>OZ022265.1:67230460-67510460 GCA_963978885.1 Nemotelus pantherinus | reverse complement strand
TAATATGACTTATCAAAATATTTAAATGAAAGTGGCACATTATAATGAGGTTTTCTAAGGAAAACGACCTGGAACACAGAATTTTCGGGGTTAAAACTTAAAAAATTTTGTGTTTCGAAGAAAATATCTCAAAACTCGGTACAATTGCAATCAAGTGCGATACATTAAATAAAAGGTAATTTAATTGTCTAATAAACGCGGTATAAAACTTTGAGTTGTGATAGTTAGTTTTTAAGATATAACGATTCAAGTGAGTCAGGGTACCGGTCCGAACAAGTTTTTTTGAACACCCTGTAACTCGGCAGGTTTTGAAATCCGGACCATCCTGTAGAACGATTTTTTACTCAAAATATGTCAAAGAACGCCTCCTTAAAAAAGTGTTCATTTAGTACCAAACACCCTGTATATATATATATATATATATATATATATATATATATATATATATATATATATATATATATATATATATATTTATATATATATTCATATATATATATATATATATATATATATATATATATATATATATATATATATATATGTATATATATATATATATATATATATATATATATATATATATATATATATATATATATATATATATACATATATATATATATATATATATATATATATATATATATATATATATATATATATATATATATATATATATATATATATATATATGATTTATAGACAAGAAGGGAACCATGATCACAATTAAATGACCTTTACAAGTAAATTATATCGATGGATAAAAGTCGGAGATGTTAAAATTTGTCCCAACTAGCGTAAATACAAGTTAATGATTTCCAACTGCAAGTGGTCACATCAGTCAAGCATGCACAGTGTTCTGGTGTCTGATGAGAATCAGTGCATACTTTCGAAACCAATGTATCAAAATAAAATTTTCAATGCAAATAAACAAATTTCAATTTTAATCATCCCGCAAAAAACAATTCCAATTTGATTCGGCTTCGGAGGCTTTCCCGTATCAATATTCTCTGCTTTGATAAGCTTTAGAGACGATATACGTTGTCGATGCTGATTTATAGACAAGAAGAGAACCATGATCACAATTAAATGACCTTTCTTGTTGCTTGTTTAGTTCTTGTTACGTAAAATACATAATATAAAATAATTTTCGTATCATTTTAAATTTGTCAAAATTCTTAATTATAATTTTCAAAACACATATGAGCATTTTCGTGTTATTTCTGGTAGATTCGCTGTTAATTTGTTTTTTCGTGCCTTGTGTGTTTGTTCTTTGTGAATAAATGAAACAATGAATAGTCTATAAATAAACAACGAAAGAAATTTTACCATACCTTAGGTGTATTTCTGGGTGCTCCAATTTTAATAACTGTATTTACAGACGAAAATATCGAATATCATCCAATGAACAAAAATTGTATTCGATGCTCAATATCTTATTAACTACGCTGAATCACATTGCCAGGTATCATAGACTGCATTAAGCTTCAGCCCCTGAATGCAACCTTGTAGCATTATATTGATTGCTCTGCTGACAACACGATTTCCTTTTGCGTATTTTTATATATTTATTCGTACCTTTATTCACTACATATTCAAATAAAGAATATTACTCAGCAAAAACTTCAATACTTAGAACAATAGTTACATACATAGATCTAAATTCAATTTTTAACTTAAATATGCATAAACGTGCTAGCAATATACGAAGAATGTTTCATCAATCCATATAAATACAATTAGCAGGAACTATCAAGCTATTGGCTATCTGAATTTTTGTACATATGTACGTTTACTTACGAAAAATTCCCTCCATTAGCTATATACGAAAGTTTATATAATAGTTTTCAGCTGTTAATATCAAAAGAATGTTCAAGCTTATCTGAGACTGTCTCCCTTTTACTTCCGAACTGTTCCATATTACTTGTTTCAAATTTCCTAGTTTCATTTCAAATCATATTATTTAATATTATTCCATATTCTTTTATTTTGCGACCAGCAATTCAAACACAAATGGCGGACTTATTTCGTTCGCGATCTGGCTTGAACGAAACATTCTCAGCAAATTTTTGACAGTAACCACGTTAATTACCAATACATTCACAGGTTTCGTTAAAAATGGTTATCTGGCAGCGGTCCACTGAGTCTGTTTCGTTCAAAAATCTCTCGCGTTCTCTTCTTTCGGTTTTGGATCTCTTCGATGGGGAGAAGTGTGAGAAAGTGTGATCTCTTCTTAAGAGCTCCGGACAGTGTCTCTTTCTTGGGGAGCTCTCTTTCTTAAGAGCTCCAGATCGAGTCTCTTTCTTGGGGTCCTCTCTTTCTTAAGAGCTACCTGCTACCAACACATATGTACAGGTCCAAGACGGCAGAGGCAGGTTCTCAGAAGAAAACCACATCTAGAAGTTCATGGGAGCCAGCACATAGCACGATCAAATATGAACTCGAATAACCGCCCGTACAACTTTCTTTCTATGAATAACGTTTCTCTGGCCTACTTTTCGCTTCCTCAATTTGCATTCGTGGATCAAATGAATGGTAGGAGGATTTGAAGTAAACGCTGGAGTGCAGCCCAAGGCACTTGATAGATGCTTCGGAGTCGAAAATCCCAGCGACGTCTTTTGACTTTTCATCGGTCGGCGGTCTCGGTAAATTTCTTCTGCTTTCTGCGCCCGGCAAGGCGGCTGCCTCGGTTTTCCGGGTTCATAGATTTCCGTCGAGCGAAAGAAAGCAGATAATTGGCGTGCGTAGTTTGGCGAGATGGAGAGTTGGAGATGGTAGCAGATGAGTTCTCACAGCGCTAGAAAGCTACGGCCGTAAAATAAATAATGCAAACCTTTCACGAAACTTCTACAGAGTTCACTGTCCTTGGGTCTATTGCGCATTTTAATTGACAATGATATGCGTAAACAATAGGAAATCAGCAAAAAGCGGTTGCTGGATTTAGTTACGTTATCTGTAGCGCAGAATAATTTGTATGTGCTGGATCTGATGTAAATATTCAACAAAGTTTGCAAGTTTCATTTCCCGACAAATAACGCAGCAACGTGCTGTGCACCCAGTTCTGAGTTCATTGCGCCCTAGTCGAGAAAAGTGAAGCAATCTCGAGCATTCGGTTGGCAATAAATGATAATTTTGCGGGCGTTAAAGTTCTGGCACGTGGCCCTATCGGCAAACTTGCATGGCCCACAGGTTCATTGAACCCTTGCCCCAAATACTTTCGCGGTAAACGTTTAATCACGATTGACGGAACGTACGCTCTCGTGGCTGCGTCAAGTGTTAGCTCCGGACACTGGCCCACCGCGGCACTCGTAGAGGCGACCCTTATCAGTGCGTCGACTTCTTATCCAAATGCATTTACACTGTAACTGTAGGTCGTCAAAAACGTGGTTACGTTGCGAGCTTTATCTGGCTAAGTATGCATGTACGTCTGTAAGTGATTCTTCCATGTACCGCATTGTGAGGTTCCACGTGAATTTCGTTGCAGGCCGCTGAAAAGTTGAGAAATCGGATTCAGTGGGCGCGCGGTTCGAATTATTCTGTTTAAGAATGGAATGGATTTCTTTGGCAAGAGCTTGTCAGCAGCTGATCAAGCTTGCTCGATCTCGCATAGGTGAATGGTCGCTGCGCCGTGGCACGTAGTCTATGCTGATTTCTGTGATTTTGGGAAATTGCTTTGCTTCGAAGGCCAAACTCTTCTCCAAATCATGGTTAATTATCTTTTTAAGGCAGTTGCGATTAGCAGATTTTTGTTCTATGAAGCTACGCTGCTTGCATTCTTGCCTCGTTTGATTTTAGAACATTTGTAGTCAGTATAGCGCTCGAGGCTTAGAATGTGGGACAAACTGAAGTACACGTTTTGATTCGCGCACACGTTGCGTTGCATTCTAATGCATTGCAGTTGATGAGCGCAACCCTTAGTTGTTCCAGTTCGCAACGAATCTACGTGATGTGGGCTGCAAAACTATGAATGAACATTGCTTTTCCTGGAACCGAGCGAAAATCTTGCCATCGACGACAAACTTTCGAATGTCTACCGAGGTATGAGTATTCTGCGAGAAACTCAACAGTCGATTTCTCCATGAACTCAACATACATATGATATTATGATGCATGCATATGGACGTGTGTATGTACTTACTTAGCTGACAAATGAACATGACTAATATTTGCTTTGTCGGACCATTTTCACCGTGCGTGGCACAAACTTTTACAAACGACCTGATTGCGGACGGGCTTTCTTGTCGATTTAACGAGTCCATTCACTCAAAGGGACAAGTGATAATTAATTGAAATGGAACAATTAGCAACACACTAATCGAAACATCCGTAACGGTCAAAGATCGGAATATTGAATCTTCTGGAATTTGATATGTGCTCGAAATTTGAAACAGTACTTAGTTTGTCTGTCAAACTTAACAGTTCATTTCAATAGTAAAATCGTATCAACATATGGTAATTAACAACTAGTTCCTCAAAGAATTTTTATCTTTTGAATTATGACAATAAATTCAACATTTACACATGCATGCATTTTGTATAAATATGTAGGTCCAACTCACAATTTGATTATGAGTTCGTCACTAGTAGGAGAGAGAAGTAAAAATGACTAGGCTTTCGGTGCAACTTAGCCTAATTTCATGCTGAAATATTTCAAAACAAGTATGTTTTCAACCATGTCTACGTATAAATGCAGTTGTATGGTCACATACATATGTACATACAATATATAGGATTTAAGAAGAACTTAGCTAAGAATTATTTTAAGTGAGAAAACTACACACAGAGAAAAGTGTAATGAATAATCGAGATATGTATGTAGATTTCAATATAGATCATTTTGGTTGATTAATTAATTATTAATTTTGGCATTAGTCTGTACAGCACTGCAGTTAATCTTGTCTAGTACGTTATTGTTGAATATATCTTCAGGTTAATGAAAAATATTATACCAAAGTTCATTATAAGAAATATGATATATGAAAACGATTGAGTTTCCCGTATCAATATTCTCTGCTTTGATAAGCTTTAGAGACGATATACGTTGTCTATGCTGATTTATAGACAAGAAGGGAACAATGATCACAAAGCAATAACCTTTATGAATACTTAGTAATTAAAAGTATTATATTTGGTGTCAACTTAGAATTTTGTTTTCCCGCATTCTTTTTCTAACACGAGCCTCGAAATTTAGTAAGAAACAGTTTTTGTTTTCAATGATTTATTTATATTTCCGAAATACAACACATCAAATTATAGTGCCAGGAAGTAGAATTGTAGAACTCTGAAGGCAATATATGATTTGCCGTGCTAGCTTGAAACTTTTTTACACTCCGCGTAATAATTGTAAGGGCATGACAGCTTTTAGTAGTAAATAATATATTTGGAGCTATATTTGGAGCTTTTTCAATAAAAGTTGTATTACTTCATGTAATTATATTGTCAATAACAACATCATCATCATCCTCATCGGCGCTACAACCGGGGTCCGCTCCTGGCCTCCGTCAACAGTTTTTTCCATCGGACCCGATCGCGAGCCGATGTCATCCAATTTTGCACCCCTAGACTCCGACTGGTCAACGTCTTTCACGCTGTCGTCTGCTGTAAAATCTGCCGCAAAGGGTTTTCCGAGCCGGATCCTCTTCGCTCATTCGAGCTAAGTGTCCTGCCCACGAGCTTTATCTTCGTAATTACATCTGCTTCTAGGTAGATAGCGTACAACTCCCCTGTAGGAAAAATGGCAAGGCGTTGCTTGAGAATTGATTCTGGAAGTTCTACATTATTCACGAAGCTCCATTACTAACAATGTAATCGAGTTTGTCGAGTAAGCGATCAAGTAACAACTTACCCGCTGCATTACCTTTCTTAAAAAGTAATGCAGTAGGTAACTTGTTGCTTATTTTTACGAGCATTTAGTAGCCACAATTTTTATTAAAATACTGCGCAATTCTTATGCACGCAGTTCCGAAAAAATTGTATGTTTCGACAGTGCGAGTTTGTGCAAGTGATGTGAACGCGTGTTCGATTTTTCTATTGAAATATAGGTTTAAAATAGTGTATTTTGAATAATGCTGGAATATTTTGATTTTATATCCTTGTTTAGATAAATAAAATTTATTAACTTTATAGTGATATTTGCTGTTTTACTTGTCTTTTTTCATCCATGAAATTTATGTCTATGTATTTTGTAAAAAAATTGTACCAATTTATTTTTCAACTAAACGAATCAGCGTCATTGGTGTACTACACTCCGAATTAGACTTTGATTTACATCACGCATACTCGTACGTTTTCGAGATGATTATTAACAATTTTCGTAGTTTTCACTATATATCAACGTACCATATCACCCCTTCTGTAATGTATTACAGCACACCACTTACTGAACTGATTTTCTATCATCACTTCTGAAAGCACTCCAATGTAACTGCTTCCGGAACTAGTACAGAATACAATCACAACACATTACCTGCTATGACATAATGAGTTAAATGTAATGCAGAAATTATATTGGAAGTGGTTACCTTGGTAATTAGTTCCCATTACCTAGAAGTAGTTACGAATCGGATGCTGAATGACTTACTGAAGCTACAGGGTCATGGCAAGACTTTTCTCTCGAATGCGGCTAAGAGATAAAGAGTGCCTTTGGCTGAGCACCCAAGTCTCGGATCCATACGTGAGTACTGGCAGGACCATACGTGAGTACTGGCAGGACCATGGACTTGTACAGCAGGAGCATGGATGTTCGGGTGAGATTTCGGGATCTGAAGAGGACAGACTTTAGTAAGCTTTGTTGGATTTGAGTAACCGCCCGCGTACTTCTTCGTCCATGTTGTTATCGGCTGCTACAATTAACCCACTCCTTCAAATTCATGGTAATCTACCTTGAAGATTTGACCAACTCTAGCTGTTAGTATTTCCTTGATTTATACACAGCCCCAGTTTTCGTGCCGCACGCTCGATCTGGATGAAGGGTTCTCGTACAGCTAGTTCCGATCTTCCAATTATGTCTACATATATCATCGGCATAAGCCAGTATCTGGCAGGACTTAGTCCCTCTCGTTAATGCGCCAGAGTTTCGGATTGCTCTCTCCAACGCTAGGTTGAAGAGGAGGTAAGCCAGACCATCCCCTTGTCGGAGCCCATTGAAGATGTTGAGGGGTCTGTCTAGCAATCCGGCTATTTTACCTTGGCTTGTTACATTGATCATGGTCAGTCTATACAATCGTGTCAGTTTATTTGAGATGCTGACTTTTCTCGTGGCTTTATACAGTTCTACCCTGCCTATGCTATCATAGGCAGCCATAAAGTCTGTAAATAGATGGAACAGTGATCTATTGAATTCCAGATATTTTTCCATCGCCTGCCTGAGAGTATTTTCAATAAGAGTGTATCAAAAAACTAAGAGCTTTTCTTTTAAATTTTATAAAAATAAAAACTGAAAGTAAGAACAAAATAATTAAAAGACACTTAAGATTTTTATTGTTATTTTTTTTGTTATGTTTTTCTCGAGCGATCGATTGCCACATTATCTTGCTAAAAAAGTGAACTCTGCGCCAGCACTCTTCTCTTCGGAGTCAATAAGCACCTCATTTAATAAATGAATATAGTATTCTGAGACCATTTTTGTCGAAACGAAGTTAATAGGTGTGATACTCCCATATAATATCACTGCCCAAATCATGAGTGATCCTCCACAGAAATTTCTTTTCTTTCGCAGAACATTTATCCCGCCAATATTTATGTGCACCATCTGGGCCATTCAAATTAAACGTTCTTTGAATGAGTTTTGAAGAATGGAACAATGTAGTATTTGCATTGTTCCATTCTTCGTCCCAAAAGCGGTACTTTTCGGCAAATCGCTGTCTAGCCATTTTTTGTCATATGTGAGGTTCAAATCCCACTTCATTATTTGTTGGAAACTACATACACCTACATCTTAGTTCATTTCTCCTCTAATTTCGTTCGCACTAAGATTTTTCTTCGATGACAATTCTTCTGATCTCTCTTTGGTCTCGTTTAGGCAACTTAGATTGCCTTCTTGGTCGTTTAGTTTTACCGTAGTCTCTCCCCATTTTTATGGAATTATCGATTAGCGCAGCTAGATCTTTTGAAACGTTTACCAATTCCACGATAAGACATGCCTTGCTCGTGATAAGCTTTAATTTTGCCCTTTTCTTCATCGCTTAATGATTTTCCACGCGGTATTCTATAATATAACAATAAATAATTTTTAAATTCTAATTTATATCATGCAATAAGAAAGCAAGTACGCACGCGATATTGATTTTCTGATCACCTAAACACAAATCAATCGACTAAATCGCATTAAATAACAGTACTGACAAATGGCCCAGTCATTTTAGCATAAAAAAGGGGTCAACCTCGGAATGGGAGATAATAAGCTGAATTTTTGTATATACCTTCACTTTGGGGTCCTCAAGGTTGCCTCAAAAGTCTCATAAAATCTCGTGTCTGCGTCGAAAGTTATTCAAGGTCAAAGGTGAGAAAAAACAGTTTTTTGCGATTATCTTGGTTTCTATTGCTCCAATTATGTTAACACTTAGGATCGAAATTGTAGAGCATAAAATTTGCGACACATTTTATTGGAAGCATTTTTTCCTGCGCTCAACCGTTTTTCCGATAGAGGGCGGTAAGCGCGCAGCACTCAGCTATATGTACTGTAATGCAAGGTCAACCGTGAATATCTGTGAATACTACCTTCAGTTTTGAATTATTTGTATTATTTATCAGTAAATACATTGTATTTAATAGCATTTTAAATATTTTTAATATTTTCATTTAATTATATTTACCTTCTTTGTGTGATTAAAAATTAATTAAATGAAATACTATTTGCATATGTAAGTTTATTGAAAGTAGATTTTAAGTAGTATATACTTATCATAAATATAACTGGGAAGACGTTTTTTACGACCTTTTTATATAATCGATGGTGGATTTCTTCTGCATCGCGTCGTTTGGAGTAAAGACAATGCTTTTTCTGTTGTTTTAGATAAATACGTTAAGTATTTAGGAACACATTATGCATCAAAAACTGTTGTTGTGTTTGACGGATACTCAGACTACACTAAAAACATAAAAGCAATGGAACAACATAGAAGAAATGCTGTTTTTTCGAAATGTTATGAAGTTTGTTTCGACAAAACAATGATTGTGCCAATTAGCCAAGAAAAGTTCTTGTCAAATCGATGTAATAAGAAGAAACTTATTGGTATGCTCATTGAAAAGTTTGAGAGTGTAAATATCAGAACAAAGCAAGCAAGGGATGATGCTGATGTTCTAATTATAGAAACAGCAATCGAAGAATCCAAACATGAAAGGACTGCCATCATTATCGGAGAAGACATAGATTTACTAGTTATTTTAATTGGACGCACCCAATTACATCAAAAAAGTTGGCAAAGGCAATGTCAACACACAAATATATTCTTCAACAAGTTTTGACAAATATCCCATTTCTAAAAAACATGTTTTATTTTTACATGCATTCAGTGGATGTGATACAATTTCTGCACTGTTTAAAAAAGGGGAAAAAACTTTCATAAAAGCACTAGAACAACTTGCCAATTTTGACGAACTAGCTCAAGTTTTTCTAGAAGAAAACTGCCATGTCCAACAATTATACGATAATGGCATTCGGATCTTTCTAGCGATATACAATGCTCCAAAATCTGAGGATAATATCGATCATCTTCGATATACTCAGTTCATTAAATCAGCAAAACTTAATAAACCTGTCCAATTATCTAATCTTCCGCCGACAAGTGCAGCGGCCCATCAGCATATAAGCCGTGTATATTACCAAGTTCAAAAATGGTTAGGGCATGATTTGAAACCCCAAGAATGGGGTTGGGTGCTCCAAAATGAGTTCCTGGAGCCAATGCCAACAATATTACCACCAGCTTCCGATGAATTGCTGTTGAAATGCTGTTTCATTACAAAGTGACTGTGAGCAAGAGAGTGCTCTTGACCATGAAATTCAGGAAGGTCTGGAACAGTGCTGTCGTTTTGAGAATTTTCAGAGGAGTACATTTCCTAATCTAAAGGGAGTACTTTACATTGAAAGGGAGTACAATAGCTTTGATCATACTATATATACATATATATACACTATATATACCAGGTGTATAAGCTTAAAACCGCTGTTTGCTCATAGATGACGTTAGTGAGCGTATTACAGGCTACTATGGAAATGTCTTACTGTTTTTGTATAAGCTTGACATCTGTTCACATCAATCAGTGCACATCATAAGCGATTTCATACAACAACATACATTTTTCTTTGTGTAATCATGTCTATTTTTGTGCCAAAAAAAGAGCATATGCGGGAAGCTCTGCTTTTCTGCTTCAATTTAAAGAAATCAGCTGCCGAATCACATCGAATACTTATGGAATCACATCGAATGCTTGGTATGGTGACAGTGCTTTATCGGAAACAACTTGCAGAGACTGGTTTCGTCGGTTTAAAGACGGCCATTTTGATTTGAGTGACGAAGAGCGTGAAAATCGGCCCAGAAAAATCGAGGACCATGAATTACAGGCTCTTTTGGACGAGGACGATACCGAATCGCAAAAAATGCTTGCCGAGCAGTAGGGTGTCACTCAACCAACTGATCACCACCATCAGCTGATCAAATTGAACCGTGCTTTACGTGAAAAAAGGCCTGGATATCAACAAAGACATGATAAACTGATTTTCCTCCATGATAACGCACCATCGCACACGTCGAAATTGGTCCGAAATTACCTGGAAACACTCAACTGGGAGGTGTTACCCCACCCCGCTTATTCACCAGACCTGGCTCCTTCTGACTATCACCTGTTTTCGTCGATGGGCCACTCACTCCCAGAACAGCACATCGATTCTTACGAAGACGTGCGAAAATGGCTGGACGAGTGGTTTGCCTCGAAAGAAAAGGAATTCTTTTGGCGTGGTATTCACAAATTGCTCGAGAGATGGGAAAAATGTATTGCTAGCGAGGGAAAGTACTTTGAATAAAATTCATTTTTGCTTTTTATACAAAACAAATGTGTTTTTATTACAAAAAAACAGCGGATTTAAGCTTATACACCTGGTATATTTATATATATATATATATATATATATATATATATATATATATATATATATATATATATATATATATATATATATATATATATATATATAAATATTGCGGGAAATATAAATATTGCGAGCCAGGACTTCAATGTGCTAGGGCAGGTTTTTTGCGGGTGCAGGCTATAGCATACAAATTTGGAAAATCTAATTTAAGAAAGGATTTGACACCTTGCTTAGTACCCATTATAATCGAAGCTTCGTCTAAAGCGAATCTTACTAAATTTTTCAAAAAAATATTCAAATCGTTTAAATACTTTGGCAAATTGTAATACATTGACTTTGCATCACATTGAGAGTGTCGGCGATCCTACGTGCGTCATGCGAAATGCAGAGAACAAGTAACAGTTAAAATTATATGTTTAGTAATAATAGGTTTAGAATAATTTGCGACAAAATTCGAATGTGTTAGTCCATAGATGGCGTTCATCATGGAAAATTATTACTGAACGTACGTGACATTCCAAGCTAAGATTCCGTTTATTGGAAATTTTCACACTATAGTTATAATTGAAATATATCCACAGTCAAGCATTTTTAGTTGTACAGAGTTCTAAAGTTCAGAGTTTAACGAATTTATACGAATTAATAAAGGCGATACAGAAACATACAGAGTTTAACGAATTAATAAAGACGATACGAAAACAAAGAGAGTTTCTAAAAATCTATCGTGGACTTCTCGCCACTTAAAGTCAAAATATCGAACAACTAAGGCCAAACATTTCATTGTACTTATATATGTCGTTTTGTCAATGATAAGCGATATATTTTTCTCAAAGCTTTGGCTATTTGCTCACATGGTTCATGCTTTAAAATGTATTAGTGGCATTAGTAAACTTCGTTTTCCCACACTTCAACAATTTTACAATTTCAGAATCTTGGGCAGTTGTATTAATCAACAAAATCAATGGTAATACTAATGTGAATCGTAAATTGTGTTCTAAAAAAACTTAACTATTCTAAGCTCAGTCATTTTAATATTATTGGATGTTTTAGTGAATGATTCAATTGCTGCTTGACTGTGAATTTCTGATTGATTTCTAAGGCTGACTCGATTTTTGTGCGATTTACTTTTTTATTTCACAATAAGTGTGGTACATTTTTGCATAATAGTTTTTGGAAGTGTTAACAAAAGGATTTTTTTCATATATACCTTTTGAAGTACATTGAAGGTATAACCTTTGCTCGAAGCCAATCAAACTGTGCTAGCGAAATTTTCCGAAACTTTTGATATCGTCTTTGATTTTCAATGTGAATTTGTGTGGTTTCGCAATTGGATCCTGAGCTAGAGTGTGTTATGGGCTCGTAAAAAGAAATACAAATCACAACTTTTTTTCTTAAACTTTACACAGTTTTACTTGCACATTTACAAATTCACTTAACTCGATTTAAGACTGACTAAAGAGTGACTCGATACAATGATTTCAAAGCCCTTTTATAGGGTCTATTTGTTTACAATGATATAATTTCACAATATCGCACGCAAATTCCATTTTTCCTTTGTTTATTAAAGTATCAAATTTTAAGAATATGATTCGCATTGGATTTGTTTATAAATTCGCTAATCTATTGGTTTCAAGAATATGATTCGACTTGGATTTGTTTATTAGTTCGCTAATCTATTGATTTCAAGAATATGATTCGACTTAGATTTGTTTATTAGTTGGTCACGAATTTATCCACTTCGCATTATTTGCGCGCAGAATTGATGGTCCGTTGCGATTTTTATTATAAACACAATTTGTCGAATTGTGTTTGTCGGATTTACAAATGTCGCTAAAGTATAATCTCTCATATGGGATATTGCTTTGTTTAGACGAATTGTTTCCCATACTCGGCATAATTTATGATTCTGGAAAGTTATTAAATTTGGCATTTCAATTAAAGTGGTTTTCTTGGAATTAACTAATGTTTATAAAGCGGGTTAATTAAGATATTTGCTGAAGTGCAAGATTGGATTCTGAAAATATTGTGGTCATCGGATAAAAAGGTAAGTGTGGGGTTAAATGGTCAACTAGGGCTTATTGATAGGAGAGTGAATGGCTATGGTCCATAACAAGTGATCAGTATCCAAGTCTTTGCTAACCCACGTATCATTAATCGCACTGCCTTTCATATTTATCGCAGGTGTGAGCTCTTGAGTTCTATTCTTATCCAATTTAACCAAATAACTGTCAAACTAAACTTTGATCTAAATCTATCTTAAATTTATCTGATAAACCAACCGTTTCATTGCTTTGTTTGCTGGTCCAAGAAAATATAATTACCAGCGTGTTTGGTGATGGAAAATATGACTTGTGTCATAAAACTAAAATTCAAAGCATTTTATCTCAAGACTCTGATAATAATCTTTTCAAATTACCGTTAATATACTTAAAAAGTGCGGAGATGAAATTGGAGGCGGGAGCTACATATATAGGCAAATTGCTGCCTGTGAAAAAAAAGAAGACGTCTAACTGAAAATTCGACCATTTCATTGAAAGTTTGTGCCCAATATTCTTCTCAACTTACCATTGAGTTCATCATTCACTTCAAACAGGCAGTTGAAATATTCTTCATAGAAATTTCTAAAATAATTCAGGAAAAATAGTTTACGCGATGAAGCAAAAAATCTATGGTATCGCACAAATTAAAGAAAGATTGAAAACACTTGACTACTTCTACACCAAAGCCCTCTACCTCAACCTGATACGACGGACGGTGGCAGAGGAAACCAACAAGCAATTCTATCGCACCGGCGTCGGTCGATTTCCAGAGAATTTATAATGCAAATTAAGAGCATTTCACGCAGGAGGACTCTACGCGAAAAAACTAAATTCTCCTAGTCTTATTCTTAGAAATAGTCGAAATTATGTTTCTACGACATGTACTAACCAACAATATTTGAAATTTTGTATTTGAAAACAGTATGAGTGTGAAAAGTGTTCCCAATGAAAAAGGAGTACTTTGCAATTGAAGGGAGTACAGTAGTACGGTATCTAAAAACGGAGTACAAATACTCCGATCGGAGTACAACGACAGCACTGGTCTGGAAACACCAATTCAAGGCAACGAAGATGATGACAATGATACAGAAATTCCCGAACGTCCAGAAGATGACGATGAAGAAGAAGAAAAGTAATTCTTTTGTTATTTAAATTTTTAAAGAATGGTAGATTAAAAATATGTAATTTATATATATATTAAAATAAATTAAATATATGTAAAATGTTATTAAATACAATGTATTTACTGATAAATAACTCAAAACTGAAGGTTTCACGGCTGACTTTGCATTACAGTACATATGGCTGAGTGCTGCGCGCTTATCGCTCTCTATCGGAAAAACGGTTGAGCGCAGGAAAAAATGCTTCCAATAAAATGTGTCGCAAATTTTATGCTCTACAATTTCGATCCTAAGTGTTAACATCATTGGAGCAATAGAAACCAAGATAACCAAAAAACTGTTTTTTCTCACCTTTGACCTTGAATAACTTTCGACGCAGACACGAGATTTTATGAGACTTTTGAGGCAACCTTGAGGACCCCAAAGTAAAGGTACATACAAAAATTCAGCTTATTATCTCCCATTCCGAGGTTTTATGCTAAAATGACTGGGCTAAAAGGTAATTATGTGTAAAGGTTATTGAATTGTGATCATGATTTCCTTCTTGTCTATAAATCAGCATAGACAACGTATATCGTCTCTAAAGCTTATCAAAGCAGAAAATAATTGGTACGGGAAACTCGATCGTTTTGCGGAATAAGCCTCTGAAAGCAGAATCAAATTGGAATTGTTTTTGCGGGATGATTAAAATTGAAATATTTTTATTTATATTGAAAATTTTTATTTGACAAAGTGGTTTCGAAAGCATGCACTGATTCTCATCAGACACAGTACATACTTGACTGATGTGACCATGATCACAATTCAATAACCTTTACAAGTAAATTATATCGATGGATACATATAAGCGTAAATAAAAATTAATGATTTCTATCTGCAAGTGGTTCAGTCAAGTATGCACTGTGAGCTGGTGTCGGAATAAGCATCCAAAGCCGAATCAAATTGGAATTGTTTTTGCGGGATGATTAAAATTGAAAAAAAAAAATTGTATTTACATTGAAAATTTTATTTGACAAAGTGGTTTCGAAAGTTTGTTAAACGTAAGTAAGTAAAACGATCGAGTTTCCCGTATCAATATTCTCTGCTTTGATAAACTTTAAAGATGATATACGTTGTCTATGCTGATTTATAGACAAGAAGGGAACCATGATCACAATTAAATGGTATAAAATATGATAAATAATAAAATCAATAACAATAACGATGAAGTGAACGAAAAAGACGGAAACACACCAGTGACGAAGGAAGTAAATCCTTTCATTGGTAGGCCAAATATGCAAAGAACACCACTTGTGGGTAAAAACTCCGTAAGAATTGCACATGGGCAGTATGAAACACTTAACGCCCTGAATTCTGCTGTGGCAGGTAGTGCGGCCACCACAAATAATGTGGGTGAAGAAACTCCGTGTGCGGAACGGTGTTTGGTCCAGAAAAACATACGCGGGCATTGCGTTGTAGCGGGTACCTCTCCAGTGCCGACAGCACGATCTTCTTCAAAGGGAAGCCATATTGCTGAAGAAAGGGCACAGGAAGAAAATTTGCTGCGAAAGTTAGAAAGAAAATATGCTGCGAAAGAAATAGTTAAAGAAATGGCAGCTGCATCCCAAGTGCAGAAAAATATATCGCGGCAGGTGAAAGACGGCCTTCTTGAACTCGAAGAGGCTCTGGAAGATGTAGAAGCTTGCAGAGAAAATTGGAAGAAGGCTGAGCTAGAGTTGAAGCAAACTGAAGGAAACCAGCCTGAAGAACATGGAGTAAACTATACTGCCGAAACTCTATGCACTGTGCAAGCCAAAGCACAAAAACGACCAAGAACGCCTGAATGTAGTAACAATGAATATATTGTTAGAGCACGAACAGTAGGCACCACCGAACAGCACACATGGGTGACTGTGTTGAAAAAGCCACATAAAAGCAACGGCTGGCAAGATAAGTTTAGATAAAAAAGGAAGCTGTGGTAATAAAGCCTACCCAAGGAAATAGCTATGCAAAAGTCCTTCAGCATATTTGGGCAAGGGTAAGCCCAAGGAAAGTGGGGGCACACGTTCACCAAATCATCGAAAGTTTTAGCGGTTAAACGTTATTTGAGGCTGCCATCCGAAAAATGTTCAAAACTCGGAAAATTTAAAAATTGGTTTCTTATTTTTATTGCAATTGCTTTGCATATGAGTATGTAATTTGAAGCATCTGTTGGTGCAATATTTATGAAAATGGATAAAACTGGTTACCCTGTGTCAGCAGCAAAGCAAAATATATACCAAATCTGCTTCACGTTAAGTTAAACTCAACCAGTAAATTTCGTTTCGATTGAATCACTGCGCTGGAAATTACACGGGTGAAAAGTATTTTAGGGTAACTTTTCAAATTTTTAAAGCGTTATTATTTGTTGTTAATTTTCATTGCAGGATCATTCCCATTCGCAAATCTAATGACATTGACTCATTAAAAAAATTCAAAAAAATTAAAATTTGTAATAGCTGACAGCCCTTTCATGATTTGTGTATGAAATTCCTACGACATTTTGTTCACATAAAAGTCTATTTACTGCATGAACTTCGTTTTGATTTCATGATTGGACCGTAAGTTATGGGGAAAAAATCTTTATTTTGCTGGGCAAATTTGCATGATTTAGGAGACAAAAATCACCATAGTTGGCAACTTGATTCTAATTTTTCAGCCAAATTTTTATTAAATATTGTCTAAAGTAAGATCCAAATATTGTGTGAATTTCGTTGGAATGTGATGGCTAACTCGGAAGTTATAGGCCAAAAAGCTGTTTTTTTTTTCTCGGTGATTTTTCAAGATGGTACCACTACCACAGGGTTGCCCGCATTTCAAAATCACTTCTATCAGACTTGGTCCTAATCAATACCAACATGTCCTGTAAATTTCATTATGATCGGATAATCCGGTCGTCAGTTCCCGTGAACAGAACTTTCGAGTGCTGAAAACAGATGTAATTTGGTGATGGGTTGCCATTCTTGTGCAAATCGGAATTTTAAAAATTTCATTTTGACATGATGCACAAAGGTTAAGATTTATCAATGATTTGAATTTTTTGTCAAAAATCAAAAAATTTTCAGGAGGGTAAATGATTTGAAGGATTTTTTTTCAGGAGCCTGCCGCAGCTACAGCGTTACCCGCATTACCTTGGAAATCCATGTGTGTTAAATTTTAGTCAACATCAATACCCAATGTTTTTGTCAGAAGTAATGACAAATCCAAATTTGAAAAAAAAATTGCCTACTTTTAGGCATGCTGCACCAATACACGGCTCAAAATTTCCAATTATTTAACATAGACAAGCTATATATATATATATATAAATATATATATATATATATATATATATATATATATATATATATATATATATATATATATATATATATATAAAGAAATATAAATTTTCGGCGAAGTGAGTTTAATACTAATTTTCTTCGAAAATTAGTAAAAAGAACTGGGAATAGCATTTAAAAAAAAGGAAAAAGAAAATGTGGCAAGCTCTATGCGAAGAAGTGGACTGGAACCCGTGACGCCAAGGCTACAAAATAGTATCGAGTAGGCTGAACCACATTGGCCCCAACTTACCCATGGAGGTGGATGTCCTGGGGAAGATTGTAGACTCGCTGTTCCCAGCGCACGACGTGAGAGTAGAGAACAACCACACAGTCCGCCAGGGAGATATCCCTTTGTTCATTGAAGAAGAACTACGAAGCGCGAGTGTTAGAATGAAGAACTGAAAACCCCAAGCCCGGAAAATATTCCATTAGAAGTCCTAAAAGTAGTGGTGGAGACACCCGTCAACATTACTTCGTATGTACAATCAATGTTTACTAGCGGGTGTCTTTCCGTTAACCTGGAAACTGGCGCGGCTTGCCCTAATTGCAAAGGGAAAGGAAGATTCTAACACACCATCAGCTTACAAACCCCTCTGCATGCTTGATACTGCGGGGAAACTTCTGGAAGGGTTGCTAAAACCTCGGCTAAAACCAGCTATACGAAGAGCTGGTGACCTCTTGAAAAATCAACATGGATTCCGCAGTGGTCACTCAAAAATAAGTGCCATCTGCGAAATAATTAGCGCAGTAGATCGCGCAGAGACCGCTTGTCATTGGGCTGGACCCATAGTGTTTTTGGTAACGCTGGACGTCCGTAACGCTTTAAATTCGGCGAGATGGACAGACATATTGGATTCTCTGCAGTGACATATTCAAGAGGAAAACGATGGTACGAGATTACTTGAAAGATCACCATTTGATTTATGAAATGAATCAGGGAACTTTACGGAAAACCATTATAGCTGGAGCAGCACAAGGGTCCATTCTCGGGCCAGACCTTTAGAGTATTGCGTATGATGGTCTCTTACGCCTCTAAATGCTCTTGGTGGGCTATGCTGATGATGTAGCCGCTGTCATCACGTTTGGGAATCCTCACTTTGCGCAACTCAAACTCAATGAAGTAATGAGAAGGGTTGACGCCTGGATGGAAAGCCATGGTCTCCAGCTGGCGATCGCAAAAACTGAGATTGTCATGCTGACCAAGAGGAAGATACCAACCATTATACCCATGACGCTTGGCTCTGAAGTACTTGAGACCAGTAAATTAGCTAAGTATCTTGGAGTGATGTTGGACTCGAAACCGGCTTACGGAGAGCACATCCAAAAAGTATGCGATAGGGCACCACTGGCTGTTATCTCGCGTGAAAGACTCATGGCAAATGTTTGCGGTCCTAGTCCGAGTAAACGTAAGCTCCTTATGACGGTGGCTCATTCAATGCTGCTGTATGGCGCGGAGATATGGACCACTGCGTTAAAGTTTTTATAACCCGTTTTGCTATTTTACGTCCGTGCCTACAGTAAAGTTTAACAGGACGGTCTTCCTGAGGACTGGACTGTGTCGACAGCCGGCGTTGACTGAGCAAACAAGTGCAAGCTCTTGCTACTCGTGTCTACCAGTTTGTACTGAGGGCAGGTCCAGACACCATATTGGAAGATGCGAGGCATATCCAAACCTCTGCTACACTGTAGGGTATAACACTCGGCCATATACGCGGCTCCACGTTGCCTCCGGAGACTTGAACTCAGCGAGACTAACCAAGCGCCAGTTTGTACTGCTACTTAGATGGAATGTAGCAGCTTCCCCGGAGTAGGCTCTAAAACACACAACCCCTGGGATGCTCCCACTAGGGGGCCAATCCCAGTGGTAAGGCTGGACCGAAGTCCAAGGGATCCTTACCACCCGCAGTTTCGTATCTTTTTTAGCCCCGGAAGGGTTAGAGGTCCTCAATGTGGCTCACAAAGATGACCTTTTTGGTCATGAGGAGATCTTGCCGTGTCTCTAAGGCCTCTCCGACATTTCTACCGCTCGCCTTGCGATCTTTATTGGCACTCGGCCCTTCAAGATCATACTAAGTCTCTTGTTACCTCCTTTTTTTCCAGTTGTCGAACTTCATTACTCCTGTCAGTCATCTTTCTTTTCATATTACTTTGTCTACTGTTTAGTGCAGGTTATACTATCTTTCGACATTTCATACTACTTAGTCTTACTTCCAGTTTCATTCCGTCTTCAACTCTTCTCCAGTTATCAAACTCCAGTACTTCTTTTAGTCATCTTTCTTTTCATATTACTTCGATTACTAGATCGATGATAGTTGTGCTATCTTTAGCGATTTCATATTACTTAGTCTTACTTCCAGTTTCATTCGGCCTTCAGCTGCGTCTTAAACTTCGTTATACTTTCAACAGCTCATTTCGCCCTACTTTGCCTACTAAATTCGGGCCCTTAAATCTTTCGACATTTTTTTGCTACCTCGAGCAACTTCCAGTCAACTCCATTTTCAGACCATCCATTCCATACAATTACTTGCCCCTTAGCTATATTGATCACTATCAGCGGCCATGTGCCCAGTTCGCAAACTTCGGTAGAAACATCATCATATTTTATGCCTTCTTAATCCTCAAACTGTTTGCAACAAGATACTTTTCTGAAATTTCGTGCCCCAAATACCAAATCAGATGACAAGACTTGCAGGATCCATGTCTAGGAAAAGCCGACGGGTCCCGACAAGTCTCCTCATGAAGAGAGGAGGTGGTGAAGAGAGTCTATGCTCCCTTAAGCCACACCCGCAAGCGAGAATGACTCTCCATACACCAGCCGAGGAACGTGTGGGATGCCACTCCATTTGTACTCGTTGCGATTCCCGAACGAAAAGCAGGAGTCCTCCTCGCATGAATTTACCAGGGCGGGTGTACCGGAAGAACATGTATAGTTCAACCAGCGCTTGATTTTCCTCCTGGGGGTGCGTTAACGTTTGAAAAGTATCGAGCTAGGATGGCGAGCGTCCAGCGTAGGGGAGCGCTGCGAATTGCAAGCAGCTACAGAACAGTTTCAGGAAACGCCGTGTTAGTGATAGCAGAAGTAATCCCAATTGATCCATTGGCGAACGAATGCAGGGAAGAGTTCCTGAACAGAGCAGAAGTAAGAAGATAAATTTTTGCTGCTCAAGCACGAATGTGAACGCTTGAGCTTTGGGAGGGGCGCTGGGCTACGAACTCAAAGGGAGCATGGACGATTAGACTAATTCGCGCCTTAAAACCTTGGCTTAACCGCGAACACGGTGAAATAAACTTCTATCTGCCATCCCGCCGTCAAATTAGTCGTCACCTACCGCTGAGAAAAATAGGTCTTCCGGTCTTCCGGTCCGCCAATGCAACATAATTTAAGTTCCACTCAGTTAAATGCCCTGCGTGCTTCCCTTGCCAGCTAGCTCAGCTGCGTCGGCCGTGGGGTTTGGGCTGAGTGAAACTTCCTGCTATAAGCACGCTAACGAACACCAACATAGACCATACTAACCATGGGGAGAAAAAACAAGAGGGTCGTCATCTTTGATGTCAAGGCGGACTGGATGGACCCTTCGTCCACCTATCTTTTTACTCCATGATAGAGTTACAACAAAAAGACTGATTTCAAAAGTTTACAATTCATGTTATTTCAAATAAAAAAAAACAATAATAACAAAATCAAAATTCAAAAAGACGAAAATTTGGTTCAAAAAAATTCAATTTAGAATAATAATTAATATAATGATAAATAATGTAAATATATATTATGATAAATAATGTAAATATAACAAACAAGATAAATAAAATAAAATAAAAGAAAATTACTAAGAATAAGAAAAAATAAATTCAAACAATAATTAACAAAGAAAAACTCACCGCTCCTGACGACGGTCGACCGTTGCTCTGGACTGGTGACTGGAAATTCGAGGTTTGTCAACATAAATATGATCTTTCTTTGTTTTCTTGTGTTTTTTTTTTTTTTTTTTTTTTTTTTTATTATTATTATTATTTCAATTCGTAAATTTAGGTTATAGTCCACAAATTATCAACTAATTCAAATTATTAACATCAAAAGAGCACAAACAAAATTTTGGCAAAATTAAAATCACGGTGTTGCACGCACACAAAATTCATTTCATCGCCAACTTTTTCAATTTCGCTCCTACAGCATCCGATGCAGTGCATTCGCTTTGGTGCAGCGTACGGTGATTGGAACTGAGCGTGTACATGCATCACGCGGTAATGCTCGGCCCTTGACCGCTGAATGATTGCATCGAAATTGAATGCACTAGAGGTCAATGTTCCCGACCGGTCAGCGCGCATGCAGCTGATAGCAATGAAAGGCAGCGATGCAACGGAGCTGATGGCGACAACGGTTCTTGGTGATGAGCGGTACGATGGGAGTTTTTGGAAGTCAGTCTTTCGACGACAGCAGTGCATGAAGTGTTCGGAAGAACATAAGCAATAGGGCGAAACGCGATAGAGAAATCGACGACAGATATGAATTGAAAGTTAGTGAAAAATAGAAATTAAATTAAAAACTCGTGATTTGAATCAAATAATTCACTGGAAACGAAATTGGACTAAATGTGTGTGGATTAGATAGACATATCGTGGTGTGGAAAAAAAAAAAGAAGAAATATTTTGTGATATTTGAAATTTATTTCAAATCGATTGCTGCTTGGACTTTTGAAAAAAAAAAAAGTTTCGCATACGAATTCTGAATGGAACTTCAGTGGTCATCGAAGTGATCATTTGCCTATTGTGTTGAGCAGATATTTAGCAATGAATTCGAATTAACTAGCCTTTTGTTGTTGAATTCTTTGTTATTGCAAGTGTGAGCTCTTGAGCAAAACTGATAGCTCTTGGATCGGGGAAGAGCCGCCACATAAATACCAATTTGATATTGTTCGCTGTTGAGAACTGAGTCAATTACGGTTCGAAATTGAACGACTTTTGAAATTCTTGTGAGGATCGACTGGGTGGTTGCGATAGAAGCGGTCTGGCTCATAGAATAGCAAACGCATTATTCTAAAACTGCTGAAAGGGTTCCTAGCTCCTGGAATCTACTGAATCTTAAATTGGCTTTGGTGATTGTTGGATGTATATAGCAAGAGTCAGCGGAAAGCGAAGGTGAAAGCAATCAACAGTGAGGGAGACGCCGTGGAAATATGATTTGCGACATTTATTTTGTTTTTTGAAAAGTCATTTTAAAGTTTTTACTTTTGCCAAAATTTTGTTTGTGCTCTTTTGATGTTAATAATTTGAAGTAGTTGATAATTTGTGGACTATAACCTAAATTTACGAATTGAAATAATAATAATAATAAAAAAAAAAAAAAAAAAAAAAACACAAGAAAACAAAGAAAGATCATATTTATGTTGACAAACCTCGAATTTCCAGTCACCAGTCCAGAGCAACGGTCGACCGTCGTCAGGAGCGGTGAGTTTTTCTTTGTTAATTATTGTTTGAATTTATTTTTTCTTATTCTTAGTAATTTTCTTTTATTTTATTTTATTTATCTTGTTTGTTATATTTACATTATTTATCATAATATATATTTACATTATTTATCATTATATTAATTATTATTCTAAATTGAATTTTTTTTGAACCAAATTTTCGTCTTTTTGAATTTTGATTTTGTTATTATTGTTTTTTTTTCATTTGAAATAACATGAATTGTAAACTTTTGAAATCAGTCTTTTTGTTGTAACTCTATCATGGAGTAAAAAGATAGGTGGACGAAGGGTCCATCCAGTCCGCCTTGACATCAAAGATGACGACCCTCTTGTTTTTTTCCTCCCCATGGTTAGTATGGTCTATGTTGGTGTTCGTTAGCGTGCTTATAGCAGGAAGTTTCACTCAGCCCAAACCCCACGGCCGACGCAGCTGAGCTAGCTGGCAAGGGAAGCACGCAGGGCATTTAACTGAGTGGAACTTAAATTATGTTGCATTGGCGGTAGTTTGCCAATACGTAACAATTGGCGCCCAAATTGTTGGCCTTCGCTCAAAGTTGGTTATTGTTTTATTTAGTTACTTTTGTTAATTTTCAGTTTTCGTTTTATCCAGATATTAATTTAGTTTTTTTCGATACCTTGTTGAGTAATTTTTTTTCTTGAACATCAATTCCATTTTATTTGGCTGGGGTGTCATATGTGGCTCTAGCTAAATGTTTACCTCAGCCAATTTTTTTTTTTTCTTTTCTTTCATGGTAAGTTAAAAGCAACTTTTAATATTTAATGTTGGCAAACTGGCGCCAATGCAACGTTGGCGCTCAAACCTGCTAGGATGTGTTGTCTAGTGTTTAACAGGAGTATTTCTCCTTTTTCATAATCGACAGTCTTGTAGGCAGGATTGGATCAGGGTAGCATCGTGGATGGTGGCCTTGACATCTTCATTATTTAAAATTGAATTGTTCAGGCAAGACCGAGCAGCTGAATTCAGGAGCATTAACATCATCCACGATGTTCACTTTGGGGCTCAGCAGACTCCTGTCCACCATCAAGGTGTTGATTGTCTAATTTAGAAATCTATGCGAACGGATTGTTGCTAAGAGTTCCAAACCTGATCCGGTTGTGTCACAAGATTTGTCTGTAGTTCATTTTTTTCCCCCCTTTTCAACCCATAATTTTTATGCCTTTCCCATCCTCACCTGTCATCTTTGCTGCCGGGGCGGCTGGATTGATTTTTCGTTCTACTGCCATAATAAACAGTTAAATTTAAACACGCGGATTTCTTATTCTTTCTATTAATTATTTCCCTTATTTTAATTAAAATTATTGGGAATCGAGATTTTAATTTTTTTACGTACGTATTTCAAATAAAATTATAGTGAATTCTTAAATTTTGGTAAATTACTTATATACATATAAATATATAGTCTAATTTATTTAAAAATTTTAAATTATCAATCAATTTTAAATGCTACCTCACGGTCATCTTCGTTCTGACCCAGACTATGAAAGTCTTGCAGGGCAGATAAACCGTCTGACTCTGTCACCGACAGGGACTAGACCTCGTCCTGTGTTGGGATCTGGCAATCAAGCTGCATCTACGGCAGTTCGTGCCAACACAGTGGACTTTGCGGATGCCCCGTGTACACCCCTAAGAGGCACACAAACAAGAGAACACGCTCCTCCGATTCAGCCAGATTTCAGCTTAACAACCCCAACACACCACAGTCTTATGAATCATAGCCGACCCGAAAGACTCCCAGTGTCCAAATGGGGTATTCATTTTGATGGTTCAGGCGTTGGATTAACCGCGCGGCAATTTTTATACCGGATCACGGCCATGGCTAAACATTATGGAATTTCTGGAGCGATGTTGGCCATGGAGTTCCACTTGTTGTTGCGTGGACCAGCTTTAGAGTGGTACTGGTGCTACCATGAGATGCACCCTGCGTTGATGTGGGAGGACATGGAGAGAGATTTCATGAGCTGCTTCAGTGGCTTCCAGACAGACGTCGATATCAGACGGTCAATCGATGCTAGAATTCAGCAACCAGGAGAGTCATTTCGAGCATTTTTCAATGACATCCAGTCCATGATGTTACCGCTGACGAACCCTCTGACAGATACAGATTTACAGGTCATACTCTTCAGAAATATGACCAAGCGGTTAAGGGATCATCTGGCTGGAATCAGTTTTCTTTCAGTCCGTGAAATGGTTGCTCGATGTTGTGCGATTGAGGCTGTCTGGTATCCGGACGGGCAAAAACAAGCACCACCATCATCTATGCCTTTGAGAAGACCACGAGTAGTTCATGAGGTGTTGCCTCCTTCTTTTTCCACAGCAGCGCCGGAGTATTCTTATTATCACAACATCTCCGAAGGACCTAGTTACTCGTACGACTACGATCTGCCAACTACCACGCCAGCTCTGGATGCGGTTGCGCTTGGAAACGCTCAACATCAGCAAGCTCCACAAAGACAATACGTAATATGCTGGAACTGTAAAGATCTGGGCCACACATTTATGGACTGTCCGGTCCCCAGCCAGCGAATATTTTGTTACGGATGTGGAATGGAAGGTGTTCTCAAGCCCAACTGCATGCATTGCAGGTCGGGAAACGGCAGGCGGAGTACGCCGGATATGGGGGCTCGACGTATTCCCACCCCTCGTCCGCCACCCAAGCCAACTACGGTGGATGCCGCGACCGGTATCGACCCGGAATTTCGTCGAAAACACTAAACTCGGAAAACCGCTCATCAGATAGTTTTAACATCAACCACGGATTTGAGTGTCCTCGATCGATGCGCAGGCGCTCGGTATCTCGTTTTCATCGGGCATGGAAATACTTTGCCAACAGACGCTGGCTTCGTAAAGCATGTGTCGACACCATCGTGACACCTCTTGGGGAGAACCGTCCTTTCGCTACCATCTTCATTAAAGGACGTGAGCTTCAAGGACTGTTGGACAGTGGTGCAAGCGTCAGTATCCTGGGAGCCGGAGCTTTAGACTTGATTGCAGAACTGAGTCTGTATCTCAATACTCTTCAGACCGAAGTTCGGACAGCGTCAGGTCATAGGGCTTCTGTTCTCGGATATGTTGAGACCTTGGTGAAATTCAACAATCAATCGCGCATGATAAAATTTTTGGTCGTTCCAACCTTGACCAGCCCAGTTTATCTAGGAATGGATTTCTGGGACGCGTTTAAAATTTCACCAACTCAACAGCTGGCGGTTACATCCATTTCTGAAGCCACAGCCCCTGCGTTTCACACTCTGTCTCCTGAGGATCAGTCTCGACTACAGCAAGTCATTCAACAGTTTCCTTCATATAACCTTAATGGTTTGGGTAAGACCACTTTGGTCTCTCATTACATTGACACCGGGTCTGCCAAACCTATTAAGCAGCGGCATTATTCAGTGTCCCCAGCCATACAGAAACTGTTGTATGATGAACTGGATCGTATGCTGTCCTTAGGAGTCATCGAGGAAAGTAAGAGCGCATGGAGTTCACCGGTTACCCTTGTAAGGAAGCCTGGTAAAGTACGACTATGTCTAGATGCACGGCGACTGAATGAGGTAACCTTGAAGGATGCCTATCCATTACCTCTAATAGAAGGATTATTGGCTCGTCTACAATCCACTAAATTTATAACGAGCCTGGACCTAAAAGATGCTTTTTGGCAGATACCATTGGATGCGGAATCTAGGGAGAAGACTGCTTTTACCGTTCCTGGCCGCCCATTATACCACTTCACTGTGATGCCGTTCGGTTTGTGCAATGCCCCACAAACCATGTGCAGATTAATGCACAAAGTGATCCCTCACGAGCTGCATGACAAGGTGTTTGTATATCTCGATGATCTGCTCGTGACTAGTTCTTCTTTTGACGAACATTTGGAGTTACTTTCCAAGGTGGCGCAGTTGCTTAACGCAGCTAAATTGACCATAAATGTTGAGAAGAGCAAGTTCGTGCAGCGAGAGATCAAATATCTTGGATATGTAGTGAGTGATGGAATCCTGAAAACCGATCCAGAGAAGGTCTCTGGCATCGTAGGCTACCCAACACCTAAGTCTGCGAAGGAGGTCCGACGTTTCATGGGAATGGCAGGATGGTATCGGCGGTTTATTCCTAATTTCGCGGCAGTGTCATCAGCTCTGACGGATCTGTTAAAAGGTAAACGCTCGTTTCAGTGGACGGACGCCGCCAATAACGCCTTTTTAGAGGTTAAGAGATTGTTAATTTCTGCTCCAGTGCTCGCCAATCCCGATTTCTCTCGAAGATTTTTCATCCAGTGTGATGCTAGTGCCACCGGAATCGGGAGTGTCCTCTTCCAAAAGGATGATGATGGAGAGGAGCACCCAATCGCTTTTATGTCTGTAAAGCTTAACGCTGCGCAACGCAACTATAGTGTTACTGAATTGGAATGCTTGGCTGCGGTGCAGAGCGTTAAGAGGTTCAGAGCATACATCGAAGGGTTGCCTTTCACCATCATCACCGACCATGCTAGTCTTAAATGGCTCATGGGACAACAGGACCTAACAGGTAGATTGGCTCGCTGGAGTTTGAAATTGCAGTCTTTCGATTTCAACATCGAGCATCGAAAGGGAACTCAGAACGTCGTCCCAGATGCGTTATCGAGAGCTTGTGGGTCGATCGAGGCAATCAAATCCGCAATATGTCACTTGCCTGAGCACTATAGGCTTGCTGAGGTAATAGCTGATACAGCATTTCAGGCTCCTGAGTATTTGGATCTCATAGCCCAGATTGAAAAGAGCCCTGAGGATTTCAAGAATGTGCACGTTAGGGAGGGGCGTGTGTTCATTACCACCGGAACACACAATGATTTGTGCACCGATATCCCTCGAACCAAATTATGGGTTCCTGAAAGTGAACGAAAACAGCTAATTATGCAGGCACATGATGACCCTAGGGGGTCTCATTGTGGGGTTCGGAAGACTTTGGAACTGCTGCAAAGGTACTATTATTGGCCGCAGTTGAGGAAACAAGTTAAAGATTATATTTCCTCCTGCACCGTTTGCAAGCAGGTCAAGCCCCCGAATCGCACCATGAGGCCGCCAATGGGAAATCAGCGGGAAACAGATAGGCCATTGCAAAGACTGTTCATTGATTTCATGGGCCCATACCCTCGTTCGAAGGCAGGGAATACTCGGTTGCTTGTGGTGCTGGATCATTTCAGCAAGTTTGTATGGCTCAAGGCCCTACCCAAAGCCACCTCAGAAGCGGTCATTAAGTTCCTCAAAAACGATATCTTCCTGACCTATGGAGTACCGGAGTTCGTGCACTCGGACAATGGTGTGCAATTTACCTCTAAATCTTTCGAGGCATTCCTCCTAGAGAATGGCGTTCAGCACATCACTACGCCCTTATATTCACCGCAAGCCAACGCTTCAGAGAGAGCTAATCGATCTATCCTCAACGCTATTCGCGCCTACATCGGTGATGACCATAGGACTTGGGATGGGCTGCTAGCCGAATCATGTGCTGCATTTCGCAATGTCATGCATGAGGCGACTGGTTGCTCACCTCACTTCCTTCTATTCGGTTTTCATCGTATCCAACACGGCGGCGACTATGAATTGCTCCGTAAAATGCAAGCGTTAGAGGATGGAGAGGTAGAACTCTGCCCGCACACTGATAGGCTGCGATGGATTCAGGATAGGGTGAAAGATAAACTGGCTGAGGCTCATGCCAAGGGGGTTCGGGTGTATGATCTCCGAAGTCGCGAAAAATCTTTCACTCCTGGTCAAGAGGTTTTTGTAAGGAACTTCACACTTAGCAATGCCGCTGATCGGTTCGCCGCTAAACTTGCTCCGAAATTTATCCGAGCTTTTGTACAGCGTAAGTTGGGTCGCGTGACCTATGAACTAACTGATGAGAAAGGGAAAATTTTAGGAGTCTACCATAGTAAAGACCTTCGCTCCTGATAGTTTGGTGTTTATTTCCTTAGTCATTGTTGTTGCCCGGGTTTCTTTGAGACTCTTCTCAGGGCAGGGTCGTCCCCACGATTGTTGCACGCACACAAAATTCATTTCATCGCCAACTTTTTCAATTTCGCTCCTACAGCATCCGATGCAGTGCATTTGTAATGATATAACATCACATGCATGAAATAAATCAAAACAAAACAAACAAGTCAAAATAGAACACCATGCAATTCATTAACATTGTCTACGTAATAGCAGACCACACAATGTTATACAACTGACCATATCAGGTTTCCGAGTAGCGACCGTGAATATCCATGCCATATGGTATATTCAAATGTAGTACAGAGTCATATTGCGATCGATAATAAATTATGTGTCACTATGGCACGCGATACAAATATGATATGTTTTGGTTGCAGTGTGAATAAGCGCACATTGTTATGTTTTGGTTACAGTGTGAATAAGCGCACATGGCAATAAATCTTGTACGTGTTGATAGAGTGGCGCTAGAAATGTTGGTCAAGTGTAGCGTGTGAAAGTTGAACACATGTGATTCATATAGATTATTGTGTCATGGGAAATTTATGTGTTATTGATTTATTTCAGGGCATGCTGAGTTTAGATCATAAAATAGGTTAAGTTATGTTTGTAATGTTTTGTAAAAATCGTATATAAGGAGTGGTAAGAATATTGTGAAAATAGATTCATTTGAGTAAGCGTGCAATACACTTTTATTCTATTGAGTCTCTGCTAGCGAGGTTATTCTTGCGGAGCATAATTCAAGCACGGCAAATGTCTAAGGTTAGCTTTGACATGGTGCCATCAATAACTGCGGCCTCGCCGCTTTGGTAGGTTGAATAGTGGTACAATCCACTCTCCACTGTTGGGTTAGTCTAACCTTTATTCCTCTACAGTAAGGACCCTGCGTCGATACAAGAAAACAGAGAAATATCCCAAGGCCCAACAACGAACTTATCTCGTGACGACCCCATCATATTTCATGGCGATCCTGATGAACGGAACTCTGGAATCTACTATGAAGATTCAGGCAGCTGCATAGAAGAAGAAGGACAGTTAGAACGGGAAGGATACGTCCCTGAGCCAGTGTCGACTACACCATCCTACTACAAGCCCACAGCAATAAATACACTTGGACCCAGACCTAGGAGAATTGAAGAATTCAACAAAAGGAAGGCTGAAAAAGATATCTTGGACACCATCCCCAAACCAAGACGGCCACGTGGAGGCAGGAAAACAAAGTTAAAGCGTGAACGAGCGGAACTACACAGATTGGTACGAATTTCTTTTGGGCAGCAGAAAGAGTACTTCCGGAAGAGACTACGGGAACTTAAAGAAGATGGGAAATAATTGCTCGACGGAGGAGGTAACGGTGATACAGGAGTATCAACAATCTTTAACAACAGCAGCAATTTTCTGTATAGTATTAGGAATATTCTATGTTTACAATAAAAAGAATAAGGAGTATGTAGCTAAGAGGTTAAATAGGAGTATAGATGTATAGCAATAATTAAAACAATATATATGTCTTGATACATGAATTTTAAAAAACTTTTATTTATGAATGTACGGTTCTTTCTTATAAAATTCCAGTCTTACAATAATTATGTATGGACACTTTAGAAGGTTTAATCTTGGAAAACGAACAGGTTTTGAGAAATTTAAGAAAAAGTTCGAAGAATTTATATAGGTTTGAAACTTTAAAAGAAAAATTGAACGATTTACAGGCGCGTAAAGAAAAATTTAAGAAAACAATCAGCAATTTTAATGACGAAAGCTCTGAGGTTTTAGATATAAAACTAAAGTTCAAAGCGGTATCAGCGATATTGGAGGGAGAAATCTGGCTACAGCTTGGTAAACAAGGATATTCTGCGGAAGACGTCCAACAAGAGTGCGACATCACCGAAGAATTAGAGACTAGTTTACAAGTACTAGAAGACAAAGCCAAGATGTCTGAGTTTAGTCTAGAGACTGCCATAAAAATAATTCCTACTTTCGAGGGAAAGTATAAGGAATTAGAATCCTTTTTGAAGATAGTAGAATTACTAAATTCCACATTAACCGCTTCAGGAAAAACTCAACTCATAGATTTCGTCACTAAAGTTAAGCTTACCGCGAATGTGAGATTATCTTTGATTAACACCTCAATCAGCACTTTTGAATCTTTAAAAGATGAATTATCTAGCAGGTTTAGAAACAATAAAACAGTACCACAGATTCATTCTATGCTCAGTAACATGTGTCAGAACAGATCATCTGTTACTACATATAAAGATAAGATTTTATCTTTGGTTGATGAGCTCAATCAATTACAGGTACAAGGGCTAGGTAATCAGGCTACAGAACCAGAAAAGAAAGTTATCGCGCAAATGAACGATACTTATGCACTCACTATCTTTAAAAGTGGACTTAACGACCAGCTGAAAAGCACAATATTTTCAGCTAGGCCCAAAACTTTTGCTGAGGCAGTATCATTAGCGCAAGAAATTGAGACATTAGAATCTGAAGCTACGAGTAGCGTAATGCATATCGGCAATTTTGCAAATAATAGAAATAACCGTGATCAAAGATACAGAAACAATGGCAATGATAGAAATAGCAATGGTTATAGGGATAGAGACAGTCGAAGAGATTTTAGGAATAAAAGATACGATAACCATAGAAATTTTAATAGAAAAACAGATAACAGATCAAATCATTATAGGGATAATAATGATAACAGAGATAATCACCGTAGGAATAACAGATATGCCAGCAACCATAGTAATCACCGCAATAACAATAATAGAAGTATACACGTAATTTCGGACCAGGGAAACGTCCTAGGTTCCGGAGAGGAAATGAGGAACCTCCCGGAATAAATAACACGAGTAAGGAATGTAAAATTTACAGAATAACTGATGGCTGCACGAATTACGTAAGAATTTATAATGATGGAGCGAATAGACAACTATCGTTCTTAATAGATACGGGTGCAGACGTATCAATTTGTAAAGTAGGTATATTTAAGGCGTTAGAACATAGAGTGAATAGCAAGGATAAAATTAAGTTAACTGGTATTACTAAGGAAGTAACTACGTCTTTAGGTACTTCGAAATTAAGCTTATTAATTGGGAACAAAAGGATAACAGAACTATTTCACATTGTAGACGACAATTTTCCGATTAGTACAGACGGTATTATCGGTAGAGATTTATTAGTTAGTTTCATGAGTAAAATTGATTATGAAACATTCACCATTTCTTTTAGTGTGTCAGATGAGGAAATTGTATTACCCATGGATACAAAACGTCAGAACCATTCGGGAATTAATATATCCGCGAGAACTGAAGCAATAGTTCCGGTAAATGTAAGCATCGATGAGGATAGCATTGTGCTGAACGCAGAAATTGAGAAGGGTGTTTTCATCGGAAACACTATTATACCAGCCAAAGGCGTTCGACACGTAAAGGTTCTGAACACAACTGATAGAGATGTAGTCATAAACAACTTCAACATAGAGGTTGAACCACTAAAGAACTACAAGGTATATGCAGGAAAACAACAGAGAGGTGATCAGAAACGTTTCGAGAAACTGCTGGGAGTTATAGATAAAGATAATTTGGACAAAAGATCTATGGACAGTTTGCTTGAGATAATCAGAGAATATCAAGATGTTTTTCACTTGGAGGAAGAGAAGTTAACAACAAACAATTTCTACAGACAAAAGCTGCAGATGGCAGACGATAGTCCGGTCTACATTAAGAATTATAGGCTACCTCAAGCTCAAAACGAAGAAATATTACAACAAGTTAGAGACTTAGAAAACAATGATATTGTCGAACCGTCAGTAAGCCCATACAATTCACCACTTTTGGTTGTGCCGAAGAAGACTTCAGATGGTAAAGCTAAGTGGAGACTTGTAGTGGATTTTCGTAGGTTGAACGACAAAATCATCAATGATAAGTTTCCTTTGACTAGATTGGAAGACGTTCTAGATAGACTCGGTAGAGCGAAGTATTTCTCAACTTTGGACATGACTAGTTCATTCCACCAAATCGAACTTGAGAAAGAATCTAGACCCGTCACCGCGTTTTCGACCAGTGATGGTCACTATCAATTCAAGAGACTACCATTTGGATTAAAGATTTCGTCCAACAGTTTCCAACGAATGTTGACGATAGCTTTGAGTGGTTTAAGTCATGAGGCATTCCTATACGTAGATGACATCATAGTTTTTGGATGCAGTATCAAACACCACAATGATAATCTTCGCAAAGTGTTACAGCGAATGCGACAGTACAGCTTAAAGTTGAACCCTGGGAAGTGTCACTTTTTGAAATCGGAAGTAGTGTATTTAGGGCATTTGATAACCAGTGAAGGTGTTAAAACAGACCCATCTAAGTTTGAGACGATCAGAAACTATCCGGTTCCGAAATGTGCAGATGAAGTACGCAGATTTGTTGCGTTTTGCAACTACTACAGGCGTTTTATTCCGAATTTTGCCGGAATTGCCAAAAGTTTGAACTCGTTATTGAAAAAGAACGTTACTTTTGAATGGACCGACGAATGTCAAAAAGCGTATGAAACACTTAAGAATAAATTAATTGAGCCACCAATTTTGCAGTATCCAAATTTCGAAAAACCATTCATTTTAACAACTGATGCATCTAATTACGCATTAGGCGCTGTATTATCGCAAGGTGAAATTGGACAGGATTTACCAATTTCGTATGCAAGCAAGTCGCTAGCGAAACACGACATCAACAAACCAATCATAGAAAAAGAACTTTTAGCCATACATTGGGGCATAAACTTTTTCAGACCCTATCTCTACGGAAGAAAGTTCGTAGTTGTCACAGACCATAGACCACTAGTATCTTTATTCACCCATGCAAATCCTTCATCAAAACTCACTAGAATTAGAGTTGACTTATCGGATTATGATTTCACGATTGTGTACAAAAAAGGCAGCATGAACACGAATGCTGATGCCTTGTCAAGGATTGAGTTGGATTCTGACTCTTTAAAAGCATTAATACCTCCAGTTATAGATGAAACAGCAAAACGTAAGCTATTAGCAATTACAAGGGGCATGGCAAAGAAAACAGAGGATAAAAAGCAAGAAAACCACAGTGAAAGCAACCACGTAAAAGTAGAACCTGATCAATTCTATTGTTGGGATTGCACTAGCTTGTCGGATATCACCGGTGTTATGAAGTTAAAATTTATCCTGCGCAATGATGAAAATAAAAGTATTGATATCGTACGTACGAAAGATATTGTAAAAGTATATTGTAGCGATATATCTAACGTGAAACCAGTTTCCGTTAATGCAAAGCTAACAATAAATAGGGGTACCCGCAGACACAAAAGTAATGAGAATAATAGTGATAATCCACATTCAGAATACGTTTTGATTATGGAGAAACTATTAGATTTTGCTAGACGTAACAAAATCCAAGAACTCTCATTATCAAGTGATGATGTTATATTGAAGTCTATAGACAAAGAAGAATTTAAGAAAGTATTTAACCTGTTGCAACGAAAAGGTAAAGATAATGCGCATATGAAGCTAAGAATAATGATATACAAGCCGCCCGCTAAGATAACGAATAAAGATGAACAGGTGAAATTAATAGAAGAATATCACAATTCACCGCACGGAGGACATTTAGGAATTCGCAAAACTTTGTTAAAGCTAAAACAAAGATATTGCTGGAAAAACATGAACGGTATGGTTAAATCCCACATAAAGAATTGCACACCTTGTCAAATAAACAAACAGGTGAGACACACAAAAGAAGAAATGATGAAAACCGACACACCAACTACGAGTTTTGAAACAATACAAATAGATACCGTAGGTCCACTAAGGATATCTAATAACTATAGATACATATTAACCTTACAATGTGAACTAACTAAATTTGTAGTAGCGTTCCCAATAGAGAATAAAGAAGCACAGACCATAGCTGTAGGAATAGTTAATGAATTTATATTAAAGTATGGACATTTCAAAGTACTCAAGTCTGATTTAGGCACTGAATTTACAAATAAGCTTATGAGCAACATCTGTGATTTGCTAAAAATAAAACAAATATTTTCAACACCATATCACCACCAAACTTTAGGAGTAGTAGAAAGGAATCATCGGGTACTAAACGAATATATGTATTCGTTTGCTGATGACCAACAATGGGACAAATGGGTTCCATATTACACATTTGCGTACAATACAACCCCAAATGTAGATACAAACTACACTCCATTTGAATTGATTTTCGGTAAACTTCCATATTTACCAAATGACATAGTTGATAATCAAGATGTGATTTACGATTTAGATGATTATGCCAACGAGTTAAAGGCAAGATTGAGGATGTCTATTAATAGAGCACGAAGTTTGATTGAAAATGTTAAAATCAAAAGAACAATGAACCAAACAAATATACATTCTTTGAATCCTAAAATAGGAGATTTCGTACTTTTGAAAAATGAAAATAGAAAGAAACATCAACCGCCATATAAAGGTCCATATAGAGTATTGGACATGGATCACTGTAATGTCACTTTAGACATAGCAGGAAACCGTAAATTAGTACATAAAAACAGATTAAAACCTTACCACACATGTAACATAAACGACAATGTAGTTAAATAAAAAAAAATATATATATATACGAACCTACATATAAAAAATTTTGTAATAAAAACGTTCAGAATGATACGCATTATGTTAAGTTAAGCTAAGTAAGCATTATTGTAAATAAAAAGAAAAAAAATATTGAACCATAAAAAAATATTAAACCTACAAATAGAGAAATTTTGTTATATTTTAAAGTACATTAAGAATGATAAACTTTGTTGTGACTAAAGATAAGAGAATATTATTATAAAAACCCCTTCTGGGACTATTGAACCTACTGTTTGTGATTAGTCTTCATTTTTTTTTTGTTGCAAATGAACCCTAATCAAAAAAAGGGTAAAAGTGTAATGATATAACATCACATGCATGAAATAAATCAAAACAAAACAAACAAGTCAAAATAGAACACCATGCAATTCATTAACATTGTCTACGTAATAGCAGACCACACAATGTTATACAACTGACCATATCAGGTTTCCGAGTAGCGACCGTGAATATCCATGCCATATGGTATATTCAAATGTAGTACAGAGTCATATTGCGATCGATAATAAATTATGTGTCACTATGGCACGCGATACAAATATGATATGTTTTGGTTGCAGTGTGAATAAGCGCACATTGTTATGTTTTGGTTACAGTGTGAATAAGCGCACATGGCAATAAATCTTGTACGTGTTGATAGAGTGGCGCTAGAAATGTTGGTCAAGTGTAGCGTGTGAAAGTTGAACACATGTGATTCATATAGATTATTGTGTCATGGGAAATTTATGTGTTATTGATTTATTTCAGGGCATGCTGAGTTTAGATCATAAAATAGGTTAAGTTATGTTTGTAATGTTTTGTAAAAATCGTATATAAGGAGTGGTAAGAATATTGTGAAAATAGATTCATTTGAGTAAGCGTGCAATACACTTTTATTCTATTGAGTCTCTGCTAGCGAGGTTATTCTTGCGGAGCATAATTCAAGCACGGCAAATGTCTAAGGTTAGCTTTGACATGGTGCCATCAATAACTGCGGCCTCGCCGCTTTGGTAGGTTGAATAGTGGTACAATCCACTCTCCACTGTTGGGTTAGTCTAACCTTTATTCCTCTACAGTAAGGACCCTGCGTCGATACAAGAAAACAGAGAAATATCCCAAGGCCCAACAACGAACTTATCTCGTGACGACCCCATCATATTTCACATTCGCTTTGGTGCAGCGTACGGTGATTGGAACTGAGCGTGTACATGCATCACGCGGTAATGCTCGGCCCTTGACCGCTGAATGATTGCATCGAAATTGAATGCACTAGAGGTCAATGTTCCCGACCGGTCAGCGCGCATGCAGCTGATAGCAATGAAAGGCAGCGATGCAACGGAGCTGATGGCGACAACGGTTCTTGGTGATGAGCGGTACGATGGGAGTTTTTGGAAGTCAGTCTTTCGACGACAGCAGTGCATGAAGTGTTCGGAAGAACATAAGCAATAGGGCGAAACGCGATAGAGAAATCGACGACAGATATGAATTGAAAGTTAGTGAAAAATAGAAATTAAATTAAAAACTCGTGATTTGAATCAAATAATTCACTGGAAACGAAATTGGACTAAATGTGTGTGGATTAGATAGACATATCGTGGTGAGGAAAAAAAAAAAAGAAGAAATATTTTGTGATATTTGAAATTTATTTCAAATCGATTGCTGCTTGGACTTTTGAAAAAAAAAAAAGTTTCGCATACGAATTCTGAATGGAACTTCAGTGGTCATCGAAGTGATCATTTGCCTATTGTGTTGAGCAGATATTTAGCAATGAATTCGAATTAACTAGCCTTTTGTTGTTGAATTCTTTGTTATTGCAAGTGTGAGCTCTTGAGCAAAACTGATAGCTCTTGGATCGGGGAAGAGCCGCCACATAAATACCAATTTGATATTGTTCGCTGTTGAGAACTGAGTCAATTACGGTTCGAAATTGAACGACTTTTGAAATTCTTGTGAGGATCGACTGGGTGGTTGCGATAGAAGCGGTCTGGCTCATAGAATAGCAAACGCATTATTCTAAAACTGCTGAAAGGGTTCCTAGCTCCTGGAATCTACTGAATCTTAAATTGGCTTTGGTGATTGTTGGATGTATATAGCAAGAGTCAGCGGAAAGCGAAGGTGAAAGCAATCAACAGTGAGGGAGACGCCGTGGAAATATGATTTGCGACATTTATTTTGTTTTTTGAAAAGTCATTTTAAAGTTTTTACTTTTGCCAAAATTTTGTTTGTGCTCTTTTGATGTTAATAATTTGAAGTAGTTGATAATTTGTGGACTATAACCTAAATTTACGAATTGAAATAATAATAATAATAAAAAAAAAAAAAAAAAAAAAAACACAAGAAAACAAAGAAAGATCATATTTATGTTGACAAACCTCGAATTTCCAGTCACCAGTCCAGAGCAACGGTCGACCGTCGTCAGGAGCGGTGAGTTTTTCTTTGTTAATTATTGTTTGAATTTATTTTTTCTTATTCTTAGTAATTTTCTTTTATTTTATTTTATTTATCTTGTTTGTTATATTTACATTATTTATCATAATATATATTTACATTATTTATCATTATATTAATTATTATTCTAAATTGAATTTTTTTTGAACCAAATTTTCGTCTTTTTGAATTTTGATTTTGTTATTATTGTTTTTTTTCATTTGAAATAACATGAATTGTAAACTTTTGAAATCAGTCTTTTTGTTGTAACTCTATCATGGAGTAAAAAGATAGGTGGACGAAGGGTCCATCCAGTCCGCCTTGACATCAAAGATGACGACCCTCTTGTTTTTTTTCTCCCCATGGTTAGTATGGTCTATGTTGGTGTTCGTTAGCGTGCTTATAGCAGGAAGTTTCACTCAGCCCAAACCCCACGGCCGACGCAGCTGAGCTAGCTGGCAAGGGAAGCACGCAGGGCATTTAACTGAGTGGAACTTAAATTATGTTGCATTGGCGGTAGTTTGCCAATACGTAACAGCATGAAACTATATTATTACTAATGTTCGAAGAAGAACATTAGTATTAAAATCATATTGGCCAAAAATGCATATATCTATATATTTATATATATATATATATATATATATATATATATATATATATATATATATATATATATATATATATATGTATATGTGTATATATATATATATATATATATATATATATATATATATATATATATATATATATATATATATATATATATATATATATTATAAAAATTTAAACATTGGTAACTTATTTGCATTGTAAATGTTCGCGACATGAATAGTTAATGTAAGCATTTATTGATATGAAAATAGCGAAATAACACCTTACGCTGGCAACCCTTTGCTAGCATCAAAGCCAAAAATATATCACACCTGCCTCACATTGAAATCAAACAACTCTGTGAATTTCGTTTTGATCCGATGACTGCATTGAAAGTTATAGGTGTACAAAGAAATTTAGGGCTATCAGTCGCAAAAGCTTTCAAACTTTCGAAAACTTTATATCTGTTGTTTAATATCGCTACAATGTCATTACCGTTTGAAAATTTTACGTTAAAATCGCTTAGTAAAGATATTGCAAATAAATACAAACCCAGCAATAACCAGCAATCCAAAAATGGTTTTTATTACCAGATTCCTTCTGAATAATGCCTATAATAAGTTCCATGTATCATATGAAATTGGTTTTGATGGAAGTTATAGGGCAAACATTTTTATTTTGCTGAGCGAGTTTTCAAAACCCAAGACACCAAAATTACCATAGCTGGCAGCACCAGCCGAATTTTTCAACCAAATTTCTACCAAACACGGCTTAGAGTAAGGTTTATCTGGTAACTGAAACAGAGCTCATAGGAGAAAAGGCAGGTTTTTTTCTTTATAATTTTTCAAGATGGTACCAGTGGCAGAGAATTGCCCGCATTTCCAAATCGGTTCTATCACTACTCAATACCAATACATTCATAATTCGATCAGTAACTAATTTTCAAAAAAAAACTAAATTTGCAAATTGAATATGAATATGATAAAATTTTGGTAATTTTTAACCCAATGTGTGTTAGGTGTCTAAAAAGATATCGAGAAAATTTGGAAATCTTTGAATTGCGATAACTTTTGATAGAGCTATCAAATCATTATAAAACTTACAGGGCATATTGATATTACTAAGTTGTAAATTTATAAGTTTTTTCATGAGCACGTTCGGTACCCTGTAGCTACGACAGGCACTGAAAGTTAAAACTTTCAAATCATCGACTCTCCTGAAAAACTGTCACTTTTTAGAAAAAAAGCAACTGATATATTAATCTTATGCTTTGTCTGCATAGCCAAAGTAAAGCTTTTGAAATTTTGGGCCAATAACGGTAATCCTTCCCCAATTCACCCACATTTTTAGCTTTATAAACTTCTGTTCGCAAGAACTCACGACCCAATAACCAGATATAACTGCAATTCACAGAATGTATTGGTTCTGATAGAAGCGATTTTGAAATGTTGGCCAGTCTGCACCAGTGGTGCCATCTTGAAAAATCACTAAGAAAAAGAAACTGGGCAAACTCGACAAAAAGCGAACTTGTACTCTTCACAAGGAAACACAGGGTGCCGGCTATTGCTACGCCTAGGCTCATAGGAATAACATTGGACCGTGTTGATAATGTTAAATATTTGGTCGTTATACGAGACAGGAAAATGTACTGGGGGCTAACGTGAAGAACAGAATAAGTAAGGCTCGCGCAGTACTTTTGGCATTCCGGTCAGCCTACTCCAATACTTGGGGTCTTAGACCTAAGGCGGCCTACTACATATTCACATGTGTAGTGAGGCCGATTTTGGTGTATGGAGCGATCGTGTGGTGGAAGGCAGCGGAGACTAAAACCATTATCAAGGAGCTAACAAGGCTGCAAAGATAATTTTGCATATGTATTACGGGCGCTTTAAGAACCGCTCCAACGGCTGGGTTGGAAATGATTCTGGGGTTTATGCCCCTGGATCGATTCGTCTTTAGAAGCGCAAGCTTAGCGACGATGCGCGCTAAAAGTTTGAGCATATGGATTCAAATCAGTGGGGCCACAGCGGTATTCTTACAGAATGCCGCAAAAGATTTGGGCTCGTTGCAGAAAACACGGACCACATGAGCAAAAATAAAACATTTTGCTACGGATTTCCAGGACAAGATACCCACAAGAATAGACTGAAAGAAAAAATGGTGGCGTCTGGTTTTACACGGATGGATTAAAAACGGACACAGGAGCTGGCCCTGTTGTTTTTTCTATGAATCTGAGCCTTAACCTGTTGTGTAGACTGTCGGGCTATGCTAATGTCTTTCAGTCTGAAGTATATGCTATACGTATGGAAGTTGAGTCCGTTAGCGGAGCATCAATAAAAAAAATGACGTCAAAAACTGTTAGCGCTTGCAGAGTGGCTCTCAACGAAAAGGCAGGGCATATTCCTATCTGGATTATTTTGGTTCCAATTCAACGAAAAAGCCGATGTATTGGCGAGGAAAGATTCAAAAGCTAGTAATAGCTCCTGCATCACTGTACCACGGTCAATCGCGGACACTACAACAAAACGAATTTTCATCGCAACTAGCGAGAAATAAATGCTATATCAATAAGAAGAATCGACAGATGAGGTTGATTTTTTTTCTATGATGATGCCAAGGCTCAGGGGATGCCCTATTATGCTATATCACAGCCTTGACGGAAGGACATTTAAGGAAGGAGAGAAAGGAAGAGTTGAGTTTGCAAGAGATAGCGATGCACAAATCGCTTAAACAATTGTGGCTCACAGTTGGCGGGGAAAACAGTAGATGGTAATTTTCATCGCAACTAGCGAGAAATAAATGCTATATCAATAAGAAGAATCGACAGATGAGGTTGATTTTTTTTCTAAGATGATGCCAAGGCTCAGAGGATGCCCTATTATGCTATATCACAGCCTTGACGGAAGGACATTTAAGGAAGGAGAGAAAGGAAGAGTTGAGTTTGCAAGAGATAGCGATGCACAATTCGCTTAAACAATTGTGGCTCACAGTTGGCGGGGAAAACAGTAGATGGTAGACTGTTCCACAATCGTATTGTCCTAGATAAGAAAGAATCATGAAATTTGACGGTACGACTGGCACTTATCGAAAGGGTATGAGAGTGAGCGCGTTGAGAGGCTTGAGTGGTGCGCGTAGGAAGTGCTCTACAAGGGAGCAGACTTGATATTTCATAAGAGCAAAGACCATAATAATAGCGATAAAGAAGAGAAAGGCAACCTACATTCAGTGCTGCCATTTTAGCATTTTGAATGCTAGATCTAGCAGTATTTTTTCCAAAACGGCATTCGAAATTCGGAGTTAGCATCTAGCATTATTTTTAGCATTTAAATTTAGAGTTCGGAATAATCTGGCACTCATCTATTTACAATCTCGCACAAGCTCTGTTATTGTACTTTCAGTCGCGTTCCTGAAAGGAAACTTCCTGAATCATGTGGTGGCGGAAATTCATGACAAATACAAAAACGCGCTCAATGCATTTTCGGAGAAGTGACAGTTATCTGATTTTGAAATAATAATAGTGACTATATAATCTAAAATATAAAGATTATAGAGTCATCTATATTGCTTTAAATATGGTAATGTTCAATTAAATCTTGATGATGCTAAAAATCAGTGATGTGGTCCCATCCACTTCAGACTCCCAGGAGCCTCGGGTATATACAAGTTCAAGTTTACCAAAGTGTGTGCATTCTAGTTAGATATTTTTTCCTGAATAATGTGAATCAATTGTTTTGTTAGGGTTTCAAATGCAAGCACTCCCACGGATAACGCTAGAGAAAAATCTTCGTTATCCGACACTAATATATTTTGTTCACTTAAAAATAAATAATTGTGGCTGTTTTGATTGTGAGATTCCAAACGATGTTTTGAAAAACATTGGCAGAAATGAGCTTTACACAAGAGAAGAAGATATAGATATAACTAGTATGTCTGTAATAGATATAGAATCGTTTATTTTTTAATTTATTTTTGTTATACATACAAGAGTTGATCAATAAGTAATGATAATGAATACAAACCAAGGTAATTAAACTTAAAAGATGTATATATATTTTTCAACATAGTCTTCTAACAAGCTAATACATTTAGTCCATCTTTTTTCCAAACCCTGGATACCTTTTGAAAAAAATTCTTTATCTGGACTCTCCCAAAATGCCTCAACAGTGGTCATCACTTCCCTATCATCTTCAAATTTCTTACTCCGAAGGTGTTGTTTGAGCCAAGGAAAGAGGTAAAAGCCACTGAGAGCTAGATCTGGCGAATAGGGCGGGTGTTCAAGCAGTTCAAATCCTGTTTCTTTAATTGTATCCATCGCAACTGCAGCCTTGTGATCCGGTGCGCTATTTGGAAGAAACAGAACTCCGGCTCGCAGTTTGCCGTGTCTTTTCGCCTGCATTGCTTCTCACAATCTTCTTATTTGGTCTACTTAGTAAGAGCCAGATATAGTGGCTGCCTTTTCTAAATATTCCACTATAATAATTTCTTCAACGTCCCAAAAAACTGATGCCGAACTTGACACATTGAATTTCTTCGGCGTCGATGAAGAGGGTCACTTCCAGGTTATAGATTGCATTTTGGTTTCTGGGTCAAAATGGTGTATCCAGGTCTCGTCCATGGTCACGAAATGTGACAAAAATTCTCCTGATATGCCTGGAGCTTTTCGAGATTCATCCTTGAAATGTCGACTCGTTTCTTCTTATCCTCGTCCGCTAAGATTCTCGGTACCCATAGCGCAGAGACTTTTTCCATATGCAATTAGTAGACAAATATTTTTCGGACACTAGCATATGAAATCCCTGTGACCTCAGCTACATGCCTGAGGGTCACTTTTCGATCTGCCAACACGACATCTTCGACTTTTTTTTACGTTGTCTTCAGTGAGGGATGTGAATGGAGGTCCTTCGCGGTGTTCATCTTCAGTGGATGTTCTTCCAAGCTTTGAATGGTGAATGGGCGTCCTTCATGGTGTTCATCTTCAGTGAATGTTCTTCCCAGTTTAAACACCTTGGCCTAGCGTGCAACGGTGGCATATGGAGAAACAGAGTCTCCTAATGTTTCCACCGTGTATGCCTCTGGTAGACAGTTTTTTCAAACAGAGGTACTTAATGACAGCTTTAATTTCGTTTTTCCCCATTTTGAGGTTATCTATTCGACTGTTCGTATTCAAATGAATGTAGCTCTTCTTGCCTTGCCTTGTGCCTTGTAACTGTCTTATTTCCGGAGCTAGTTCTTTCGGTACTTTGACTCCCCTCCTCTGAGTGGGCGTCTTTTTCAGCCCATCTCACTCCTCACCTTAACACAAAATCATCCCTTAGTGCAGATGTTCCAAGAATGTAGCTCCCTGGAATCGTGGCCTATTTATATGTTTTTTACATGCTGACTTAGTGAGTATATGTAGTAGTAAAAAAAAAAATTTTTTGGAATTTTATGCGAACTTGAAATAACCGATTATCATTACTTATTGATCAACCCTCATATAAATATACATATTGTTTTCGTATTGAACCATGTTTATTTCAATTAAATAAGAAAGCATTATTTAGCATTATAATTTTACAAGATCTAGCATTATTTAGCATTAAATAAAATTGAATCTAGCATTATTCAAAAAAAAAAAATGGCAGCACTGCCTACATTACGTTGGTGCTCAAGGGATCTAATACGTGAGGTAATAGTTTCATCACCAATAAGCTTGAAAGCTTTGCGTTGGACTTTGTCTAGTTCCGCTAAAGGAATGCGGCCTGCCCCAGCCCATATCTGGGATTTATACTCAAGCCTTGGTCTTACGAGAGTCTTGTAGATGTGCGCTATGTCTGATGGTGTAAAGTATTTCTTGTCTCTCTGAAGGAATCCTAAGCATTTCATGGCATTTTTCGCAATTTGAAAAATATGGTTGGTCCAGCTTAGTTTGTTGCAGATGTTAAATCCTAATAGGTTCAGCGAACGTGATTCGGAAATACTCACACCATCAACGGATATAGTGTGGCTTGTAGGAGGAGGATAAGGCTTGAGCGAAAGACGACAGCATTAGGTTGTGGACGCAAAAAACACAACACGGTTCGCTGAGCCCCAAGCGATAATGTTTAATAGGTCCCTGTTAAGCAATGCAAACATGCGATCTCTACTGACAGCAGTAGCATTTCCACGAGAGTCGGCTACTCTGTCAAAAGACTATGCGAAGTCAAGGGTGCTGTCATCAACAAAACTATGAATCGCATTGAAAGTGTAGGAAAGGAGGTCATTTATAAATAAAAGAAAGAGAGTTGGTGAAAGAACAGTACCTTGCGGAACCCCGGCATTGACGGTGTGGACACAAGATGTGTGTCCATCCAGAACAACTTGAAAGGAACGATCTACGAGGAAACTTTCAATCCACTTGGCAAGGACGGCGTGAGGACCAAATGCACAAAGCTTGGCTAATAGGACAGGGTGCCAGACTCTGTCAAAGGCCTTCGAAATATCAAGAGAAATGACCATTGCTTCACCAAAATTATGGAGACAACGATTCCATCTCTCGGTGAGAAATGTAAGTAAGTCCCCAGTCGAGCGCCCAGAACGGAAACCATACTGGCGGTCGTTGATAAGATGGTTCAACTCAAGATATTTCATTAATTTTGAATTCACGAAAGATTCGAATACCTTAGACAGAACCGAAACGATTGCAATAGGTCGATAGTTAGAGGGATCACATGCCTCCCCCTTTTTAGGTATGGGCTGAAAGTGTGCAAGCTTCCATGTGGAAGGAAATATTCCAGTTGAATACGACAGGTAAAATAGTTTGCCCAGAGGTTAAGCCAAGGCGGAGGCGCAGCACTTTAGTACGAGGGGCGAAATTTTTGTTACGAAATATCGAAAAAGACTTTTAATAACTGGATTGCGGCTATTTTCGCTGTTGAGAATAAATCTAATTTGTTTGCATCAAATGGAAAAACTTCCTTTGGTAGAGGGGGCTCAGAACCATTAGTTTACGGCCGAAATTTGAACATGGCGGTGGAACTGTTGCAGGAAGGTAATGGTGTAAGTCTGCAGCAGGAGTAGATCATCTTTTTTTGATGATGACAATATGAACCAGAGTGTTTATGTAAACATAAATTTAAAAGTTAGTGCAGAGAAGCTTGGAATTTATGCAATTTTCAAGATTATCAAGATAGCGAACCAAAACATCGAGCTCTTGAGAGAGCAGTATGACTTTTACATAGTTTTTCTAAAGCTATAGAAGCACATCACAATCTCCTGACATAAACGTGATTGAAAATTTGTTGGGTTCTTTGGAAGATGGGTTTCCAAAACCAAACATTCGTAATGAAAATGGTTAAAACGCGCTTCACTGTTGGAATTGACCCAAATAAGTTCAGAATACTATCTGAAACTTATGACGATTAAATTAAGTTAAGAAGAGTAAAATATAAATGCAAAAATATATTTTGTAATAATAAAAATATTTGTTTTTCATTTTCAGTGTTTTATATTTTATTGTGTCATATGTACGCGTTTTAGTTTAAGGATTTTAGGGGAATGTGTAAAAGATATGTAGTTCGCAGAAAATAAAAAGTAATTCTGCTTAGTTTTTGTGGTGCAATGGTAAAAGTGTCATTTGTTATACTAAGGTTATTTAATAAAGAGAAGTTATCAAAACTCAAAAGTTTTAAACAAACCAAATACGACTTAAACTTTGATCCACTGAAGCTATATTTTGTCTTAACATACTTTGTAATAATACTGAATTAATAGAAACAAATAGATATCAATTTGAATAATAGTAAAAAAAAAAAGAAAGGATAAATAAACAATCAAAAATGCAGGATATTGGCCTAGTTGCCGATATTTTTGTACAAATTCTCGAAGAAAATTAGTATTAAACTCGCTTCGCCGAAAATTCGTCATATGTATATATATATATATATATATATATATATATATATATATATATATATATATATATACATAGATATATATAGATATATATATATATATATATATATATATATATATATATATATATATATATATATATATATATATATATATATACATATATATCAGCACAATGGTTAAGGGAGATAATCTCTGGAGTGGAAGATTTGATTGAGCTGAAATTTTCGGAGGACGTCGATGTATACAACAAATAGGTCCATGACTTGCTAGATTTCAGATATCTTAAACCTTTTGGCGGCGGCGGGCATTTTAGTGAATTTTCAGGTACTCCTATATTTCCAAGCAGTGTACATTTTTGTTAAAAACAAGTAAAAGAAGTGAAAACTGATTATGTTTTTAGCTTGCTTATGATAAAGAAATGGAAATGTTGAGCCTTGTGTAGGCGGTAAGTGCCTAAAAGTAGGCAAGGACTTTTTTTCAAATTTCGATTTTTCATAGCTCTGTATTTACAGCAGGCTCCTGAAAAAACATCCTTCAAATCATCGACCTTCCTGAAAAATTTCTGATTTTTGAAAATAAATGCAAACTATTGATAAATTTTGACTTTTGTCCACCAAGTCAAATAAAAATTTTTAAAATCCCGCGGTAAACAAGAACGGCAACCCGTGATCAAATTACTTCTATTTTCAGCACTCAAAACTTCTGTTCACGAGAACTGACGATCGGATTATGCGCTCAATATGAAATTTACAAAGCATGTTGATATTAACTCGGTCCAAGTTTGATAGAAGCGATTTTGAAATACGGGCAACATTGTGGCAGTGGTGCCATTTGGAAAAATCGCTGAGAAAAAAAAATTAGTTTTTGGTCTATAGCTTCGGATTTGGCCGCCAGATTTTAACAAAATTGAACCTTACTCTAAGATAGATTTCGTAGAAATTTGGTTGAAAAGTTAGTATAGAGACGCCAGCTATGGCAATTTTGGTCTCCTAAATATTGTAAATTTGCTCAAGAAAATATGGGTTTTTTCCCTATAGCTTCCGATGCAATAGTAAAATCAAAACGAAATTCATGTGATAAGTTGATCTTGTTGCGTCTCTTATTCTGTGGGAATTCCAATGAAAAACCGTGAAAGAGTTGCCAGCTACGATTAATTTAAGTTTCTTTCTCGAACGATGTTGTCATGAAATTTCCAAATGGGAATGATTTTGCAATGACAATTAACAACAAATATTTACGTTTCAAAAAAATAAAAAGTTTGAACAGTGGTAATCCTAAGATTATATTCACTCCTATAACTTACAGCGCAACCATTCAATCGAAACGAAATTCATAGGGTGGGTTGAACACAACGTGAAGCAACTATGGTGCTAGCACATGATTGCCAGCACCAGACAATTTCGTAAATATCGCACCAACAGATGCTTCCATTTTGTATTCATAAGCAAAGCATTTACAATAAAATAAGGAACCGATGTTTAAATTTTCCGAGTTTTGGAAATTTTTCGGATGGCAATCCCAGACTTAGTTTAATCGCTGAAACTTTCGATGACATCCTTGGATGAAAATGAAATTCAAAGGATAGGTTGATTAAGCACGAGCATGTTATGGTAGATTTATTGCTGTTTTGTTGGGCAAATGTTGCCAGCACTGAACATTTTCATCTTTTGTGTTATAGGAAATGCTGTCAGAAAATGATAATTGTTCCTTTGCGTAAGAAATGGTTGATATGATGCTACAAAGAAGTGTATAACATCTTCACACATTTTTGAATCCCCCAAAGATAACTTTTTCGAAAATCCGTTTTCTAGCGGTTCTGATGCGCTAGACTTTTTCGAAATCGATTCGGCCAAAAATTCATATTTCAATATATATATATATATATATATATATATATATATATATATATATATATATATATATATATATATATATATATACGAGGGCGGTCCGATTAGTACTTAGCCTCACCGCCCGTTGGCACCAAAATCGCAAGAAAAGTTTTTTATCGTATAGTACGTTTCCGTAGACGGCTACAGAAAAAATTTCAGCCGAATTGGACTGTTAGTTTTGTTTCGACCGCGTGTGGAAACCGGCGTGTCCGAGGATTGTAGAAAAATGGAAAAAGAGCAATATAGGTCGGTGATTCGTTTCTTGTTTTTGGAAGGGAAATCGCGCAGCGAAATCAAAGAGCGCTTGGGTGCTGTGTACAGTGACTCTTCTCCTTCGATGGCGACCGTCAAAAATTGGTTTAACGAGATTCAACGTGGTCGCACGTCGGTTTTTGACGAGCGACGATCAGGTGCCCCAAAAACCGCTACCACGGAGGGTAACGTGACAAAAATCCACGATTTGGTACTGTCAGACCGCCGATTGAAGGTGCGCGAGATAGCTGAGATAGTAGGCATTTCAAAAGACCGCGTGGGTCATATACTCCATGAAATTTTGGGCATGAGAAAGCTGTCAGCGCGATGGGTGCCGCGTTTGCTCAGTCCGGACAACAAACGCAACCGTGAGACCACTTCAGAGCAGTGTTTGACGCTGTTTAAGCGTAATCCGAAGGAGTTTCTGCGTCGTTTTGTGACCGTCGATGAAACATGGATCCACTGGTACACACCAGAGACCAAAGTACAATCGAAACAGTGGACTTCACCCCACGAACGTGCTCCGAAGAAGGCGAAGACTGTCCTATCGGCCGGGAAGGTGATGGCTACCGTTTTTTGGGATTCCCAAGGTGTCATCTACATTGACTACCTGGAGAAGGGGAAAACGGTCAAAGGACTCTACTATGCCGAATTATTGGGCCGATTTGATGCCGCATTACAGAAAAAGCGGCCCCATTTGGCGAAGAAAAAAGTGCTCTTCCACCACGACAATGCACCGGCTCACACCTCCGCCGTCGTCACGGCCAAATTGGTCACATTGAGCTATGAACTGCTGCCCCATCCACCGTATTCTCCAGATTTGGCCCCGTGCGACTTCTTCTTATTTCCAAATTTGAAAAAGTCACTCGCCGGGCAGAAATTTGAGTCGAATGAGGAGGTCATCGCCGCTACGGAGGCCTAATTTGCAGACCTCGAGAAAACCTATTTTTCAGGTGGATTAAAGAAGTTGGAGCATCGATGGGTCAAGTGTATCGAGCTGAAAGGAGACTATGTTGAAAAATAAATCAACAGTTTTCCCAAATTTTCGTTTTTCTTTTGTAGGCTAAGTACTTATCGGACCACCCTCGTATATATATATATCATCAAAAAATTTCAGTGAGATAATCTCGGGAACGCGCCACCCGATTGAGCTGAAACTTTCAGGACACATTGGTATATATGCAGAATAGTGCCAGGTCTCACTAAGTGTCAATTATTGTTAACCCTTTGGCGCCGGCGGCCATTTCAGTGATATTTTTAATATACCTATTATTCCGTACATAAATAATTTTTGCAAAAATAAAGTTGACAAAATAAGTTCTGAACGTGTTTTACATGTGAATCGGATAATGTTTTGAAATTTTTTAATCCCATGTGTGCGCTGGGTGCCTAAAAAGAGAACGGGAAAATTTGAACATTTTTAAATTGCGATAACTTTTGACAGAGCTATTCAATCATTACGAAATTTTCAGGACATATTGATATTATTTAATTGTAGATTTGTGAGCGTGCTGGCAACCCTGTAGCTAGGCAGGCACTGAAAGTGAAAACCTCCAAATCATGGTCTCTCTTGAAAAAATGCCGCTTCTTCAAGAAAAAGCCACTCAAATATAAATCTTGTGCTTTGTTTACATAGACAAAAAACATTTGATATGGTATAACGGGCACGTCTGGTAACCCTTGCCCAATTTACCTATATTTTTAGCATCAAAAACTTCTGTTCACGGGAACTCACGATCCGATGAGCAGAATTAATTGAAATTTGCAGAATGTATTGGTCTTAAATAGGACCAGGTCTGATAGAAGTGATTTTGAAATGCGGGCGATTCTGTGCCAGTGGTGCCATCTTGAAAAACCACTAAAAAAGATAACTGTTTTTAGCCCTATAAATTCTGATTGAATCGTTCGATTTTGACGAAACTCACACAATTGCTGGATCTTACTTTAAGCCACGTTTGGTAGAAATTTGGTTGAAAAATTCGGTTGGAGTTGCCAGCTATGATAATTTTGGTGTCTTCATTTTGGAAAAAAAAATTTGGAAGTGAAAACATTCAAACCATCGAATATTCAAAAAAATGTCCGTTTCTTACAATAAAACCAATCTGTATATAAATCTTATGTTTTATCTACACGTTCAAAATAAAACTTTGGAAATTTCATGTCGGACAAGAACGGTAACCCTCTCCCAGTTAACCTATATTTTTAGCATCAAAAACTTCTGTTCACGGAAACTCACGAACCAATAATCAGATACCATTGAAATTTACAGAATGCATTGGACTTAAGTAAGATCAGATTTGATAGAAGCGATTTTGAATTGTGGGCAAGTCTGTGCCAGTGGTGCCATCTTGAAAAATTACAAAGAAAAAAAACTGCTTTTTGCCCTATGAAATGTGAATAAATTACCAGATTTTCATGAAATTGGCACAGTAGCTAAACCTAACTCTAATCTCTGTTTGGTGGAAATTTGGTTGAAAAATTTGATTGGTGCTACCAGCTATGGTAATTTTTGTGTCTATGGTTTTGAAAATTCGCTCAGGAAAATAAAACTTTTTGCATTATAACTTCCAGTGCAGTCATGAAATCAATACGAATTTCATACAATTAATGAAACCTGTCATAAACATTATTCAGGCCAAATTTGGTTGAAAAGCCACGATAGGGTTGCCAGCTATTGTTGGTTTTGTGTTTAATTGCAATATCTTTATTAAGCGGTTTTATCGTAGAATTTTCAAATGGTAATGATATTGTAGTGACAATAAACAGCAAATATTAAGCTTTCGATTATTTGAAAAAACTCGCTGCAGGTAACTCTAAATTTCTTTATACTCCTTTAACTTCGAATGTAATATAACAACGTGAAGCAGATGTGATATATTCTTGGCTTTGATACTGGCAAAAGGTTGCCAGCACGAGTCGGTTGTGCTACTTTTGTATCAATAAACGCTTACAGTTAGTATTCATACCGGAAACATTTGCAATTAAAATAAATAATCAATGTTGCAATTCGCAAAGTTCTGCAAATTTTTCGGATCGCAGCCCCAAACACCAACTTCAGTTACAGTGCTGCAGGCACTGAGCATTTTCTTAATTGATATTATATGAGATGCTGCTTTCAAAATTTTGTGATATAAGCAACTGATAACGAATATAATTAACCCGTGTTTTGCTCTCATAAACGTTGAAATTCATGCCAGTGGTAATATCTGAAACCTTCCACCATATGAGTTATAATGCATTCTTGAGACCAAAGTAAAACGTGGCATTTGAAACAATTTGGTCGTAATAAGCAGCACATGTGGTGGAATATGCACTCAAAACCTGCACGTTTCTTCTACTGTTCTTCGAACATTAGTGTTTCTAGCGGTTCAGGTGCGCTAGAGTTTTTTATATACAGTCTGTCAAGTAAGAGCGTGGTCGTGTTAATTTATAAAAAAATTTATTTGATGAAACTTTCATATTTATATATACATTGTACACATTACAAACAATGATGCAATTCGGTCAATAATGTGTCCAGTCACCACCGGCGTCGATAATTGCCTGGCATTTCCGAGGCATGCTTTCTACTAATTTGACGGCGTATTCTAGTGGCAAGGATCTCCAGATCCGACGAATTTCGTAAGACAACTGCTTCAAAGTGTATGTGCGTCTTCCACGAAGCTTCAGTTTAATATATGCCCACACATTTTCGATAGGGTTTACATCGGGGGACTGCGACGGCCAATCCAATGTAACGATGCCAGATTGAGTCTTCCACTGAGTACAGAGCTTGCTGCGGTGTTTAGGATCGTTGTCCTCCTGCAGAATCCAATCTTCATTTTTTGTGATGAACCATCGTTTGGCAGATGGCAGTAAAGCCTTTTTGTAGATTTTTATCATTTTCTCGGCATTTAGGTTGTCAGTAAAGAGGTGCAAAGTGCCGAATCCTTGCTTTGAGAAGCAGCCCCAAAGATGCACCTTTATTCCATGTTTTACGGTCCGCTGAACAAGCCTATTGGTGGAAGTTGACCAGGCTCGCGTGAGGACAGAACGTGCCCATATAGAACATTCATCAGTAAAAATGACATTTTCAAAATCTCTATCAATATTCTCATGCGCCCAAGCGAGTCGCTTTGTCACATGTTTTTCAGTCAACAGAGGCTTCTTCATTGTGTTGCGCCATTTCAGATCATGAGTACGAAGATGGGTTCGGATAGTTTCGTAGGATATATCTAAACCTTTTGCCATTAATTTTGCTTGTCCTTGCCGCAGTGTTAAAGCAGGATTCCGCGAAAACAGATTGACTATTCTTTTTTCATCTTTTTTGTTCACTTTTCCTATCGAGCCACGTTCTGGTAAATCATCGACATTTTTAGCCACTTTATATCGCTGTATCCACTTCTGTACAAATGCCTTCGACTTTCTCATATATTTAGCAGCCGCTGATTGGGACATTTTGGGACCTTTCGGGTGGATGCAAAGGAACACAGCCTCGTAGCGCGACGCGTACTTAGCACTCATGGCGTTTAACGTGATTCTCTTTCAAAAGATCAACGACAACTGAATCTTTGTTGACAATGCATCAAGGACAAAGCTTCCCTCTATCGGCTCGCGAAGGAATTAGAGCGAAATCTTTCATTACCTGTCGGTGAAGTCGACCACGCTCTTACTTGACTGACTGTATATAGTGCTTTATTTCCATATCTTGACAGTATATTACAGATTCAACAATTCAATTTTAATACACTATTCCTCCTTTTAAGGTAAGGTACCTTGTATTAGGAGTGAGGGGTTGTAAATAATTTTTCATTTCAAGTTTTAAAATTATAAAAAAAAACGATTCCAGTCCATTACAAATCTATCAAATTTCTTACCATACAACAAATTAACAGTATTAAGAACAAATTTTTGTGAAGATTATGACTCTTACATGAATAATATTTAAAGTCTAAATAACAAATAATAGTAGGAAATATTAGGCACAATACAATAAAAACACGCACAACCTTCTAAAAAGTGGAAATAATAAAATTAAAGGAATAATTTAATGGCTAAAAAACATAAATTAAGTTAGAAAAGAAGCTTCTCCAATAAAAGCTTAATCATTGGGGATATTATTTTTTCAAGACCAAGCATAAACCAATAATTACGAATAGTGTGAGAGAAGGAGAATTTATGATTAACTCCCGTAATATTTGAACATTTCTAAATTATTATCTCTCTTGATGGACCTTGTTAAGTTATTAAAAAGTGTTATTCCCACATATGTATAATGGTCAAAGTTGCGTCATACAGCTCGGAAGTAACAAAATTTCTTTGCTACCACCTCTCGTTCTATTCGTATTAGTTTGGAGTTAACCGGCAGCAAATTCTTTAAAGGTTTGTATCAAGGTACATAATTGATTGACTTGCTCCACTGTTAAAACATTGATTGTGCTAAAAAGTTGTTCACTGCTAGATCGTCTGGGCTTGTGAAATAAGATTTGGAGTATATAACTCTGCATAACTTTCAGAGGGAGTAAAGCATTTTGTGATGCACAGCCCCATGCAACAATTCCATTATGAATAATAGAATGTATCGAAGCAAAGTAGAACATTCTAATTATTTGCTTGCTCAAGAAAGAACGAACCTCGAAGCAACCAGGAATAATTTTTTTAATTTGTTTACGACATTTTCAATATGAAGATCCCTATTCAAATGTTAGTCTAAGATTCCCCCCAGATATTTAGTTTTGGTAGCTCTCTGCAAAGAAGTGCAAAGGCAGTCAGCTGCACAGTTCATCGAATGAATCGATACATTAAGTCCTTCCGGTGGCCCACGTTGAGTAGAAGCAAATGCTATGTCCTGTGTTTTTTGTACATTTAAGGTAAGGGAATTATTACTTAGCCACTTATTCAGTAAATAAAGATTATATTCAGTATTAACTTTTACCTATCAAAAGCACTGTATCATCAGCAAAAGATATTGAATTAAAGATATCATTTGCATGGATGAAAAATAGGGCCTAGTACAGTCCCTTGAGGAATTCCGTATTCAAAGTTGAACGCTTTATTTTGCTTTCTCGAAATTTGAACAGAGTTGCTTACGATGTCGCAAATAGTCTTCAATCCATATAATCAATTTTAAATCAAAATTATATTTGTAAAGTTTGTCCACAATCATTCTGTGAGGAATGGAATCAAAAGCTTTTGCTAAATCTAGAAATATAGCCAATGTTTTGCGTCCTTTGTCCAAAACTTCTGCAACCAAACCAGTTAATTTAGCCAGTGCATCTTAGGTGCTAAATCTAGGTCTGAAACCAAATTGGTTTTCATTTATGAAATTTTGCATATTTAAATGTGTCTATTTTTCTATAACTTTGCATATGTTAGGCAGTTAAGAAATTGGGCGGTAGTTATTAACATCTAATTTGCTATTGCCCTTGTGAATTGGTGATACAATTGCCGTTTTATATAATTGCGGAAAGATTCCGCATTCAAAGCTGAGTGAGGCTAGATGTGCTAGTGGTTTGCTAATAAAAGTTTCTTGAAGCATTCTACTGTGATGTTATCAAATCCTGGCCTCGAGTTTTCTTTGATATTTTCAATGGTTGAAATGACTTCATCCTCAGAAACAGAATTAATCCTACCTGACGATGCAGAATGAACTGATTCACTAGATGTGAGATGATTATTTGTATTGACAATTTTTTGTGGCATGCTTTTCCCGATGTTGCAAAAGTGCTGGTTGAAAGCATCCGCCATTTGCTATGCACTATCTTTTACTGATAGCAATTCAAAATCCGTTTTTATAATGAATATACGATAGAGACTTTTTTCGCCCTGTTGTTATATTTATAGCTTTCCAGACTTTCATCCTATTGTTTTCGGAGTTTTGTAAAAAAAATTTAAAATAATTAGCCTTCGTTATATAAATGAGGTGATTTAATTTGTTTCTATATTTTTTGAAGTACAGCTTTAAATTATTGTTACTAGGATTTTTTTCGCAGAGCTACTCCTAACTTGTTACGCGTTATTATAGAATTTACAAATCCGGCGGATATCCACGGTTTAAGTTTATGACATTTTCTACTTGATTTAGGAACGGATGCGCTACTTCTGACAATAGCGGTACAGAGGGTGCTGTGAAAAGCTAGGGCAGATTCATCCACATTACCACCAATCAAAACTGTGGTCCAAGTTTCCTTGGCTAAAATGTCTATCAACATAGGAAATCGGATTTTTCTGGTGATCATAGGCTCTTCAGCTCCTGGTATTTTTTCCCTTGACTTGTATTTCAGATGTAGAATCGTACTTTTGTAATCAGTGATCCCGTGTCAACCACTGCAGACTCGATGGAACCAAGAAACACAGGTCATATATTAAAAAATATGCGATCTTAACAAGTTTCCCCTCTAGTGCTTTGGTTCATATATGAACGAAACCCTAATTCATTTAGAGAGTTTAAGTACTCACTTTGGGAAAGATTTGGCAAATTGATATTAATATCCCCTAGCAAAACAACGTTTTCATGCTTGATTTTGTGCAGCAAATCAACAAGCTCTAAACAGAATTTGTTTTCACAGTAGCTTGGTCATCTATATGTGGCTAATATCTTTATGGGAATTTTATTAAATAATGTTATGTCCACCGAAATTGCTGTTGCCCCAGAAAAATTAAGTTCCTCAATGCTATGCGCGCTATGTAGGCTATTAATACAAATCACAACATCACTGTTTTGATTTAATACTTTTTCAAACTTGAACCATAACCATTTATTTGGAAGCATTGAAGATTAGCTATATTCCAGCATTGACTCAAAGCTAATACGTCGAATCTGTTATCTATATCGGAAAGTGTCAAAATTTGCTCATTGAAATTTTTATTAAGACTCCTAATGTTAGTGTGGAATATACTGAAATGTCCTGTACTATCTAGATTTGCTTGATTGGCGAAATCATTTAAACCACCGCATGTCAATTCCGCGAGTGTTGTACATCTATACAGTTCAGTAGATCATTAGCCATTTACATACAACGCAGAGTATTTAGCACAAGGACTTATTTGAGTGAAAAACAGGCGACACATATATTTAATTAGAAAACAGATATCTGAACTAAGTAATAATAGAAATATTTTCAGGAGTGTTTGGTACTTTAAAGACCTTTAAAGACGGAAGCTATAGGGAAAACCTATATTTTCCTGAGCAAATTTACAATATTAAGGAGACCAAAATTGCCATACCTGGCGTCCCTACACTAATTTTTCAACCAAATTTCTATGAAATCTATCTTGGAGTAAGGTTCACCTATTGCGTGAATTTTTTCAAAATTGGGTGGCTAAATCGGAAGCTATAAGCCAGAAACCAGTTTTTTTTTTCAGCGATTTTTCCAAATGGCCCCACTGCCACAGTGTTGTCCGTATTTCAAAATCACTTCTATCAGGCTTGGTCCTAGCTAATGTCAACATGTCGTGTAAATTTTACATTGATCGCATTACCTGATCGTCAGTTCTCATGAACAGAAGTTCTGAGTGCTGCAAATAGAGGTAATTTGATCACGGGCTGCCGTTCTTGTTTACCGCAGAATTTTGAAAATTTTCATTTGATTTGGTGGACAAAAGTAAAGATTTATCAATACTTTGAATTTATTGTCAAAAATCAAAAAAATTTAAGGAAGGTCGATGATTTGAAAGTTTTTTTTCAGGAGCCGGTAGCTATAGACATGCTGGCACAGTCTTAAGTTCTAGTCTACATCAATACGCTCTGCAAATTTCACGATGATCCATTGTTTTTCTTAGAAGTTATGACAAATCGAAATTTGAAAAAAAATTCTTGCCTACTTTAAGGCACTCACCGCCTACACAAGGCTCAAAATTTCCAATTCTTTATCATAAACAAACTAAAAACATAATAAGTTTTCATTCTCAATACTTTTTTTGCTTGGAAATATAGGACAACCTGAAAATTAACTAAAATGCTATCTGAACTCTAGCAAGTCATGGACCTATTTGTTGTATACATCTTTGTTCTCCGAAAATTTTAGCTCAATCGGATTGCCCACTCCAGAGATTATCTCCCTTAATCGTTTTGCTGATATATATATATATATATATATATATATATATATATATATATATATATATATATATATATGTATATATATATATATATATATATATATATATATATATATATATATATATGTATATATATATATATATATATATATATATATAATATATATATATATATATATATATATATATATATATATATATATATATATATATATATATATATATATATATATGTATATGACGAATTTTCGGCGAAGCGAGTTTAATACTAATTTTCTTCGAAAATTAGTCAAAAGCCAGATCGGCTTCAGATTCAATTACTATCATGCGGTCTGCATCAATTTTTCGGCAACGGATTACTCCATCTCGAAACCATACATATTTGTAGTTAGCTTCCTTTCCTTTAGACTTAGCCATCTACAACAACTTTCTCAATAATGGAGTTAAGTGAGGATTAATGTAGCAAACTTTATCTTTCAGAGCGTTTCTATCTTTATACTGCAGCAAGTGACGTTCCAAGTTGCATTACTATCGGAGGAATATTGTCCGCTTTAGAGCGTAGTATGTACGGATTGATAATAGTATTTTCACTTATGTTAAAAATTTTTTACAGAGTTGTTGGGCCATGTACAGAATGTCCTTTTGGTGCTTTATCTTCAATCCAAACAATTCGACCTTTTCCAGGTTTGCTTCTTGCTCAAGCCTGCCAATTTGCATTTCTAGTCTATTTATAGTCTGGTCTTTCAAAGCGTTGGCTAACTCTAGTGCTTTGATCCTACTATATAGTTGTTTGATTTCCCTCGTTATCATATGTAGTTGTTTTATTGCCTTCTCTTGTTGCCTAGCCATGAAGCTGTTGCTTTCAATAAGTTGATCGATTTTACGCAGGAGGTCTTGGGTGTTCGGATGACCGTTCGTTCGAATCCGTAGCTCCACTATTTTTGACTAGGGTGTCAATTACGTTTGTTTCGTAGATCATTTTTTGCATTTCCACTGATTAGCCTTATTGGGTTTATTTCCCTATGGTTTACAGGCAGTTTTTGGGAATTATTGAGATTCACAATAGTAGCAACTTCATTAACTAAAACCAGCTGGGATCCAAAAATATACCAAATAATATATGTGAATACTTCGCATCGTATAACTAGCCTTGACTACACCACAGATCACATTCTATTATCTTATCTTCATGTTGATGTCGTCGTGGCTTAAACGATTACGTACAGATTTCGACACGTGATTTTTGTTACTAATGTTCGAAGAACATTAGTATTAAAATCGATTCGGCCAAAAATTCATATTTCTTTATATATATATATATATATATATATCATCAAAAAATTTCAGTGAGATAATCTCGGGAACGCGCCATCCGATTGAGCTGAAACTTTCAGGATACAATGGTGTATATGCAGAATAGGTCCACGTCTCTTTAAATGTCAGTTATTGTTAACCTTTTGGCGCCGGCGGCCATTTAAGTGATATTTTTAATATACCTATTATTTCGTGCACAAATAATTTTCGCAAAAATAAAGTTAACGAAATAAATTTCGAACGTGTTTTACATATGAATCGGATAATGCTTTGGAATTTTTTAACCTTATGTGTGCGCTGGGTGCCTAAAAAGAGGACGGGAAAATTTAAAAATTTTTAAATTTCGATAACTTTTGACAGAGCTATTCAATCATTACGAAATTTTCAGGACATATTAATATTATTTAGTTGTAGATTTGTGTAGCTTTAAATTAGCGTGCTGGCAACCCTGTAGCTAGGGCAGGCAACGAAAGTGAAAACCTCCAAATCATCGTCTCTCTTGAAAAAATGCCGTTTCTTCAAAAAAAAGCCACTCATATATAAATCTTGTGCTTTGTTTACATAACCAAAAAAAAAAAGAAGATATGGTATAACGGGCACGCCTGGTAACCCTTGCCCAATTTACCTATATTTTTAGCATCAAAAACTTCTGTTCACGGAAACTCACGATCCGATGAGCAGAATTAATTGAAATTTGCAGAATGTATTGGTCTTAAATAGGACCAGGTCTGATAGAAGTAATTTTGAAATGCGGGCGATTCTGTGCCAGTGGTGCCATCTTGAAAAACCACTAAAAAAGATAACTGTTTTTAGCCCTATAAATTCTGATTGAATCGTTCGATTTTGACGAAACTCACACAATTGCTGGACCTTACTTTAAGCCACGTTTGGTAGAAATTTGGTTGAAAAATTCGGTTGGAGCTGCCAGCTATGATAATTTTGGTGTCTTCATTTTGAAAAAAAAAATTTGGAAGTGAAAACATTCAAACCATCGAATATTCAAAAAAATGTCCGTTTCTTACAATAAAATCAATCTGTATATAAATCTTATGTTATATCTACACGTTCAAAATAAAACTTTGGAAATTTCATGTCGGACAAGAACGGTAACCCTCTCCCAGTTAACCTATATTTTTAGCATCAAAAACTTCTATTCACGGAAACTCACGAACCAATAATCAGATACAGCTAAAATTTGCAGAATGCATTGGACTTAAGTAAGACCAGATTTGATAGAAGCGATTTTGAATTGTGCGCAAGTCTGTGCCAGTGGTGCCATCTTGAAAAATTACAAAGAAAAAAAACTGCTTCTTGCCCTATGAAATGTGAATAAGTTACCAGATTTTCATGAAATTGGCACAGTAGCTAAACCTAACTCTAATCTCTGTTTGGTGGAAATTTGGTTGAAAAATTTGATTGGTGCTGCCAGCTATGGTAATTTTTGTGTCTTTGGTTTTGAAAATTCGCTCAGGAAAATGAAACTTTTTGCACTATAACTTCCAGTGCAGTCATGAAATCAATACGAATTTCATACAATTAATGAAACCTGTCATAAACATTATTCAGGCCAAATTTGGTTGAAAAGCCACAATAGGGTTGCCAGCTATTGTTGGTTTTGTGTTTAATTGCAATATCTTTATTGAGCGGTTTTATCGTAGAATTTTCAAATGGTAATGATATTGTAGTGACAATAAACAGCAAATATTAAGCCTTCGATCATTTGAAAAAACTCGCTGCAGGTAACTTTAAATTTCTTTATACTCCTATAACTTCGAATGTAATTAAACAACGTGAAGCAGATTTGATATATTTTTGGCTTTGATACTGGCGAAAGGTTGCCAGCACGAGTCGGTTGTGCTACTTTTGTATCAATAAATGCTTACAGTTAGTATACATACCGGAAACATTTACAATGAAAATAAATAACCGATGTTACAATTCGCAAAGTTCTGCAAATTTTTCGGATCGCAGCCCCAAACACCAACTTCAGTTACAGTGCTGCAGGCACTGAGCATTTTCTTCATTGATGTTATATGAGATGCTGCTTTCAAAATTATGTGAAATAAGCAACTGATAACGAATATAATTAACCCGTGTTTTGCTCTCATAAACGTTGAAATTCATGCCAGTGGTAATATCTGAAACCTTCCACCATATGAGTTATAATGCATTCTTGAGACGAAAGTAACACGTGGCATTTGAAACAGTTTGGCCGTAATAAGCAGCACATGTGGTGGAATATGCACTCAAAACCTGCTCGATTCTTCTACTGTTCTTCGAACATTAGTGTTTCTAGCGGTTCAGGTGCGCTAGAGTTTTTTTTTTCATACTTAAATCGGAATCGCAACAAAATGTGAAAATAATTTAGTTTTGATATATTTAGCTTGATAATTCTCTGTCAAATGTGTTGCAGTTTGATCACGCGATTTTGATTTATAGCTTTGTAGAAGTAAGCCCACAAGTAAGTAATTCGTCATTATTTATTTTTGCTACCGGTTCAGCCAACGACCACTTTCATTCATAAATGCCTATTGTTCCGGAAATCGCTCAGGTGCAGCTCCGGTGATTTGGACCGTGTGAATAATGTGCACCCCACAAAAAACTCACTATGCTCGAAAACTTTCGACTAGACGCAAGGAAACTCCCTTGACATTGCTTCGCGCCAATGAAAATCAGCTGCCATTAACATTGAAAAGCCTCAATGTCAAAAAATATGGTTTATCATTTGCATGAATTTATTGACTAGCTTCGGAAGTGTTATCAATAATAGTGACATATTGGGAGCGCACTCGGAAGCTGCGGCCCTGTGACGAAGCAAAGCTCGGAGTTGAGCGTGGAGTGGCACAGCCACGCAATACGACCGCACTATATCTAGTCTCAGATTTCAGATATCTTGTTCGGCCGCGGGCAAGATAATCATTTGTGAAGAAGACGTTGATTCAGCCTTGGTTGTGGCGTAATGAGCTTACTGTCGTCTGATCCATTTGTTTGCGAATTTCTCGGGGCATCATTGAGATGCATTTCGCCAACTGCGACGACTGTGAAAGTCGAGAAATTTGTGCGGCCAGTGCTCTGGAAAAGTTGCCGCTCATCTGGGAAAAGTGGCTCGGACCAGCGCTACTACATGCTAGCGAAAAGAAACGGCTGAGCAGATTCGAACGTGAACGACGAAATGAGCTCGCAAACTTATAAATATAAAGGTCAACGTACACTAAACTATGAAAGCAGCAGAAAAAGTAGTTAGCACACAGCGTCTTCACCTTTTTATGGGCAGAATTTGCGGATCCGCCGAGGGAGGGGCAGAAACCAATACAGATTGTCTGATACGAGCTCATTTCCTATAGATATCAAATTAACGCTGATAAAAAGTATTTGCATTTCGTCGAACTCAGAGTGTGAATGGGTATACAACCTTAGAGCAATGTTGTTTTGTTATTGATTCATATTTGGGTATTTCGCGTAAGCTGATCTTACCTATGTCTCAGGTTACATTCATCCGAACATATGAGTATTTTATTTTACTGAAAAAAAAATCTTCCGCGCATATTAATTAATTAAGTATAGATGACTAATATAAATGCGTTCAGCATTTAAACTTGCTATGCATTTCCTGCTTTCATGAAAAAAAAACATTAACTTGAATGCAGTGCATAAGATCTATATTTTGTTTAAAAGTCGAGAAATCGAATGAATGATAGAAGGACATATTGAATTTAGTTGCTCTTTTAAATATACACATATTTATTTACAAATTTCTTCAATCGATGATATATCAAGCAAATGCTAGTAACATGCATATAATGAAGGACCAGAGGTATCATTCCAAAGTTAAATATTTTTCACTTTTGGAAAGGAAGCAGCAGTCATGGTGAATGAGTCAATGTCTAATATTTTAAGGAATCGTCGAAACTTATACTGTTTAAAATAAATAGCTCTGCTCGGTCTAACGCTTCACCTTTCATTTGGTTTATTTAAAAAAGCAACAGACGCTGCACATATGTCAACGAAAATTATAGAAAGAGAGAGAATATTTAATACTAAACTACTGCAATACCCTCTTGTTCAACTCCGCTACATTTTCAGGATGCAGCTCTTTTCTGCACCAGCAACCAACAGAAAAGTACGTCATATATTGATGTTAAGGCTGTTTTTTAGTCATTTTTCATGTTTGACGCCGGAAACTCTCAAATATTATTTGGTCGACAGAAAAAAAATACGTGGCTATTTTCAATATGTATATACAGTCTGTCAAGAATGAGTTTACACAAATGAAAAAAATTCAGTTTTTGATCTTTCTAATAATAAAATACTACTTTTTATTTATGTAAATGAATTTTTTTTTCTTAATTATTGTTATTTACATTATTTCCAACCGATATATACAAAAGAAAGTACAACTTCAGTGCAAAAAAAAAACGAAAAGACCAACGAAAACAATTATTGCAATTCTTAAAGTGTCAAGAAACTCTTTACACAAATTACTATTTTATTCAATATCTAAATATTTTCAGGATTTTTAATATTATTTGGTATATTTAATATTTGGTATGGCCACCTTTGGCATCCACCACGCATTGCAACCGATTTTTCATTGAATGAATCAACTTTTGCAGGTCATACGTGGTTGGTATTTTTGCCATTCTTCGAGAATCGCAGTTTTTAAGGTAGTTTGGTTTTTGGGTTGCCTTTTTGCGACTTGTTTTTTAAGTAGGCCCATAAATTCTTGATGGGATTTAAGTTAGGACTCTGGGCTGGCGTATTCATCACTTTTCCGCAGCTGTATAAGAGCCACATTCGCACCATGTGCGCCTTATGTTTGGGATCGTCGTCCTGGTAAAACTTAAAATTTGATTTGTTGTTATGTATAAATCTGAATTTCTGCGCACTGCTTGCCAAATATGTTTTAAGGATACGCAAATATTGTTGGGCGTCCATGGTTGACTCGATGAATGCCAAGTCTCCTACTCGTCTGCTTGGGAAGCATCCCCAAATCATAAAGGATAACTTACCAAATTTTACGGTCGGAATTATATTTCGATTTTCCAACGATGTTAAAGGGTTGCGCAACACTCTAGTCGGTCCATCATTGCAATACAACATAATTTTCATCTCATCGCAGAATATGACGTCGTCCCAAAAGTCAACGGGTTGAGAAAGGTGCATCATAGCGAAGGAAAAACGCTTTTTAATGTTTAGTGCAGAAAGCAGTGGTTTCTTTCGTGCAGCTCTTGATGAGAACTTATTTCGTAGGATGGCCTGTGTTACTGTTTCATGGGAAACAGCAATATAACACTCTTCCTTGAGTTCCCTAGCAAGTGTTCTGGTAGAAATCCAGGGTTTTTTTTATCAAGTTTCCTTATTGTTTCCTTATTATTTCCTATTGGTTTTGGGCCACCTCTACACTTTGGCTCCAATCTATCCTCATTTTCAGCACGATTTATAACGTTATAGGCTCTCTCGTGCTACACAAACCATTTCCGACAGTTCCTACGCACTTTTATCTAATTGGTGATTATAGTATATCATCTAAACCAACTCGCCTGGCATTTTAAAACACAATATCTCACTTATTTATTTATTTATTAATCCCTTGCGCTACAGATACAATTCCACTTACAGCGTCAAGAAAGCAAAAAAAAAAATGAAACATAAAAAAGTAAAAGAAATAACAAAAATAATTCACTAATTTGAAAACTAAAATTAGGACTAAGGTTAATAGCAATTCAATGTAACATTTTCAATACATGCTTGAATTGTGAGAACGATTGCGGAAGAGGACCAAGCTTAAGGGCATTATGCGTTCTAGGTAGACGCAGCAAAGGAGAATGCATACTAGCCAAAAATTAATCACACACTAAATTCATAGAACTTTACAATACAGACCAAAAATTACGGTAAATTTGCCGCATCGTTGCAGTAATGCAAACAAAAACAGTTGTGTAAAGAGTTTCTTGACACTTCAAGAATTGTAATAATTGTTTTCGTTGTTATTTTTGTCCTTTTTTTGCATTGAAGTTGTACTTTTGTATATATATGTATATATCGGTTGGAAATAATGTAAATAACTACAACTAAGAAAAAAAATTCATTTACATAGATAAAAAGTAGTATTTTATAATTAGAAAGATCAAAAATTGAATTTTTTATCTATGTGTAAACTCATTCTTGACAGACTGTAGATTCAACGAAACATTGGGAAGAAGCCGGCCACAACGATCAGATCATCTTAAAAACTATATTTTCAGAGTATTTAGGGTATCGCTCACTGATACAAAGCGTCAAATCTCTAAACATATTGATCATTTTTTTCTACAAGTGAGTGACCAATGATAATAATTGATAGGAGCCCTTTGATGATTTGATACGATTTCAACATTTGTATTGCATTGGATAAGAAAACGTTCCAAGCCAGTTCCAAATTGAGGAACAAAATTCATGGCTACCGTTATTGAAGTGAACTTAAATCACACATCAATATACTTGGGAAAAAATAATAAACATGGCTTCCGGCTAGATTGCTTCAAAATAGAGGTTTACACTTGTCCAATTTCATTCTAATTAGTTTTTTTTTGTTCTTTAGTTAATGTTTACCCTGATTTCAACCTAAAAGTGTCTTGGGTGTTGCGACTACTGCTCTTCGTGCAAAAGAAAAGTAAAAAAACTCTAGCGCATCAGAACCGCTAGAAACACTAATGCTCGAAGAACAGTAGAGGATTTGTACAGATTTTGAGTGTGTATTCTATCACTACTTACTTTTCCTACTTAAAACTAATAGAATCTAAGCTTATTTTAATTTCGGTGACTTCATCGAAAGTTACAGCGATAGAAAAGTGTTTGGGGTTGTCATCCGAAAAACGTGCAGATCTCAGAAAATATAAACATTGTTTATTTATTTTCATTGCAAATGTTTGCAATGAAAATACTTAATGCAAGCATTTATTGGAACGAAAATAACAAAAAGGCCTAGTGCTGATAGCCCTTTACTAGCACCGTAGCAAAAAATATGTCGCATCATGTGTCGCAACCTGCTGTGCGTATTTCGTATTGACCCAATGACTGCATTGGAAGTTATAGGGATGCAAAGAAATTTAGAGTTACCATTCGCAAAAGTTTTCAAATTTTCTAGATCTTAATGTTGGTGTTTCTTTTCACTACAAGATCATTACGATTTGAAAATTCTATGATAAAATCGCTTACTAAAGGTATGCCAAAAAATACAAAAACAAACATAGCTGGCAACCCCATCATTATTTTGAAATTTAATTTCTATTGAATATTGTCTACAATAGAAATTAAATTTCAAAATAATAAAAAATAAAAATAAAAAATTTCTATTGAATATTGTCTACAACTCCGCCGATCGCAAGTCTAACTTGTGATATGCCGGTCCCAAGCCCGGAGAAAGGAGGAGGGTTTGAGGCAACGAGGTAACTCTATCTTCAGTAAAACTTGCATAGTTGCAGCCTGATGGCTGAATTACACCTAAGCGTCTCAGGTTATTAGGGAAGATTAGCCACGTTGTCAGACCTGCAACATAGTTGTGTAAAGTTTGGCACAAGGCAAGTCTCCTGAAGGAACTATCGCCAAGGCACCCCATAAAAATGGTTGAGCGATGTGCCGACAACTCATCCTTGTAAAAATTTCCTCTGTCAAGAAACCTGGAACAAAAGCATAGGATTGGATGGATCAACAACGACGACCACGAAAACGCACAACAGATTACTCTCTCGGAACCTGGAATATACGCTCCCTGAACAAACCGGGGGCCAAAAAGGCCCTCCTTCATCAGATCGAACAGTACAAACTGAGCATTACTGCAGTCCAGGAAACAAATTGGTTAGGCTGCGAGTTCAACGACAAGAAATTGCACACCATTTTTACAAGCGGCAAACCATCGGGCCGCAAGGAGTTTGGAGTAGCAAACATAGTAAATAAGCAGCTTAAGTCGCGCGTTACCGACTTCGAACCCGTAAACGAAAGGCTTCAAATGATGTAAAAATGCCACTGGGAGATTTCAATGCAAAAGTCGGGAATGAAAGTTGGCATAGGGGGACCACTGGAGGACACAGCCCCCACGAAGAATGCAATGATAACGGCCATCGTCTAATGGACTTCGCTTGCAGCAGAAAGCTTGTTGTAAGCTCAACTTGCTTTCCACATCGTCGCATTCACAAGCAGACCTGGAATTCTCCAGACGCACATACCGTCAACCTAATCGACCACGTCCTTATTAGCAAGAGATGGGTGTCAAGTGTTATGGATGTTCGGTCGTACCGCGGAGCTAACTGTGACTCCGATCATTTCCTGTTGAATTTCCTCAGTGCACCAATCGAGATTCAGCCCTCCCGAAATCTTCACGGTTGAGAATTTGCTGAACGACTATACGGCTCAGGCGTATACTACCGAGCTTGAGGAAAGAATTTCACCAATGTTACGCCACTCCAGCAACGTAGGTGTCCACAAGTTCTGGAAGAGCTCACAAATACAATCAAGAATGTGGCAGAAAACGTTGTGGGATACAAAGCCCGACGAGCGCGAAATGAATGGTTTGACGAAGAATGCAGAAACTCACTTGACGCAAAGAACGAGGCCTACAGACAATGGGTCCAACGTGCAACCAGAGCCAAAAAGGAAAAATATGACGAGCTACGGCGAATATCCAATAGAATAATTAGGCGTAAGAAACGGAAATACTTTGACGAGCAGTTGCTGAACATTAATGTAAACCTCATTAGTAAGAACACCAGACAAGTGTACAGACTAGTAAACACTATTAAAAACGGCTACTAACCCAGGACTAGCCTCTGTAAGGACAAAGATGGAAATATTATCAGCGACACCGGAGGTATTAGCAAACGATGGGCGTCCTACTTCGAAGAACTTCTGAATCCACCATCAAACATCATAGCAGCAGAATCTGAGCTATATGACGATACCGTTGGTCAACCACCATCCACACAATCCCCTACATCATAGCAGCAGAATCTGAGCTATATGACGATACCGTTGGTCAACCCCCATCCACACAATCCCCTACAATAGAAGAAGTTGATCTCGCCTTGCGTTCACTGAAAAGGAACAAATCGCCGGGCGCTGAAGAGATACCAGCTGAGCTACTCAAGTCTGGTGGGTGGGTTTATTAAGTGCGCTACATCAACTGCTGCTGCGAATATGGGAGACTGAGGTGATCCCAGACGATTGGCGCAGAAGCATCATCTGTCCCATACATAAAAAGGGAGATAAACTGCGGTGTGAGAATTAAAGAGGCATCTCCTTAGTCTGTACGGCCTACAAAATCGTGTCGAAAATCCTGGAGTATAGGATTAAACCGTTCGCGGAAGAAATCATTGGCGAGTATCAAGGCGGTTTCAGATCTGGTCGCTCCACAATCGACTAGCTCTTCACGGTCAAGCTAATTTTGCAAAAGTGCTGGGAATACAACATCAAAGTATACCAAATCTTTGTCGACATCAAACAAGCATATGACAGCATCAAACGAGGCGCTCTATATAGAATCATGCTGCAATTTGGTATACCGGCCAAAATAGTAAGACTTGTAAAGATGTCGATGACCAACTCCGTCTCGCAAGTCCAGATCCAGAACAGATTGACGGATCCTTTTGAAGCAGGGCGGTGGAATAGCGCCCACGCTCTTCAACCTGGCACTTGAGTTTGCTATTCGGGCAATGAACCTAAACACCAGCGGCACGCTACTTTTTAAGTCGACACAATTGGCAGCGTACGCGGATGACATTAACATCATGGCTCGAAAACTGTCCGATGCAGAAGAACTTCTGCTTAGATTTGACACCGCAGCAAAGGAAGTTGGATGACAAATCAACGAGGACAAAACGAAAGTTATGATGCAATCTGGGGCAAGGACGCCAGCGCACACGACCATCAACGTAGAGGACCTCTGCATCAAATTTGTGGACAACTTCGTTTACCTGGGTAGCAATCTATCGAGTGACGCCAACGAAACTGACGAAAGCAAGCGACGGATACAACTAGCAAATAAGACATTCTTCTCGGTCCTCCCCATTATGAAATCGAAATAAGTGCACAGAAAAACTAAGCTCCGCATTTATAAGACTATCATACGACCTGTGCTGTGCTATGGTTGCGAAACATGGACCTTGACCCAAGCCTCCGAAAATAGGATCGACACCTTCGAACGGAAAGCTCTACGGCGGATTTTTGGGGCTGTTCGCGACCGAGATGGATAGCGCATCCGGTACAACAATGAGTTGTACAAACTTTACGATGAGCTGGAAGTCTCCAAGATCGTCAAATTACAGCGGTTACAGTGGGCTGGGCACGTGCAACGCATGAATGACGATCGCATGCCAAAACGTGTCATAAACGCAAGACGAGTTGATGGAGCGAGGCCAAGAGGAAGACCAAGAACTCGTTGGGAGAGCTCAGTGTATGCGGACGCCGAGCAACTATTGGGGTTCCCATTCTGGAGGACGCGGCTACGTGACCGAGACAATTGGAGGAAATCGATCCAGGCGGCCAAGGCCCGACGTCGGGCTGTTGTGCCACGTTGATGATAATGAATATTACCTACAATAAGTTTTATTTGTCATTTTAATTTCGTTATGGTTCAATGACTGTACTGGAAGCTATAGGGTAAAGAGCTTTATTTTCCCAATAAATTTTTCAAATTTCAGACACCAAAATTACCATAGCTGGCAGTTCCAACCGAATTTTTAAACGAAATACAGTGTGAATTTCGTCAAAATCGAATGACTGAATCAGAATTTATAGGGCCAAAAGCAGCTATTTTTCTTAGTGATTTTCCAAAATGACACCACTGGCACAACATTGCCCTCATGTCAAAATCACTTCTCTCAGACCTGACAATACTTGGGACCAATACATTCTGTAAATTTCAATTAATTCTGATTATTGGATCGTGTTTTCCGTGAACAGAAGTTTTTGATGCTAAAAATATAGGTTAATTGGGATAGGGTTAATAAGCGTCCCTTTGTGAAATTTCAAATTTTGCACTTTGGCTGTGTAGACAAAACATATGGTTTAAACATGAGTGGCTTGTTTTCCAAGAAACGACATTTTTTCCGGAGAGTCGATGATTTGAGAGTTCTTACTTTCAGCGCCTGCCCTGGCTACAGGGTTGCCAATATGCTCATCAAAAGCTACACAAATTTACAACTAACTAATACTAATACGTTCTGAAGGTTTCATAATGATTTAATAGCTCTGTTCACTTTTTAGGTTAAAAAACTCCAAAACAATATCCGATTCAAGTTTGAAACACGTTTTTAATTCATTATGCTACCTTATTATTTGCAAAAATTATTTGTGTACGGAATAATAGGTGTATTAAAAATATCACTAAAATGACCGCCGGCGCAAAAGAGCTAAAGATAATTAATATTTAGTGAAACCTGGACCTATTTTGCTTATACATCAATGCATCCTGAAAGTTTCAACTCAATCGGATGGCGCGTTCCTGAGAAATAGTCACTGAATTTTTTTGATGATATATATATATATATATATATATATATATTTATATATATATATATATATATATATATATATATATATATATATATATATATATATACATATATATATATATATATATATATATATATGTATATATATATATATATATATATATATATGTATATATATATATATGTATATATCTATATATATATATATATATATATATATATATATATATATATATATATATATATATATATATATATATATATATATATATATATATATATATATATATATATATGTGTATATATCTATATATATATACATATATATATATATATATATATATATATATATATATATATATATATATATATATATATATATATATATATATATATATATATATATATATATATATATATATATATATATGTATTGGTGCGCAACTAAGTTCTCGCTGTTTTTTCGATAAAAATGTAACTTTATTATAAAAAAAACTCTTACATCTGAATCATTCAAAGTATTGCCCATCGCTAGACACAACTTTTTCCCATCTTTCTGGCAGAGCTCGAATACCTTGACGCCAGAAGTGTTCGTCTTTTGAGGCTATCCACGAATCAAGCCATTTTCTGATGTCTTCATATGAGTTGAACTGCTGATCAGCCAGGCCATGTGCCATCGAACGGAACAAGTAAAAATCGGACGGCGCAATATCTGGGGAATATGGCGGGTGGGGTAGGACTTGCCATTTGAGCGTGCCCAAGTAGGTTTTAACAGGCTTGGCAACGTGAGGCCGAGCGTTGTCATGCAGTAAAATCACTTTTTCGTGCCTCTGCTCGTATTGTGGCCGTTTTTCGCGCAGTGCTCGGCTCAATCGCATCAATTGAGTTCAATACCGTTCCCCAGTGATGGTTTTGCTTGGTTTCAACAGCTCATAATAAATAACACCGACCTGGTCCCACCAAATGCAGAGCATAACCTTCGCAGCGTGAATATTCGGCCGAGCCGACGACGTAGAAGCATGACTGGGTAGTCCCCAAGATTTTCTCCTCTTTGGATTGCTGTAATGTATCCATTTTTCATCACCTGTCACGATGCGATGAAGAAAACCCTTCCTTTCTTGCCGCTGGAGCAGTTGTTGACAGGCGAAAAAACGACGCTCAACGTCTCTTGGCTTCAACTCATAAGGAACCCAAGTTCCTTGCTTCTGAATCATCCCCAACGCATGCAATCGCTTGGAAACGGCTTGACAGGTAACTCCTAATTCTGAAGCAAGCTCTTCTTGAGTTTGGCACGAATCCTCTTCGAGCAAGGCCTCCAATTTAGCGTCTTCGAAGGTTTTGGGCCTTCCTTCACGAGGACGGTCGTCAACATCAAAATCACCGTCTTTGAAGCGACGAAACCAATCACGGCATGTTGTTTCGCTCAGAGCAGCATTTCCGTACACTTTTTAGAGCTCTCGATGCGCTTGAACTGCCGTTTTTTTCGAATGGAAGAAGAAAATCAACACTTCCCGCAAATGACGATTGTTTGGCACAAAATTAGACATTTTTACTTAACCAGAAGTATATAATGCGAAAACGAAATCACTCATGTGTCGCAGCAATTTGTTTACCATATGTCTAAGCTTGGTTCGTGACGTTTTGGATATGTCAAAATCGACCAACTCTTACTGCTAGAGCCATATACTGACAAACAGCGAGAACTTAGTTGCGCACCAATATTTATATATATATATATATATATATATATATATATATATATATATATATATATATATATATATATATATATATATATATATATATATATATATATATAAATATGGAAACATAAATTTTTGGCCGAATCGATTTTAATACTAATGTTCTTCGAACATTAGTAAAAATCTAGCGCATCAGAACCGCTCGAAAAACTAATGTTCAATGAGCATAGGAGGTATCGATTTTGAGTTTATATTCTTTTAGGCTTATTACAGCCAGCCTATACATTGCATTGGTTTCAAGAACACATTGAAATCCATAAGATAAAAAGGTTGTTAAGGCTACCAATTGTATGAATTTCAGAATTTAGCAAAGTCAAGCATTGCTACTAAAATTCAATATCGGTTGTTTATGTTACAAAACTTTGAAAACAGCGCATCCTGTTACTTTAATGTAGAAAACACGCAGTTCTTTCAACACTTTGCCAGCACTGTAACCAAAATTACCAAAAATGTTTCCTGTCAAAATAATCCAACCCTCTGAATCTAATTTTCATCTGGTGACTTCATCGAAAGAAAGATGTTTGGGGTTCCCATTCGAAAAATTTCCAGAACTTGGAAAACTTAAACATTGGCTACTCATTTTCATTGTAGATTTTCATCATTTGAATACTTAACATTAGCATTTATTGATACGAAAATGACCAAAACGCCTCGTGCTGTTAACCTTTTGTTGGCATCAAATCCAAAAGTAGATCAAATCTGCTTCACGTTGAAAATTTCAACTTGAAATCAACCTACTCCGCGAGTTTCGTTTCGAACCGATGGCTACGTTGGAAGTTATAAGGGGTACAAAGAAATTTAAGGCTACCACTCGCAAATCTTCTCAAATTTTCGAAATCTTAATATTTGTTGTTTGTTGTCATTGCAAGATTCTTATCATTTGAAAATTTTACAATAAAATCGCTTACCAAAGATATGACAATTAATACAAACACAACCATAGCTGGCAATCCTCCTATGATTTTTCAACCATATTACTGTTAAATATTTTCTACAATAAGGTCTAGTATATAAGGTAGGTTTTTTGCCGGTCGTCATTAACGGTATCGCACTCGGCGTGTTCATTTTTGAAGAAGTATGGCCCTAGCATTCAGTGCGTGCTATTAAGTGCATTTCTATAAGTGCGACGGTGTCTTTATGACTTTACGGGGATTGTTCGCGCTTCAGATGTGACAATTTGGGATTTTGAATGGGTATTGATACCCAAAGAGAGCTGTGCACGTTTGGCAGACTCAATTCCTACTCGCTGTAAACAAATAATTGAACAAAACGGTCATTCGAAAGATAAATAAAGTATAAACTTTAAGAAAACTCTAGCGCACCTGAACCGCTAGAAAACTAATTTTCGAAAAAATTGTCTTTGAGTGACAAAAAAATGTGAAAAGACGTAATACACTTTTTTGTAGTATCATATCAACCATTCCTTGTTCAAAGCAACAGAACTCAACTATAACACAAATGATGAAAATGTTCAGTGCTGGTAACATTTTCCCAACGAAGCAGCAATAAGTTTACCTTCACAAGCTCATACTTAAATCAACTTATCCTTTGAATTTCGTTCTCATCGGAGGATTTCGTCGAAAGCTTTAGCGGTTAACGTTGTTTGAGGTTGCCATCCAAAAAATGTTCAAAACTCGGAAAATTTAAAAATTGGTTTCTTAGTTTTATTGCAAATGTTTTGCATATGAGTATGTAATTTGAAGCATCTGTTGATGCAATAGTTACGAAAATGGCTAAAGCTGGTTACCCTGTGTCAGCAGCAAAGCAAAATATGTACCAAATTTGCTTCAAGTTAAACTAAACCCAACCAATAAATTTTGTTTCGATTAAATCACTGCGCTAGAAGTTATACGGGTGAAAAGAATTTTAGGGTTACCATCCTCAAAACTTTTCAAATTTTTAAAGCGTTAATATTTGTTGTTAATTTTCATTGCAGGATCGTTCCCATTTGCAAATCTAATGACATAATCGCGCAGTAAAGAAATTCCAAAAAATTACAAAAATGGTCATAGCTGGCAGCTCTTTCATGATTTTTGTACGAAATTCCTATGACATTTGGCTCACATCAAAATCTACTTACTGCATAAATTTCATTTTGATATCATGACTGCACCGGAAGTTATAGGGAAAAAGCTTTATTTTGCTGAGCAAATCTGCAAGATTTTGGAGACAAAAATCACCATAGCTGGCAGCCCTATTCTAATTTTTCAGCCAATTTTCACCAAATGTTACCTTAAGTAAGATCCAAATATTGTGTGAATTATGTTTAAATTTGATGGCTGAATCAAATTGGCTCGCCGCCGCCACAAGGTTTAGGATATATGCATTTTAGCAAGTCGTGGACCTACCTACTAAATACATCTACGTTCTCCGAAAGTTTCAGCTCAATCGGATTGGCCACACCAGAGATTATCTCCCTTAATCATTTTGATGATATATATAGATATATATATATATATATATATATATATATATATATATATATATATATATATATATATATATATATATATATATATATATATATATATATATATATATAATATATATATATATATATAGATATATATATATATATATATATATATATATATATATATATATATATATATATATATATATATATATATATATATATATATATATATATAAAGAAATATGAATTTTCGGCGAAACGAGTGTAATACTAATTTTCTTCGAAAATTAGTAAATAAACAAAATTGAAAATTACGAGTACATAGAAGTAAAACGAAAAAATAAATAAAATAATTAACAAGATAAATCAATAACAAATTAATAAATAACAAATAAATAAAACATAGAACATATAGCTTAGGATAAAGGGTTGCGGATGGCTTGGAAAAGGGAGGATTTGTAAGATAATTTTGAGACTGTTGTTGAATTCAAAATTTTTTTGCTATTCAGGAATTCAAATTTGATGACGCCTCTAATGACGTCGAATGTGAAGCAGGCCGGAAGCATCTTTCTTCTAGATGCAAGTGTTAATAAGTTTAGATGACCGATTTAAAACTCATAAGGAGGAAGGGTGTTAAAATCGTAAGGGCTGTATAGTTCTCTCAATGCGAAAATAAGAATTGCTTTTGTATGGGCTCGAGTCTGCTACTGTGGGTTTCAAAAGCCGGATTCGAGCAAATGGAAGCATATTCGAGAATGGGGCCTACAAGTGAGATGTATAAGGATCTTGTGACCCAAAGGCTACGAAATTCTTTGGCACGTCTTTTGATGAAGCCTAGCTGTTTGTATGCACGGGAAAGTGGGGCATTTCACGTGAAGCGAACAACGAAAAAAAATCGAGGTTCTGGATTTCGTTCATATTGTGCATAATGGTACTTCTAGAAGATATGAATGTGGATGCACAAGTTTTTGTTTCTATGAGGTTTAGTTGCCGAGTTATGGGCTTCTGAATAACTGACGAAATTGATAAAAGGTTTCTTTGGAAGCGAATTCTGAGATTCAAAACAAACTCTAAAAAACATTAAACACATTGATTGGTATAGAAAATTAGCTGTTCTTTCTAATGTTGAAATTAGATACGAAAAATAATTTTTTTTTCCTGTGTGGAACCGGAAGTAGACACTTAAACTCGTAATTTGAATAATTTGGACCAGGTTAATTTTGTTTATTTTTACAACAAAATAAAGCTTAAAGTATACTTATTTTATCATAAAAGTTTTAGAATGGGATGGCCAGTAGTTTAGGAGGTAGATGAATTTCAATGCATAAAAGTCGCATGGAGCGTGGTACCGAGGGCTTGCTTATGGCATCTAGTTGGCTTAGGTACATAGCTTAGGTATGTTGTTTATAATAGCTTAGGTACATATCTTTCAACGGCTTTAAATATATTGTTATAAAAAGTGGAAATGGCTTTCTCAAGATCTAACGTTTAAAGAGTATTCGTCCAATCTATAGAGTCGAGGTGATGGTGAATGCTTTCATAATTAGCTTTAAGAAAGTCATATACAATTGAATTATTGTACGCTCGAAAATAAATGGAATCAGAAGTGGAAAGTTCAACTGATAGTGCAGTGTGGTGTAAACTATTTGAAAAAAGATGCTCTGCATCATTAGTTGGACTTACCACTACTTCGTCATAGGCGTTTGTAAATACAAGATCCAACCAATGACCGTTTTGGTTGGGAGTTGGAGAGACTTGCTGCAAATCGTTGCCATAAAAAGTACTCGCAAGGTTGAAATCATGGGAATCTGAAAGGTTAACAGGGAGAAGAAATGCGTCGTTTTCATCGGGGATAAAACATAAGTTGGGACGATTGAAATCCCCTAAGAATATTATTTTGTCTTTTTGATTCAGAGACGTTGTAATGGAAGATAATAATTCACAGAAATGGTTGTAAACTGATTCGTCCGATCTGGGTGGGATATAGGCCAAACTAATATAAAGGAAATTGTTATTCAAAGAAACGAATAACAAGGTGTTGGAACAATACATTGGGGGTGATGTCAATAATCTCACTTGAAAGTGTGTTGCTAACCGCCAGTAAAACCCCCACCGCCTCGCGATTGACTTGTGGAACAACAATCGCGATCATTTCTGTAAATTGTCCAACTACTATCAAGGATCTCTTCATTCTTATGGGAGTCATTTAGCCAAGTTTCAGTGAAGGCGAGTACATTAAAGTGGCAGGATTTTGCGTCTAGATATAATTTATTTAATTTGCCTCTCATACCACTACAATTGTGATAAAAGATACTGAGTCCGTTGAAAGAAGGGGTTATGTTAGGACAAATGCCTAACAGAATTGACTGCTTTTCGACGAGAAGCAGTTGTCATTAAATTTTTTTTTGCATTTTGTTGACATTGTTTGCATTTTGTTGAGACGAAACGGAAGCATCAGTAGGACGTGGAATTAATGAGTTCTTACGAGTAGAAGCAATGTTAAAAGTACCATCCAACGATAAATTGTTTGTTACTCCCGTAGACTGGGTGGGGTTTTTAGAACAGATATTCGCTAAGTTGGATAGAATTTGAGGATTTTGAAAGGATGGAGATTTGCGGGTAATAGGAACATTATGCAAAATACAATTTTTTCTTACAGAATTAGTTTTAGTTTCTTTCTTACGGCTATTGTTGGTGACTCGATTCCTCCAGGGAGAAAATGTAACGCCATTCCAGTCGAAGTTGCTGCTTACCTCCGTCTAAACTCGTGAAAATTCAGGCACATTTTGAAGGAATCAAAACCTTATATCGCTTCTGCGAGTTGTGTTTCCGTTGTGGTAGTTTTGTTATAAAATAATCTGTGATGTGGAAACCGGCTTCGAGAAATCTATCCTGCCACCCTTCATCAGCAGCGGGGGGTATTCCTCTGACGGAGAACGCTACTTTGTCGGTGTCAACTTGGAGCGTGATCCTTTGTCTTGACTATTTTCATTCTTTTTTTTTTCTTTTTTCAATGCGACTGTCCCATTCATTTTTTGATCAGTAAGTACCAAATTTATATATTGGCTTCGTACAAGAAGGAATAAAAGATTCGCGCTGGTTATTTGATGAACCAGTAGTAGAAATTAGTTATTTTATAGGAGACGAAGCCATGTTTTTTGTATATATATTGTTGCAACCAACAGAACTCTTTTGAGTCGCCGTCAGTGCAGTATGATTTAATTTTTAAGGTTTTCTTCTGCGTGCCTTACTTTGCCGGCTAGCTCAGTCTGGCGTGGGCTTTGGGCCAGAAGAAGTTCTTTGAGTTACACCACGCTAAATTATTAATTTCCACACAATAACAAAAAAACCAAATAAAACCACACACACAATAGGAACAGGAAAAAGGAAAACTCCGAGAGGGAATCATTATTTTTCTTTATATAAATTAGTTCATTTTATTATTTAATACATAACTTAACAAAAACAAAGATAAAATAGAGAAATAAAAGAAAAACGCAATTAATAATTCAAATCAAACCCAGAATTAAAAAAAAGTCCAGCGCATCAGAACCGCTAGAAAACTAATTTTCGAAGATATTGTCTTTGAGTGACAAAAAAATGTGGAAAGACGTAATGCACTTTTTTGTAGAATCATATCAACCATTCCTTATCCAAAGCAACAAAACACATAAGTTAACCATAACAAGCTCATACTTAAATCAACTTATCCTTTGAATTTCTTTCTCATCGGAGGATTTAATCGAAAGCTTCAGCGGTTAAACGTTGTTTGAGGCTGCCATCCGAAAAATGTTCAACATTCGGAAAATTTCAAAATTGGCTTCTTATTTTCATTGCAAATACTATGCATATGAGCATGTAATTTGAAGCATATGTTGGTGCAATATTTATGAAAATTGCTAATGCTGGTTACACTGTGTCGGCAGCAAAGCAAAATATAAACCAAATTTGCTTCACGTTAAGTTAAACCCAATCAGTTAATTTTGTTTCGATTGAATCACTGCACTGGAAGGTATACGGGTGAAAAGAATTCTAGGGTAAACACCCTCAAAACTTTTCAAATTTTTAAAGCGTTAATATTTGTTGTTGATTTTCATTGCAGGATCATGAATTTCTTTTTCATACCATGACTTCATCGAAAGTGATAGGGATACAAAGATGTTTGGGGTTTCCACCCGAACAATTTTCTAAACTTGGAAAATTTAAACATTGGTTACTTACTGTAGATATTTTCCATTTGAATATTTAGTGGTAGCATGTATTGGTACGAAAATAATAGAAATAGCTTGCACTGGCAACCCTTTGCTACACATACATTCTTCAATTTAATCAAACGTGTTATATATATATATATATATATATATATACATATATATATATATATATATATATATATATATATATATATATATATTATATATATATATTTATATATATATATATATATATATATATATATATATATATATATATATATATATATATTATATATATATATATATAGATATATATAGATATATATATATATATATATATATATATATATATATATATATATATCTGTATATACATATATATAAATGTACAAATATATATATATATATATATATATATATATATATATATATATATATATATATATATATATATATATATATATATATATATATATATATATATGTGTAAAGATGAAGCATGAGTGAGAGAGAATAATAAAGGCAGTCTGAGTCAGTAAGGATAGGTGTATTTTTTATTAATTTGCTACGTGGCAACAGGACCCTTAAACTAAACATTCAACTTTGACGAGTTGCATTTGTACGACAAGTTGGCGCTAGAGGCCAAATTAATACAAGTACATATGTATATAACGGAGACGCACGCCATTGAGCAGCTCGAGCACATAAAAACACAAGATTTTATTGACCACATTAATTTTTCAACCAAACTTCTATCAAACTTGGTCTCTATGGTAAGGTCCAACTACTACGTGAATATCGTTTAAATCTGGAGAATAAATAAGAATTTTTAGAGCAAGAAGCAGTTTTTTCTTTCTTAGTTTTCAAAATGGCACCACAGCCACAATATCATTTCTATCAGACATAATCCTATTTAACATCAGACATATTGATCGAGCTGTCAGGTCGTGAGTTCTCGTGAATAAAAGTTACGAGTGTTCAATATAGAGGTTATTTGGTGAGGGGCTGCCGTTCTTGCACAACGCGGAATCAGAAAACTATCATTGTAAACGAAGAATAAAATTCATCAATCGTTAAAAGTGATTTGCAGAATTTTCGCACGTACATACAAAGTGTTCCACATACTCATAAATACGTAGGCGTAGTTTCAGTCACAATCAATTTGCTCCACGAATTTGGTGATTATCCAATTTGAAATTTAGATCTTGTGAAGCGGTCATCATCAGTTTTTGTGTAAACTTCATAGTTTTAGACAGTATCTTTTCTTGTATCGTTAAAATACTTTAAATAAATTTCATTTTTATGAAGAAAAAAGTCTAGCGCATCAGAACCGCTAGAAAATTAATTTTCAAAGAAATTATCTTTGAAGGATTTGAAAATGTGTGAAGACGTTATACACTTCTTTGTAGTCTCATATCAACCATTTCTTACTCAAATGAACAAATATCATTTTCTGACAGCTGTTCCTATAACACAAATGATGAAAATGTTCAGTGTTGGCACCATTTGTCCAACACAGCAGCAATAAATCTACCATAACATGCTCGTGCTTAATCAACCTATCCTTTGAATTTCGTTTTCATCCATGGATATTATCGAAAGTTACACCGATCAAACTATGTCTGGGGCTACCTACCGAAAAATTTTCAAAACTCGGAACATTTAAATATCGCTTGCTTATTTTATTGTAAAAGTTTTGCTTATGAATACAAAATGGAAGCATCTGTTATTGCAAAATTCACGAAATTGGCTGGTGCTGGCAATCATGTGCTAGCACCATAGCTGCTTCACGTTGTGTTAAACCCACCCTATGAATTTCGTTTCGATTGAATGGCTGCGCTGTAAGTTATAGGAGTGAATATAATTTTAAGGTTACCACCGTCCAAACTTTTTAAATTTTCGAAACGTAAATATTTGTTGTAAATTATCATTGCAGGATCAATCCCATTTGGAAATTTTATGACAACATTGCTCGATAAAGAAATGTCAATAAATTACAAAATTCATCATATCTGGCAACTCTTTCACGAAATTTCTACAGAATTAAAAACGCAACAAGATCCACTTACCACATGAATTTCGTTTTGATTTCGTTACTGCATCGGAAGTTATAGGGAAAAAACCTTTATTTTCCTCACCAAATTTACAATACATAGGAGACGAAAATTGCCATATTTTTTTTTTTCCTCCGGTTTATTTCTGCACTCCGCAGAAAAAAGTCCTAGCTTCCTGACTAGCAGGCATCAGCCAACGTTGACACGATTCGTTGAATTTAATTTAATTCTTTAAAATTCGTAAAAACATTTTTATTTTAGCAGCGATTCGATATATTGCTACAAATGTTGGGTTTTATTGGGATTACAGGAGATTTGGGAGGGAAAAGGATTCCAAGAAATCTGGTTCCATCAAATCTACACATAATTTAAATTTAAATATTTGTCAAATTTTAATATCACATCTAACTAAGAACTCACCTAGTTGCTTCAGGTGATTTCTGTTGTGTTTAACTATTAATTCGTTAACCGATCTATATGCTTTAAAAAAATCAAAAGTCAATCTGTCCCTTTCGTATTCGGTGCACTTAAATATCCTGTGATTTATATCGTCAATTTCTCCGCATAATTCGCAATTTATGTCTTCATGAATTTTCATCCTAACTCTATTTTTATTATTTAGGGCATTGTTCACCATCAGTCTATTTATTATTTTTACAGCCTTATTTCCCAAATTTAAATCCTTAAACCAAACTTTATTTCTAAAAATTAAATCTGTGTTAGCCCATGCACACGGTTTTAAGTTTCTAACTTTACTTAAGAATTCAGATTTCCATTCGTCAAGAATTCTCTTATTTATACTATCAAGGATTTCATCAGCTTCATACTCATATAGTTCTTCATTGTCACATAAAAAGGCACATTTTGCTAACTCATCGATAGCTTTCGTTTTGCTGTGGCCTGAGTGTCCTGGTATCCATATGACTTTGACTGTTAAGTCCTGTATTTCCATAATATACTCATAAATCTTACTAGTGATATTTTTCTTACTAAGATTACTATCTAGCTCCACACACGCAACATTAGAGTCCGTTAAAACTACTATATTTTTAAAGCCTAAATTTACTCCTAACTTAATAGCTACCATAATACTTAGCAGCTCGCAATTAGCTATTGATGCTGTGTTTCTTAAATTAAATTGGACTATTGAGTCCATGTTCCAGGTGCTTGCAGCACCTCCTACACCCAAAATATTCTTTGCACCATCGCATAACATTACTGTGCTATTTTCACACACACTTCTGTTAAAAATGTTTTCTATTTCTAAATTTATAGCCTCAGAACTGTTAGAATCTAAATTACCAACACTACCTTCACATTTGCATATAATTTTAAGTTTATTAGGTTTGACAACCGGCGTAGTGATCCTCAAAAGGTCAAATAAATCCTTGTATTTGTTGTAAACTATACTATAATTCGATTTTGAAATGCTATTTGTTATATTAATATACCTCATCAAATTTGTTGTTCTTAGTTTCAAAACTTCTTTTGCTGTCAGTTGTAGAACCCTGAGATGGCTTGGTAGTTCATTTGCTAATGAGAAAGTGATTATATTCGCCGTGTTCTGCGGAACTCCCAAGCATCTTTTCAGTACATTGCATTTCATTGAGTCCATTTTTTTGAAAAAGTATTTTGGCGCTCCACAATAGCTAGTTAACTGCGATTCTACCTTAGACCTGTAGAATGCCTTATATGCCAGCAAGCTCCTTTCAACATCCAACCCTCTATTTAAGCCAGCTAATATCTTAAAAGGTCTTGCATGCATATCATTCTTATCTACTTTGGTAGTTAGACCATCTACAACTGTGAGATTCTTATTGTATATATAACCTAAGAATTTTATCCTATTTGTCCATTGGACTGTGTTATTATTTATTTTTATGTTTTGTTGCAAATTCCTATTCCTACCGAAACAAATAGCACTACATTTGCTGTCATTAATAGTAAGATTACGATTATTGCATTTATTTATAAAATCATCCATGGCACACTGAAGGTCTTCAAAGCAATTTATCCAATTTTTATTATGAGAGATGATGAAAAAATCATCCGCATATTGGAACATCTTTATGTTCTCTCTGTTTCTACAGTGTAACTCAGCAGTATAAATGTTAAACAGAAGGGGACTCAATACATCCCCTTGCGGTAAACCATTCCCCACATTATAGTGACGCTCTCCCAAAACCAGCATCCTATTATTTAGGAAGAAGGTAATCCAATTAATGAATTCCGGAGGTTTGTCCAATGCAATTAAAATTTCCATTAGTTTTTCAGCATCAACTCTCTCGTACGCATTTGAAATGTCAACACTTACAGCCATTACTTTTTCGTGTTTTGCGCCTTTCTCCCTGAGAAAATGGTCAATTTGGTTATTACAGGTCTGAGTGGACCTTCCACCCATGTACGCATGGCTGTCTCTGGGTATAAAATTATATAATGAATTATTCTTAAGAATCCTGTCTTTGATTAAATTATTTAGAACCTTAATGAAAATATTTATTAGTGAAATAGGTCTATAGCTATCTAAACTATTTGGGTCCTTCCCAGGTTTTAAAATTGGCGAAATTCTAATTTTTAGAAGGTTTTTATCCGGATAAAATCCCTGAATGACTTTGTTAAGTGCAAAAGTTAAAATTTTCCAGACTTCCCTCATTGAGAGCTTTAACCATCTCATACGTGATATTGTCCACTCCCGGAGCAGACTTCTTGTTGTGTCTTTCCAATACACTTTTTAATTGGTTTACGCTAAATTCTTCTGTGCTACCATTTACTTCTAATCTTGATAAAATATTACTATTATTGCTTATTTTTTTCCCTAACATTTCCAAATAGCTTTTACTATTAGCTTCATCCCAGCTCGAAGGGTTTGTTGGCGTATAATTCTTTTTGAGTCTCTTGTTGAAGTCCCAGAACTCCTTAATGTTCCCCTTCCTAGATATCTCGAACATTTTCTTCTCCCAAGCCTCACACTTTGCTGCTCGCACTTCAGTCTTCCACTTCTCACATACCTTCATCCACAGCCTACAATTTTTGGGAGTTTTCCTTTTATTAAATTGCTTTTTCCTGACCATTTTTTCCGACCAAATTCTTCTCAGTGATTCATTCCACCAGTACACCTCCTTAAATTTCCTATTTCTATTAGTCTGTGTATTGTTATTTATCAATATATCAAAGTCCTTCATGATTTCTTCCAAATTATCTGATAAACTTACCTCCTTAATATCACTCATCAATTTCGCTTGGTTTATTTTTCTTGTATAAATTATTTTGCTACACACTATTTCTATAGTTATTAGTTTATGACCAATATTACTAAGATTATTAGACTCACACTTCCAGTTCATTCTGTCCGACATGTTAGTCATAGTGATATCTGGTACCGATTTCCCTTTCATCCCATTAATGTTGCAACTATATGTAAAGGTACCATTATTTAACACTCTTAGTTCAAAATCATTTATAATTTTTTGTAGTCTACGACCTCTTGCATTTTGCATATGGTCCCCCCATTTCTTATTCCTTGCATTGCAGTCTCCACCGATGATAAGTTCTTCATTACCTACTAGCTTACTTAAAAAATTTCTAAAATTATTCTCAAAGATATCGTTGTTAAAGTTCGGTGGGATATAAACTGATCCAATCATAATGTTTCTGGTTAAATTTAGAGTTTTAATACATATAAATTCTATTTCATAATCTACTACTATTTCTTTAAACTTGATGTCATCTTTTATGAACATGGCTACACCTCCTCCTAGTCTATTGTATCTGTTCTTATATATTCCCTTGTAGCCATTTATTAAATTTACTTTGTTAAAGTCATACGGTAGCAAAGTTTCAGCAATCAAAGCAATGTCAATTTGGTTAGTATTTAGAAAAATTGTTAGATTATCCAGATTCTTTCTCAAGCCTTGTATATTGGATTGAAATATTTTCATTGATTATCTTTAAAGTTGGAGAAAATTACAATAAAAATTTATATTTGACTGGTATGATTTTTATTTGCTATATAATGTACCATCTCATCTACTGGAATACCACATTCCTGGTTAATTTTTCCAAGGTTGTTTTTTGAAATTTCATCAGTTACACTTCTCACAGTTCTAGTTTGTTCTTTCTTCATGGATTCTAGTAGATTGTTAATCAGTCTTTCAATCTCTGTCGCTTTGAGCTTCATGGCACATCTATATACTGACTCCAAAGGGTCCGAACTCATTACTTCACCTACAATATGTTTGTTTGGTTTAACAACTCTCTCTACTAACATATTCCTATAACTTGTTTTGAACGCTGCCCTGTTAGCATCCTTCTGTTGGTCTCTATTATTCGTATATCTTGCCTTATTCAACATTGGGAAGACTCCCTCATCATTGAGGTTTACTTCATTCAGACTCTCAAAACTGTTTTCAAAGTATAATTTCCTCACTTCAGGTACTGATAAGTTTAGTTTCGAAGCCATTTCTAGATTTTCTTTCTCTTTAATCCATTTAGGGCAGTTTCTGTTCCGGGCATTGTGATCATTCGCTTTACACAGTAAGCATTTAGTTTCGAGACAAATCCCGTCACACTCCTCTGAAGCACAATTTAAACATCTCTTATTTGTACTCTTACAATGTGCCGCAAAATGACCCAGCCTTCCACAATTAAAACATTGTTTAGGCCTTTGTATGTAGTAGTCAACTCTTATCTTAAGAAATTCTAACTTAATACCATCAGGTAATTCGTCTCCCTCAAAAGTAATCTTAACTGTAGTCGTTGGTACAAGACTATCTTTATTATCATTCTCTCTTCTCATAATCCTATAAACGCTAACTATTTTATTATTATCTAAAATATTGCCATACTTATTGCACGGCTCACCGTTTAGGAACTCGTTTTCATTAAAACATAGCGGGATTTGTTTGACAATGCCAAACCTATAAATAAAATTGTTTGGGATGAAGATCATATATTCACTAAGCTCAGTCTTTCCTCTGTCTACAAAACTATTTGCATCTTCAGCTTTACCAAAAATCACTTTTATCTTATTGTATCCGACACTCTTCACTTCAGTGATTCCTACAATAGCACGTTCTTTTTTGATCTTATATAATAGAACAGGATCTAACCTGACTCTCTTCTCGTTAACATCTTTAGCGATCATTAGGACCGGATAGTTCTTTTTGGAGTTTACTTTATATCTATTTGCGTACTTATTTACTTCATTTTTATTTTTAGCTTCTTGTACTGTAGTAATATCTAAAACTTCTCTCTCCATTTCGTCATTAACACCTATCACTTCTATCGGCATTTCTTTTCTCGCCCCTTTTGAAATCAAATTATAACCTTCAACCTTCGATTCTGTTCTCCTCTTCTTCTTAACACTGCTATCTAAATTTAGTCTATCAGGGGGCTCCGACCCCATCCTGATGCGTCTTGCTTACACTTTTCTTCAATACACTCAACACGTGTATGATAATTTCTAAACCTAACGCAACCGAATACTCAAGGGCACAGCTATATACTCTTAATTACAGAGTTGAATACTTCTTTATATGATTACAAAGCAAAAAACTTACTGTAAATCCAGATATTCGACTCACAACACAACAGTATCACCTCACAACTATAAACCAAGTCAAGATGGCGTCACTACGAATTAAAAAAATTCCACTGTCACCAGAAATCTTTTACAAGGAGCGTCCACACGCTCAGGCAGTAGGAACAGGAATCGAAATTGCCATAGCTGTCCCTATACTAATTTTTCAACTTAATTTCTACAAAATTTATCTTGGAGTAAGGCGCACCTATTGCGTGAATTTTGTTAAAATCTGGTGGCTAAATCAGAAGCTATAGGCCAAAAACCAGTTTTTTTCTCAGCGATTTTTCCAAATGGCACCACTGCCACAGTGTTGCCCATATTTCAAAATTTGCTCCTATCAGACCTGGTCCTAGCTAATTTTAACATGTCCTGTAAATTTTAGATTGATCACACTATCCGATCGTCACTTCTCGTAAACAGAAGTTTTGAGTGCTGAAAATAGAGGTAATTTGATCACGTGCTGCCGTTTTTGATTACTGCGGGATTTTGAAAATTTTTATTTGATTTGGTGGACAAAAGTCAAAATTTATCAAAATTTTAAATTAATTTCCAAAAATCAAAAAATCAAGGTCGATGATTTGAAAGATTTTTTTCAGGAGCCTGCTGTAGCTACAGACATGTCCGCACAGTTTTGAAAGTCCATGTGTGTTAAATTCTAGTCTACGTCAATACGCTCTGAAAATTTCACAATGATCCATTGTTTTTCTTAGAAGTTAAGATAAATCGAAATTTGAGAAAACATTCTTGCCTACTTTTAGCCACTCACCGCCTACACAAGGCTCGAAATTTCCACTTCTTTATCATAAACAAACTAAAAACATAATAAGTTTTCATTCTGTATGCTTTTTTTAACAAAAATGTACACTGCTTGGAAATATAAGAAAAAATTCACTAAAATGCGCGCCGCCGCCAAAAGGTTTCAAATATGTGAATCATGGACCTTCCTACTATATACATCTATGTCCTCCGAAAATTTCAGCTCAATCGGATCGGCCACTCCAGAAATTATCTCCCTTAATCATTTTGCTGATATATATATATCAGGAATTTTCGGTGAAGCGAGTTTAGTACTAGTAAATTAATAGTAAAAACCAAATTTGACAAAATATTTATTAGCTGCCGTCTCAATATTTTCAACCCATAAATTCAGCGTTGTAGAGAATTCTATTTAAATTCACTGTGCTTCTAATCTAACTGCAACAATTGGAAGAGTCTGATCCAATTTTTCTTTGCCAAATTTCCATACCTAGCTTTACACAAAACACATACTTTCTCGACATCAACTTACTCACTCGCGTTGTTAGCGTTTTTGACCTCGGTACCATCTTGGATGCAAAACTTTGCTTCACTTTTCACTATGACAAAATCCTTTGCCGTGCGAATAAATAATTCGGCTTCATTCAACGACGAGCCAAAGAATTTAAAAAACTGATTGGCCAGAAAATCGTTATATACTGCTCTGGTACGCCCTATTCTTGAACACGCTTGCATTATCTGGAGCCCTTATAATCAACATTGACAGACTCCAATCCTTACACAAAAACTATTCTTACTTTTTGCCCTGAGGGAATTGTAAAACTCTTTCGACTTCAAAAACTTTCCCCCTTTTTTGTTTGATTGGGTCATTTACACTAATTTCTACTTTGATTATTTTATCCTACTTAAGGGGCTATACGCAGTTAGAAAGCAAAAAAAGGGTTTTTTTTTAAAAAAAATGTGAAAAGATACTTTATTTAACAAAAACAAAAAGGATATATACATTTAGTGGCAGCATCTAAGTTATAATGGCACTAATGATTTGTGAAAATTTGATCTGGTGCACTCCTGCAGACGATCTCCTGAAAGTCTTCCAAAAAAAGGTGTTTGGCAGTGACCACGATTTCTCCGGTATAGTTCAGCTGAAACAAAAAAACCAAAAAGATTCTTTTAGTGGATAGATAAGACCAGGTATTGATTGAAGGAATAATTGAAATTTAGATTTTTGACAAAATGGCAGCTTCGTAAAAAAACGAACTTTCGACCAAAATTGCCATGTCAAATTATTTTAAAAAATAGAAATAATTATCCGAAATCTTATTCCTTCGACCAATACCTGAGGAATATATCTGAAAAAGTTATGTTAAAATTTTAAACAGTTTGGTTGAGCCGTTATTTTAGAAATCTTGGTCACTGACTTGGAAAACATAGTTTTATGAAAAACGCGTTTAAAATTTTAGAAGAAGTTAGCAGATACATAATTTTTTTTACTTACATGGAGTCATCTATTCTAGGGCCATAAGATGTACCCTCTGTAGTATCAGCAGCTTCTAATACTTCGATTTGATGTTGTCTACGAGCCATTCTTCCCTCTCGCGAGTCAGAGATCGTGACGCGCTCTGCACCCTCTTTCTCAACATACGAGTATGCATGGGCATTCGACCCAATGGGCCTTTTTACACTTGTATTCTTGATGCACTCCTGAAACTGGTTTTACAACAATCAACATTTCCACACTTGTATTCTTCAGCAACGGAACCGTTCATATACCGATTATGCATATGAATGTGTGCGTGTTGTTTTTTTCTCATTTCGACTTGAGTGTTTCATGTAAAATTCCTGACCCGTGAACTATGTTTATAGTTGTGTTAGTGATTTGCATCAGTTTCAATCAGTTTCAAAAGTGATGAAAAATTCTCTCCAAGTGCATCACTTTTTGTAGAGATTTCCCTTCGATTCTTCTGCCTCTTGCCCAGAAAACCGGTTATAGGACTGCATCAAGAATACAAGTCTAAAAAGGCCCAATTGATAGTCCCATTGCATTCATGTAATATGAAATATACGTTGTATTTTCATTGAAGATCCTGGCAGAGATGCCCCGTTTTTGAACCACACGCAACGATTTTCGGAGTTATTTTCCATATCAACTGATTGTAGATCTCATTGTTGTTTTGTGTAACACCACTAACACATCTTTCCAACAATTTTTTATCACTGAGGTCTGTATAAATTGGAAATATAGCTTCAGCAATATCAGCCACCCACAATGAAGAGTTGGCCATATCGGCTTCGAAACCGTTGTCTGTAGAAAATTAATGCAACAAACCTAAGCCTAAAATAGCGCTATTCATAAGGAAAGGTAAGACTTCATTAACAGTAAATAGTTAAAAGAAGAAATTTAACACAAATCAATTATATATATTATATGTAAAAAAAGGAATAGAATACAAATCAATCATGATAAAACGATTTTTTCAAAGCTCCCAATATTTTTTGTTAAACCTTGCATAAACAAAAATTTGTTCACCCGTTTAGCTTGTAACTGATTTCTCTGTTGAGCTAAGACCTGCGTAGCCTTCGAAAATAATTTTTCAGAAGGCAGAGAACTAGTGACTATTGTCTAGTACTTGTATGCAATATTGTATAACTTCGGAAATTGTACTTTATAATCAACCCATACTGCCAAAGGGATTTCATTTAATCTGCTAACTGGAGTCCTCAAGTAAAGAGATAAGTCGTCTGAGACACTTTCATCAGTTAAATTTGTTTTCCAATTTCGCTGAACTAAATGATGATGATCGCTCCAGAGACTTAAATCGAACTGAGTTTTGTCTGATCCCGCAGCTACACATAATTCATCTTGCTGATTTTTTTTCAGTAGTTCTTTGATTTTAGGTATGGCATTCAAACAAGCCAGTTGATCTTCAAAATGATGTTCCTTGAATCATATGCATAGGATACAAAGATAAAATCTATAAATAAAATAAATCGAGAGTTTTACTAATTTAGATATTCCCTTTGGTTTCTCCGCTACCTAAGTTCTACGAGCTTTTGGCTATAACTTCTAAAATTCGCGCACACCCGGCTCACTATCTCTATTGTACGTTAATTAATTTAAAATAATTATTTAAAGTACTTTCAATCTGTAAAAAAAGATAAACCTAAGTTTTGTCAATTTGCGAGGATGGGTAGCGAGTTACGGCAACACCTGCCGCACCGCATTAACATACGACACCTGCTGCATTGTACCGACATACGACATCAATCAACACGTGCCGACGACCTAGACAATATTTCCAGTTTCAATCAAATTGTTCAAAGTATGACCTAGTAATAAAAAACCATTCACGTTACACTTGCATTTGCATTTCCTGTTTTGATGAAATTGCTCGAAGCAGCGATGGAAAAATTGTAACGCTGCTTCAGCACTTAAATTGTCATAAATAGAAGTGTCGAAATGTTAATACTTTCAGTTTTTGATTATCCGAAATACAATCGTTTACTTAAAAATCTTTCTTTTTTTTATCGTCCGTCGGTTCAACGGACGTAAGTGGCGCAGTCGGTAGGATATTCGTTGATCGGTTAAAATTAAAGTTCGAAGGAAAATCGAATAGTTAGTTGATCGGTCAGTTCGAGTGAAAATCGAATAAGTGAATACTAAAGTGAAAATAGAAATCGAATAGCAGGCAACTAGTGCGTATCGTGCAAAAAAAAAAAAAGGCAGCGTCAAAGGTTGATTGGCGTAAAGTGGTGCGCAGTTCAACATAGTTCCAGAAAATGCGAAACCTGATTACGATAATTACTTGGTGAGTTGGATATCATTCCTTAATTTTTCTTTTCCTCAAATATTCCTTATTACTACTTCAAGAATTTATTAATGCCATTAAAATAACTACTCAAATAAATAAAAATATATATAATAAGATAACTAGTATAAATTTATGAAACGATTTACAAGAAATCCTTATATTAAACCGCGAAGAAGATTTTTAACACCTATTAAAGAAAACGAAATAGAAGAAGTGAGAATATCAAGTGCTAATATAAGTAGTGAATTAGAAAGTGCTCTTGGAAATAGTGTCGCGAGTGTTGGTTCTTTCGGTCAAAATTCAAACATGGCAACAGATAGCGTTAATATTATGAATACTCTGCTTACCTCACTTCGCGTCCCAGACGCAATTAAAGACTTGCCCAGATTTGATGGCAATCCAAGGCTCCTCTTCGAGTTCATTAATAACGTAGAGGAAATTCGTGCAGTAATATCCTGTACTGAGGGTACACCTTACGGTAAAATCCTCCTCCGAGCTATTCGGAATAAGATTGAAGGTCCTGCCAATGAGGTCCTCAATATGTATGGGACTCCTCTTGAGTGGGCCCAAATAAAACAAAATTTGATTCTTCATTACGCGGATAAGCGCAATGAAACATCTCTCATCCGAGATCTGCATGAGCTGAAGCAGGGAAGCAAAACGGTTGAAACATTTTATAGTGAGATAATCGAAATCCTCGCAACCATGACTAACCACGTGCAGATACACGAGACTGACTTAAACGTCATCAATGCCAAACGAAGGTTGTTCACCGAAATGTGTCTAAACTCTTTCCTGGGCGGATTAAGGGAACCTTTGGGTTCAACGATAAGAGCAATGAAGCCTGAATCGTTGGCGAAAGCCTTTTCCTACTGCATTCAGGAGCAGAACATATCGTATTCTAGACACGACAATTCTATGGCAAAAGTAACGCAAAATCAAAAACCAAAACCTAACTCTTTAACCCAACCCGCATTTATCCCGGTTCACAAACCGATGAACTTTCAGTTCAGGACACCAAATTATAACACACAAATCCCTCAATTTTCAAATGCCCCTGTAAGGCCAGCTCAACCAAACTTCAGCAGGCCATTTAATATCAGCTACAATCCTCCTAATGCTGGATATAGACCACTACAACCCCCAAACCTCTCTAGGTTACCGAACAACCCCTTTTCCGGTCAAACACCACAGTACAGAAATAATGCATTTGTTCCAGGAATAAATAACCGTCATCAGACAAGGCCTGAGCCAATGGACACCAGCTCAGGATTCAGCCGACAATCTAAACAACAGAGTCGCCCATTTAATCACGTTCCTTCTCAAAATAATTTCTTTAAATCGACAGGGCCCCCAAACTTTGTCGCGAAGGAGTTATTCAGCGTTGCCTCAACAGAAAATAATCAGGGAAACGAGAACGGAAACTATCAGCAGCTAGATGAGTACTATGATAACGAAAATCCCAGTCCTGAGTATACAGGAGAAATCTCAATTGATAGTTTTGAAAACACACAAATAGATTCGCAATACGAAATAGATGATCAAAATTTTCCCCTATTAGCCTCAGAGAACCCATCGGATTCATAGACTTAAATAAACACGGATCTGTACTCCCGTATATAAACATATCTTCGCCTTTCGGTCGTCCTTTAAAATTTTTAATTGACACGGGAGCATCAGCTTCATTTATTAACCCCGAATATACCCGTCCAGAAGACCTTCAAAGCATAAAACCAATCACTATCTCCACTATTTTTAACAAACACGAGCTAGACAAACAAATTACACTTCCGAACTTCGCTGAGTTCAATCAACCTGGGGAGATAACCTTTCTAATCTTCAAATTTCACGCTTATTTCGATGGACTGCTGGGTCTTGACACACTATCGGCTTTAGGAGCTACTGTTGATTTTGCAACTAAGACTCTTAAAACCAAAACCGCTTGTCTACCAATTCATGTTAAACCTAATTTCATGTCCGAAAAGATTACAGTTCCCGCTAATTGCAAAATCATTGCCAAATTACCAGTCGATGTTAAAAACGGAGATATCCATATTCAGGCAACGACAATCAAACCTAAGATCTGCGTTCCAGAAGGACTTTACCATTCAAAAGACTGGTATAGCCTCATAGAAATTGTTAACACGTCAAATAGTGATGAAACAGTTTTCTTGGAACAACCATTAAAAGCTAATCCACTTACGAAAAATCATTTAGCAATTAATTGTTTCAATTTTGATCTGAACTCTGATAATTATGCGGAAGGTGACATTACTAAACTACTTCGAACTTCTCATTTGAACAAAGAAGAGAAAGATCTTCTTTTTAAGATTTGTCGGGAGTACGATGATTTATTTTTCCGTGAAGGACAACAACTAAGCTTTACAAACCAAATAAAGCATCGTATTCAAACCACCGATGACATAGCTATATACACAAAGTCATATAGGTATCCCTACGTCCATAAACAGGAAGTTAAAAGACAAATCGACGAAATGCTTTCTCAGGGAATAATTAGACCAAGCTACTCCCCATGGAGCTCCCCTGTGTGGATAGTTCCAAAAAAACAAGATGCCAGTGGGAAACAGAAATGGAGATTGGTCATTGACTATAGGAAGTTGAACGAAAAGACCATTAGCGATCGTTACCCACTTCCAAATATCACAGAAATACTAGACAAATTAGGCAAGAGCATGTACTTTACTACACTAGACCTTGCCAGCGGGTTTCATCAGATAGAGATGGATCCACGCGACATCAAGAAAACAGCTTTTACCGTAGAAGGTGGCCACTATGAGTATATCCGAATGCCTTTTGGGTTGAAAAATGCCCCGTCCACCTTTCAACGAGTAATGGACAATATCCTTCAGGATTTACAAGGCAAAATTTGTCTAGTTTACCTAGACGACATAATTGTATATTCCACCTCATTACAAGAACACGGAGAGAATTTAAGGAAGGTACTTCATAAACTACGTGAAGCCAACCTTAAAGTCCAATTGGACAAATCCGAATTTATGCGCAAGGAGATTGCTTTCCTGGGACATATTGTAACAACAGAAGGTGTAAAACCAAACCCGGATAAGATAAAAGCAATCAAAGAATTCCCGATACCGACGTCTCAAAAGGAGATAAAAAGATTTCTCGGTCTCCTTGGTTACTACCGGAAATTCATTAGAGATTTTTCGCGTATAACGAAGCCACTCACCGAATGTTTAAAAAAAGGCAGGAAAGTAATATTGAACGAGAGATTTATTTCATCATTCAAAGAGTGTAAAAACCTGCTAATGAACGACCCAATTCTACAGTACCCTGACTTTGAAAAACCCTTTATCCTGACAACAGATGCAAGCGATTTCGCAATAGGTGCAGTGTTATCACAAGGTCCAATAGGTAGTGATCGCCCTATTTGCTATGCTAGCCGAACACTAAAAGACTCTGAAGTTAACTACTCAACAGTAGAGAAAGAACTCCTGGCCATTGTGTGGGCTACGAAGTATTTTAGACCTTACTTATTCGGACGCAAATTCCAGATAATAACCGACCACAAACCCCTTACGTGGTTAATGAACCTTAAAGACCCAAATTCCAAACTAATTCGATGGCGTCTTAAGCTTGAAGAATTTGATTACCAGCTTCAATATAGAAAGGGTACACTAAACACCAACGCCGATGCACTTAGCAGAATACAAATAAAGGATGCTCAACCTACGAACAACATAGAAGTCAATATTACGGATTCCCAAATAGCCAATGCCTCTACTTCAGTCAATAACGATGACATCTCCACCATTCACTCAGCGTGTGAAAACCTCGACGATGGTATACCGATTTCCGAGCAACCAATAAATAATTTCAATTTACAAATAATGTTAGAAAAAACCGACAAAAGACCTCCAATATCGACAAGAATACTGTTTAGGAACAAACAACGACGAACGTTTCGACTTCCGTCTTTCACAGAAGAAAACTTGACTAAAATCTTTAAAGAATACCTGGTCCCCAACAAATTAACAGCTATTATTACAGACGACGACACATTTAGACTGGTTCAATCTACTTATTCCAAACACTTTTCTAATTACAAACTGATACGCTGTATGGAGATCATTACAGATGTGATAGAAGAGGATGAACAAGATAAAATCATCCAAGACTACCATAAAAAAAGTAACCATAGGGGAATAAACGAGACTCTTATGCATCTTAAACGAAAATATTATTTTCTCCACTTGAAAAGCAAAATTACTAGAATTATCAATAATTGCGAGACATGTCAAACTCTAAAATATGACAGGAACCCACCAAAAATTAAATATCAACAAACAGAAAGTCCTCTCAAACCGCTTGATTGCATTCATATAGACATATACACTATCAACAACCATCCTATCCTTACTCTAGTCGACCGTTTTTCAAAATTTGCCGCTGCTTACACACTCGAATCAAGGAATAGTCTCAATATCATAAAACACCTAAGACACTTCTTTAGCCTTCATGGAACACCCAAAAAATTAATTGCTGATCAAGGAGCGGAAATGACATCTTTAATATTTAAAAATTTTTGTGAGCAGTATAATATCGAACTTCACATAACTTCTTTTCAACAATCTAGTAGCAACGCCTACGTCGAGAGGCTACATTCTACTTTAACAGAGGCCTATAGAATTATCCTTTCCGAAAGAAAAAAACACCATCTCGATACAGATCATAGTGATATATTAAACGATGCATTGATAACTTACAATAATGCTATACATTCCTCAACAAAATTAACCCCTTACGAATTATTTACTGGCAGAACTCACACCTTTAATAAGGACCTTACCTACAACAACGAACATGATTATCTCAAAAAACTTAATGAATTTAGGGCTAAAATATACCCACAAATCAAAGAGAGACTCGATACATTAACAAATCGAAATTTAGAAAAATTAAACTTAAGTCGTGAAGACCCACCGGTATTCCAGGAAAGTGAAGTCGTTTTTAGGAAAGAATGTAGAAGGAATAAAGTCACCCCTAAATTTAAAAAACAAAAAGTTAAAACTGACAATGACGTAACTATTATAACCCACAAAAACAAAAAATTACACAAGTCAAAATTAAAACGAAAACGTAAATTTCAGGGCAATTTTGGCAATGGGACAGAGACTAGAGATCCACGACCTACGACACAACCTGGGACTTCTTCCACTGAAAATAGGGACTGCTAGACTAATGGAAGGACACTTTAACCTGATACACATAATCAGACTTAACGCATACGAACAAACTATTGACAAAATTCAGGACTCACTAAATCATTTCAACCAGACAAATGAACTAGACAACTCCTTAACGACGACATACGTAAAACTAAATGAGGTGAAAGAAAAGTTGAAAATCCTTCTTCCCCGAATAAGAACGAAACGAGGACTAGTAAACGGTTTGGGCAGCATAATTAAATTCATCACCGGAAATATGGATGCGAACGACGCATCACAGCTCAACGAGCAGATCGAAGCAATTACATTATCCCAGTCAAAACTCCAAAACGAGGTAAATCAGCAGTCATTCATAAACAATAAAATGATCGAACGTTTTGAAAATATAACAAGCCATATTAACTCGCAGCAAAAATTAATATCCAATTATTTAAAAAATAACCAAGAAATGATGAACAACGGAATAAGACGAGAGCATTCTCTTATTCAACAAATCCAAATACTTAACCAAATCAATTACAACATTGATATTCTCCATAATCACTTAACCAATATAGCTGAAGCAATAACATTAGCCAGGCTTAATATAATATCAAAGCAAATTTTGAATCCCGAAGAACTAATCGAAATTCATAAAATCTTTGCAAAGCAAAATGTCAAAATAGTTTCGGAAGAAAATATCTACGAATTATTAGGTTTACAAGCTTATTTAAATGGCACTAATTATATTTTCAACATCCAAGTCCCAAACATCCAAAGTGACACCTATGAATACTTCCATGTAATACCAATCCCAGTTCAAAATTCCAAGAAAATCAACACCATGCCTTATATAGCCCTTAACCCACAAGATATCCAACAATTTGATACAAGATGCCCAGAAATTGAAAACGTATTTTACTGCAATAAACCAACTAAACAAATTAATAAACAATTAACATCTTGCATTACAAAATTAATAATGAACGAGCCTGCAAATTGCGAATACACCCTCACGGACCAGAACCCAGAAGTTTACGAGCCTGAACCAAATTTTCTTCTATTCATCAACGCACCCGAAACAAACATAACTTCAAACTGTCCATTTAGCCCCAAAACAGTTACCGGAAACATGCTACTCCACTTCAAGAACTGCAGCATCCAGGTGAACGGCATCACATATGAGGAATATCCGAAGACATTTTGGGATGATATTATCATCCACCCAATAATGTTCAACGAAATCAACTTTACCACAAACAAAGCAAACATAACTCTTAAACAATTAGAGAAGTACCACTTCAAACATAACGAAATCATCAGGGCCATCCAAAGCGAAACAAACCAAAAAGACACAATTACCTGCATCTTGTGGATATCAGAAACAATCCTATTGGTCACCATAATTATCTATATAATCTACAAAATTAAATCTCAACAATCAGCTCTGGCATCAGAAATTCCAGAAGTGCCATTCCTACTGGCATCAGAAATTCCAGAAGTGCCATTCCTACTGCCATCGCTTCTTTCCAAGGGGGGACGAGTTACGGCAACACCTGCCGCACCGCATTAACATACGACACCTGCTGCATTGTACCGACATACGACATCAATCAACACGTGCCGACGACCTAGACAATATTTCCAGTTTCAATCAAATTGTTCAAAGTATGACCTAGTAATAAAAAACCATTCACGTTACACTTGCATTTGCATTTCCTGTTTTGATGAAATTGCTCGAAGCAGCGATGGAAAAATTGTAACGCTGCTTCAGCACTTAAATTGTCATAAATAGAAGTGTCGAAATGTTAATACTTTCAGTTTTTGATTATCCGAAATACAATCGTTTACTTAAAAATCTTTCTTTTTTTTATCGTCCGTCGGTTCAACGGACGTAAGTAGCGCGGTGTACATGATCCAATTAATTAGACCGATTAATTAGAAAACAATACAAAAGCAAACAGACTGATTTGGACGGTTTGCTTCTTTTCGTTCTCTTCTCTTGCTCGATCAGTAGTTAGCTCGCATTGCGACACGAAAAACGAAAAATTGTTGACCAACTCGTTTGCAAGCACAATACGCTATTCTTGTATCGGATAATATATCGATATTATAATAATCGATATCTGAGGATTCGATTATATCGTGTTGATTCGATATATCGGGAGTCAAATATCGAAATTTCTTAAATATCGATATATATCGAACATCCCTAACTTGGACTTTATTTTGGACCTACATTCTGGTTGAAAAACCGAGATCGAGCTACCAGCTATGGTGATTTGTGCACCTAAATCTTGTAAATTTGCTCAGTATAATAAAGCTTTTTTCCCTATAACTTCTGATATAATCCAGAAATTAAAACGAAACTCTCGTGGAAAATGAACATTATTGCAAACCAGCTATCGTAGGAATTTCATAGACCAATTACGAAAGAACTGCCAGCTATGGTATTAAATTTCATTTTTTTGAAATTTCAAATGGGAATTATCCAGCAATGACAATTTACAACGAATAATTACTTTTCGAAAATGTAAAAAGTTTTGAGGGTGGTCACCGTCAAACTATTTTCACCCTTTGGACTTCCAGCCAAGCCACCCAATCAAAACGTAGTCCACAAAGAAGGTTCAACTTAATCTGAAGCAGATTTGGATAGGTTGTTTTTAGCACAAGCTTGTTATGGTAGAATTACTGCTGCGTTAGAAAACTGTTGCCAGAACTGAACATTTTCATAATTTTTATTATAGGAGATGCTTTCCGGAAATGATTTTTGTTACTCTGAGTAAGAACGGTTGATATGATACAACAAAGGGGTGCGTAACATTTTTCTACATCTTTAAGTCACTCAAAGATAATGTCTTCGAAAATCAGTTTCCTAGAACTTCTGATGCGCTAGACTTTTTACTAATGTTACATTAGCTTTAAAGTCACTTTGGCCACAAATTCATATTTCTATATATAAAAATATCTATAAACATATATTAAATCCACATATATACATATATATATATATATATATATATATATATATATATATATATATATATATATATATATATATATATATATATATCCAAGTGGATTTCCCCCCTAATACATTGATTTCCCCCCTAAAAAAAACAAAAACAAATATATATATATATATATATATATATATATATATATGTATATATATATATATAAATATATATATATATATATATATATATATATATATATATATATATATATATATATATATATGTATATATATATATATAAATATATATATATATATATATATATATATATATATATATATATATATATATATATATATATATATACATATATGTACATATATTTATATTTATATATATATATATATATATATATATATATATATATATATATATATATATATATTTATATATAAATATATGTATATATATATATATATATATATATATATATATATATATACATATATATATATATATATATATATATATATATATATATATATATATATATATATATATACATATATAAATATATTTAAATATATATATATATATATATATATATATATATATATACATATATAAATATATTTATATATATATATAAATATATATATATATATATATATATATATATATATATATATATAAATTTATATATATATATATATATATATATATATATATGATGATTTATATATATATATATATATATATATATATATATATATATATATATATATATAGATCTATGTATATATAATATATATAAAAATATATATAAACATATACATATATACATATATATATATATATATATATATATATATATATATATATATATATATATATATATATACATATATATATATATATATATATATATATATATATATATATATATATATATGTATATATATATATATATATATATATATATATATAGATATATATATATATATATATATATATATATATATATATATATATATATATTTGATTTTGTTTTTTTTTAAGGGGGAAATCAATGTATTAGGGCGGAAATCCACTTGGATGCCAAGCTTGGGCCTCGGTTATGTCGGGCGTAAACCGACTTAAACCCCCCTCTTGCTCTTCGCCCCACCCCACGGGACTGCCAATCGGTATTACTTCGTGGCGGGGTCAGCTTTAGCTGATCATAGTTATTCTATATCTTTCCTTGTCCTCCTTTCGAAGAATTGCGTGTATCTGCGCTACTGTTTTTTGTCAACTCAGTCCATGCTGCTGCAGATGCCAGCATCACGTCAACCAAATTTTCTGTCGATAATGACAGGTTCGTCTATCGTTGCAACTTGGCTCTGTGTCGGGAAAACCGCATGCAACGGAAAAGAATGTGCTCCGGATCTTCTTCGGTCCCGCATGTCGGGCAATTTGGAGAGACATCTAAACCGAAGCGATGTAGGTACTTTCGGTATGCACCATGTCCAGTTAGAAACTGCGTTGGATCGTATGTTACTTCTCCATGTGTGCGTTTGATCCATTTTTGAATATCGGGGATTAGCTTGTAAGTCCATCTGCCAACTGGAACTTGTTTCCATCTTCTTTGCCATGCTTCCTCTGCTCCATCTTTGTGTCAGCGTTTCTGTTTCCGTAGACTCTCTGCATTTCGGCTGCGAGAATGTCAATTGGCATCATACCTGTTATCACATATGCCGCTTCTCCTGAAATGGTTCTATATCCCCGAATAACCCTGAGGGCACTGAGTCGATAGACCGAATATATTTTCTTTTTATTTTGCTTTACTGCTAGCTGATGTGCCCACACTGGCGCTGCATACAGTAGAATGGAACTCACAACTCTGGATATCAGGATTCTGCGATTTTGACTTGGACTTCCGATGTTAGGAAGCAGCATCCTTGCTAGGGCTGCACTGACGTTAGACGCCTTATTGCAGACATGTTCGATATGGGCTTTAAATTTAAGTCTACTGTCAATCATTACTCCTAGGTATCTAATTGCAGACTTGGATCTAATTTTTTGATCTCCCACAGTGACTTCAAAAGATTCATTTTTTCGGCGGCTGCTAATCAATACCGCTTCCGTCTTAGATGCTGCCAATTTCAAGCCGTTATTCTCTAGCCACTGTTTCGTGATGTATACCGCCTCATCAGCGAGTGATTCGACCTCGTCTGACTTTTCAGCAGATACCGACACTACTATGTCATCAGCAAACCCAATTATCGTTGTCTCCGACGGGAGCCTCAGATTTAGCACGTCATTGTACGTGATATTCCAAAGCAGAGACCCCAATACGGATCCTTGTGGGACACTGGCTGTTACGTCGTAAATCTTTGGTCCTTCTTCAGAATCATACCACAGTGCTCTGTCCCTCAAGTATTCGCATACTATCCTAGCGAGGTAAGAAGGAACTCTTAGCTGAAGTAATTTCTCTACTATACGGTTCCAATTCGCTGTGTTGAACGCGTTTTTAACATCAAGTGTTATAAGTGCACAGTATTTGCGTGATACTCGGCGTGCTTCGATAGCGGTCCTTGCGAGTTCCATAACCGATCTGATGGCGTCCACTGCCGAGCGCGCTTTGCGGAAGCCGAATTGTCGATCCGACAGTCCACCATTGTTTTCGACAGCTGATAGAAGTCTGTTGTGTATTAGGCGTTCCAGCTTTTTCCCCATCACATCCAGCAGGCAGATAGGACGGTACGATGTCGGTTCGCCAACGGGTTTCTTGGGCTTTGGCAGCAAGACGAGCTTTTGTTTTTTCCAGCATCTTTTGAAAGTTTGTTCAGTCAAGCACGCATTGAACACACTTATAAATAGAACACGCTTCATTTTAACTGCGACCTTTAGGCATTTGTTAGTGATACCGTCCAACCCCGGTGCTTTGTTGTCCTTGAGCCGACTGCAAACCTCCAATAGTTCCTTTTCAATCACTGCGGGTATCTCACTCACGGATCCTTGCGGGACTATTCGAAAGTTTTCCTGATGGCGGAGAAAGAGTGTGCTGACGATCTTCTCGAGGAGAGCAGGACAGCCTACTTGTGGTGATCTCAAACACTTAATACGTGACATGACGGCTCGATACGCTCCACCCCATGGGTCAACGTTTGCTTCTTCGCACAGCTGTTTGAAGCATGCTTTTTTGCTTCTGCGTATGGCGAGTTGAAACCTTTTTCTCGCTTGCTGGTATTCTTGCTGAAGCACCTCATAGTTGGGTCGGTTTACGCCGCGTTGGCTTTTTCTCCTCACCTTCAGGCACTCAGTGCGAAGTCGGCTTAGCTCCTCCGTCCCACAGTAGTTTGGCCTGTGATATGGCACCGGTTTTCGCCTCGGCATTGAAGCATCACACGCACGCGTTATCAGCTCGATTACTCTTCCAGCCTTCTCTGCAGCTGTTCCTCGAGGCACGTCGCTTTGCAAAATCATTTCCGTGAATGTTATTTCGTCGAATTTGCGGACTGACCAACCTCTACCAACAGTCTTGGCTTTTCGCTGAGATCGACCATGTAGCCGGTGTCCGGTTTCAAATATGATGGATTGGTGATCGCTGTGTGTATAGTGTTTTGATACCCGCCATACTATATTTGCTGCAATTGATGGACTCGCGAACGTAAGGTCAATAATTGAGCTCAACCCTCGGCTTCGAAAAGTAGGTATGCTGCCGGTATTCATTAAGACTACGTCCAACTAAGAGAAAGCTTCCATAAGGACGCGGCCTCGAGCGTTGGTGCTTCGGCTGCGCCACTCGGTTGCCCATGAGTTGAAATCGCCAGCTATAATGTGCGGTGTGTGTTGTTTTGCATTTATTACCAGCCTATCCAGTAGGTGTTGAAACTGGTTAATAGTCAAGTTGCAAGAGGCATAGCAGCTGTACACGTAACATCCTCTTATCTTTGCCCACACAAAACCGTCTTCACTCTCGGTCATGATTTCTTGGAATGACGTTCCTCCGTAAACCCAGATGGCCACCCGACTGGTTCTATCTTGAACCCAGATATGTTCACGCAGGTTTCTGTATTGTTCACTCACTATGGCTACCTTTATCTTCATCTCATTAATATTTTGGGAGAGCAGATCTTGAGCTGCCACACAGTGTTTGAGATTTAGTTGGATGAATCTCATTTTCGATTTATGAGCGCTCTTCTAAAAACTGGGCATCGACTACTACCAGCAACATGCTTGGAATCACCCTCCTTTGTGTGATCGCAGAAGAAGCATTTTGGGTTCTTCGTGCACTCTTTTACAAAGTGCCTTTTTTCACTGCATCGTCGGCACATTTTGGATCGATCATGTTCGCTTTTGCACGCTTAAGTGAAGTGACCATACTCCAAGCACTTGAAACATCGTTTGAGCTGAATTTGAGTTTGAGCTGAAACCACCCATCCGATTTTCACCTTTACGGCTGCTAGTAACTCATTCGCCTGCACTACCGGGAGACAAATTGTGGGCACTTGCGCACCCCCATACATCTTCCTCAGCGATATGCCAGCATCTTCCCTCAAATCGTTGAAGTTAAACTGTCGCACTAATGCCGCACGGATATCTTCCTTTGTGGTGATTTCATCGAGATCTCTTACTTCCACTTTGATCAGATCACACTTAGCTTTGACGTCAGTTTTCCCATCTAGCGCTTTTTCCATCTGTTTTTGGAGCTTTAGAGCGACTTCTGTTGCCGATGACTTCATCTGAAGCAGTAGTTCTCCTTTTTGAGTTCGACGAATACGGGTCACATTCTCGCCTACTTCCTTCAAGTTCGTATCGGCCTTCATCTGGCGCAGAATCTCGGCATATGTCGCTTCGCCCTTGGTGGAGATTATCATGACATCCGGCCGCTTTCGCCTTGCAGGTGTTTGTTTTTTTCTCGTAACCTTAGTCCAGGTGTCAGCATTCGTATTTACCGCAGGTTTCACTGCCACTGGAACTTTATTCGGCGTCCTATTCATCGGTCTCTTCGGAGTTTGACCAAGTTCTTGTATTTCGTCTCCAACTTCTTTTCCCCGTTGACAATGTTGCCAGCCTTCTTGTTATTTGCAGGTGTCGGTGTAACTTGCGTAGTTGCATCCAATCTTCCACAGTTTCTCCTATCAATTTCTACGCGAGCCTTATGATAAGTAGCTCGAATAGCTCTGATCTGGTCCCGTATTGAATGGTGCAAGTTTGTTCGTGTTTTTGTGAAATCAGCCAGCGCTGTGATCATTTCACCCAATTCAATGAACGCATCTTGCTCCACCTCCGATGCCACCGAAATCGACCGTTGAGCTTGGCTTTTAGACGCTTGCAGACTTCATCCGGGATCATTTGCTGGTCTAAGAGGTGTACGTAGCACCAGCGATTTCCTCCGAAATGGGTTTTTGTCCCTCAGTAATTGTTTTCCTTGTAGATATATCTTTTATGGAAGCCAAGTTGACCACCTCCAACACATTGCAGTCGCTGGATATCGACGACCGGGAGCCTGCTTGCTCACTCCCCTCTGCCGCCGGTACTGGGCATCCGTTTCCCTGCACCGTAAGTTTACTCCTAGACTCATCTTCCATGTTTCGTTTTTTATTCAGGGTTCCTTCCCAAAGCGTTTTACCTACCGCCAGGTTATATGGTTACGTGATGACGCCATATTTCGTCATGTCACAGCGAAGATCATTGGCACATGTCGCCCCTGAGACTCTCCCTCTTCTGCCGACCATTGTCCGTGACTGCTTATTGGTTATTCACAGTAAACCCTCATAGAGGGCCCTCCCCTATCCACCACCTTGGGGACGCGTTCGGTTCCCCGGTCTGAGGGCACTGTTGAAGATTCAACAACCGAAAAAAAAAAATATATATATATATATATATATATATATATATATATATATATATATATATATATATATATATATATATATATATATGTAAATATATAATATATATATATGTTAAATATATATATATATATATATATATAAATATAAATATACATATAAATATATATATATATATATATATATATATATATATATATATATATATATATATATATATATATAAATATATATATATATATATATATATATATATATAATATTATATTATATACATAAATATAAATATATATATATATATATATATATCTATAATATATATATATATATATATATATATATATATATATATACATATATTATATATATATATATATATATATATATATATATATATATATATATATATATATATATTTATATATATTATATGTACATATATATATACAGTAGAGCACGGATAAGTACACATTGATGATCCACGTAGATTTTGTGCACTTATCCGTGTTGTGCACTTATTAGTGTTTTGTTAAATTTGTCTACTCTAAAAATCAAAAGTAAATGAAAACATCTACAAAATAATAAGACTTTATTCATATGAAAAACGGGAAAACAAAATTAAATTTTTTTATACTTTAATATTTGTTCAAAATTTAAATTTTATGTTTGTAGCTAGTTTTTAAGTTTTGAAGAAGTCAGATATCTTTTTTTGGACGATTTGTTTGCCCGAACATTTAATTAGAACCTCTTCCACCTTGTCTAGAGATGATAAGTCGGCCCCCTTTTTCATCATATATCGCCTGATTGTTGAAAGAGAAATTAGTGCGTCCAGAAGCGTATCTGTAGTTGAGGTCAATCCAGGGATCTCTTCGATGGTCTCTTCATCATCGGAATCATCTACATTTTTTGAACGCACTTCCTCGATTATTTCATCTTCGTTTAACTCTCCATAGCAATTCAGATTATCGTCGCAGGCTAAAAGTTCATTGAACTGATCCTCCGGTATTGGTAGTTCAATAATTTCTTCTGGACCATCATTCACTTCCTGCAAAGATTGTTGATCAAATCCAGCCTTACGAAAGCAGTTTTGGATAGTTGTCGGCGTAACTAACCACCAAGATTTTTTTATCAAGTTAATTGCTTGTAAGATATCTAATGATTTTCCAAAACTCTGAATGTAAGATCCTGTTTCAATAGCCAAAATTTGCTTCCGGACTATTTGCTGTCGGTAGTACGCTTTGAAGGTACGGATGATTCCCTGATCCAATGATTGTATAAGTGCTGTCGTATTGGCTGGTAAAAAAACATTTTTTATACTTTTCAACTGAACTGCTTCATCAAATTTATGACAAGCAGCATTGTCTACAAAAAGGACAACTTTCCTATGATTTCTCGTTACATCTGCGTCAAATGCTTTGATTATTTGCATGCATATTTTGCTTGTCATCCATGCTTTGCTATTTGAATAATATGGGAGAGGAATTTGTTTTCCACGGAAGCATCAAGGTTGTTTGAAATGACCAATGACATGAATATATTTTTTCGATCCATTCATATTTGTCACAAATAATAGAGACACGCGGTCTTTTTGGCTTTTCCCGCCTTTCACAGAGTCTCTTCTGCAAGCAAGAGTACCACTAGGTAGCGCCTTATACAGTAGGGCAGATTCATCCGCATTAAATATATCTTCAGCCTCGTAGTCTTTGATGATGTCTGGCAGTACATTTTTAATCCAGTAATCGGCAGTTGTTTCATCAGATGCTGATTTTCTCCATGAAATTTGAAATATTTAATATTATTTTTTAGTTTCCAGCGGTGTCACCAACCTTGATTGGGTTCAAAGTTATCTATACTCATTTTTATAGCCATTTTAGATGCTTGCTCTAATATCATTGGCCCCGAAACAACTGCGTTTTTAACCCTCATCTGCTGAAACCATATCAGCATAGCCTTATCTAAATCTTCATGATGGCCACTACGAATCCTCTTTCTTTCTACATTTTTATTCTCATTTTACGAATTTTTTCACTATTGCTTTTACATCGAGAGATCGTTGACACATCACACCCGTACTCAATAGCGAGCTCCTTCGTGGTTTTACTGCTTAATTTAACCAAAATTTCGATTTTTTGCTGTATAGTTAACGTTACTAATTTTCTTTTGGTTGCCATAATACTGCAATAAAAGATATATGTACACCATATATACATACACCAATAATATTAGCGGGATAAAAATATCCATGAAACTAATGAAAACCGCAAAAGACTGGCGTTAGGGGTTTCGTAGAATATGTACAAACAAAACCTAATGAAAGAAACAGATAAACTTACCACAATTTCAACTTGCGGAAGTGTAACCTTCACGGTTTCTATCTAAATTATACTTCCGCTTTAACGAAAAAAATCTCAAATTCGGCGCAACTTAAGAAAGTGCGGACTTCTTGGTTTTGCTTTAAAGACTACTCGCACAACTTAGCAGAATAAAATCGAAACAATTACACTTGGAGAATTTCATAGATGTTACGATTGAGAAAAGACGAACCCGATTTCGCCAACTGCCTAACTCGCGTTGTGTAATGTAATCAGGAAACCGAAACAAGGAACGGCCGTTTCATCTAACTTTTGTTACATATGCTCTACCAACTACCAATTACATACCACCTTTTACGGTCACATCCTTTACAACTCTATGCATGCAATTATCTATTAATATTTTACTACGTGCAATGGGTTTATCTCATATTATTTAAATAGTTGGCTGGCACATGCAGTTTATGGATAGTTTCCGTGGTATTGCTTCCTATTTTCTTTGCTATTGCCCAAGCCGACACCCAGATAAAAAAAGACAGGCATTGTTTCCAAAATACAGGTATGTTAAAGGTTACATAGCGGTCACACATGCTCTCGCGCTTCGGGTATGAAGCAATGCATTTGTTGTTATTTTTGTTTGCGTGCCCAGTTCTACTGCAAATGTAGCCCATTCTGAGTCTTTGCCAAAGAAAAAAAATGAGGTTGAAACTCTGAATCATCAAATTTGAATATTTAAAATTGTGAATGTATGCATTCTAATGAAACTTTTTTTTGCCATACAAAGACATGTGCACTTAGCCGTGTAGAACTGAGCGTAAATGTTCGATTCAGTGCAAAATAAAATGTGCACTTACACGTGTTGTGCACTTAACCGTGTTGCACTTATCCGACCTCAAATGTATGAAAAGTAACCAGAACAAATCGGTGCATGAACTTCCTGTGCACTTATGCGTGTTGTGCACTTAAGCGTATTGCAGTTATCCGTGCTTTACTGTATATATATATCATCAAAAAATTTCAGCGAAAAAATCTCAGGAACGCGCCATCTCATTGAATTGAAATTTTCAGGATACATTGGTGTATATGCAGAATAGTGCCAAGTCTCACAATAAGTTATGAATCTTTATCCCTTTGGCGCCGGTGGCCATTTTGGTGATATTTTAAATATACCTATTATTCTGTCAAAAAATAACTTTTGCAAAAATAAAGTTTAAATAATGAATTCTGAACGTGTTCTAAACGTGAACATTATAATGTTTTTGAATTTTTTAACCCTATGTGTGCACTAGGCGCCTAAAATGAGATTAGGAAAATTTGAAAATTTTTGAATTGCGATAACTTTTTACTTTATTATTAAATTATTATTAAACTTACAGAACATATTAATGTTGTTAAGTTGCACACTTGCGTAGTTTTTCATGAACGTACTGGCAACCCTGTAGCTACAGCAGGTACTGAAAAATGAAAACATTCAAACCATCGAATCTCCTAAAAAAAATTCGTTCCTTACAATTAAAACTAACTTATACACAAATCTTATGCTTTGTATAAGCAATCAAAGTAAAACTTTGGATATTTCATGTCGGACAAGAACGGTAACCCTTTCCCAATTTACCTATATTTTTAGCATCAAAAATTTCTGTTCACGGGAACTCACGAGCCAATAATCAGATGCAGTTGAAATTTACAGAATACATTGGACTTAAGTAGAACCAGATCTGATAGAAGCGATTTTGAATTGTGGGCAACTCTGTGCCAGTGGTGCCAGCTTGAAAAATTGCAAAGAAAAAAAAATGCTTTTTGCCCTGTGAATTCTGATTGAGTTACCAGATTTTCATGAACACAGTAGCTGACCCAGTAACCTTACTTTAAGCCGTGTTTGGTAGAAATTTAGTTGAAAAATTCTATTAGTGCAGCCAGCTATGATAATTTTTGTGTCCCTGGTTTTGAAAATTCGCTCAGGAAAATAAAGCTTTTTGCCCTAAAACTTCCAGTGCAGTCATGAAATCAATAATCAGTTTCATACAATTAATGGAACCTTCTATAGGCATTATTCAGACCAAATCTGGGTGAAAGCCATGATAGGGTTGCCAGCTATTATAATTTTTGTGTTTATTAAGTGTTTATTTATATCTTTATTTAGCGATTTTATCGTAAAATTTTCACATGGTACTGATATTGTAGTGACAGTAAACATTAAGTTTTTGATTATTTGAAAAATGTTGCGGCTGGTAACTCTAAATTTCTTTACACTCCTATAACTTCGAACGCAGTCATTGGATCCAGATGAAATTCGCAGCGTAGGTTAATTTCAACGTGAAGCAAATGTGATAACTTTTTGGTTTTGACACTGGCAAAAGGTTGCCAGCACGAGTCGGTAGTGCTATTTTTATATCAAGAAATGCTTACAGTTAGTATTCATACCGGAAACACTTACAATGAAAATAAGTAACCAATGTTTCAATTCCCAAAGTTCTGCAAATTTTTCGGATCGCCGCCCCAAACACCAACTTCAGTTTCAGTGCTGCAGGCACTGAGCATTTTCTTCATTGATGTTGTATGAGATGCTGCTTTGAAAAGTTTTGTGAAGTTAGCAACTGATAGCGAACATAATTAACAAGTATTTTGCTCTCAAAAACTTTGAAATTTATTTCAGTGGTAATATCTGAAACCTTTCCACCATATGAGTTATAAGACCAAAGTAAAACGTGGCGTTTGAAACAGTTTGGCTGTAATAAGAAGCTCGTGTGGTAGAATATGCACTCAAAATCTGCACGATTCTTCTACTGTTCTTCGAACTTTAGCGCTTTTAGCGGTTTAGGTGCGCTAGAGTTTTTTTTGTTAATATTTGCATTTGTTGAATATTTACGCATATGTTTGTAGACAGCAAAAAGTGAATTCAGCGATGCCTGCAATCTGCGATTTTGTTGAGCAAAGCATTTGCAGTAAATTTTGTTTGCGGAGTGAAATTTTTGATGCAGAAACGTTGAAAATGTTGCAACAGGCCTTTGGGTAGCAGGTCTTGTAAAAAAAATTATCAATGGTGCAATGAATTCAAAGAAGGCAGAGAAAGCGTCAAAGACAAAGATCGGCCTGGACGACCATCCGCAACAACTGATGAACAACACGTCAGGGAAATCACAAATTTGGGCCTCAATCATTTAGACACCTTGCTGACATTTACAGACCTAGCATTTCATTTGGATCAGTGCAGACCATTTTCGTAGATGTTTTGGGCCTGAAAAGAATAAAACCTCTTTTTTTGATGAAAACACTCAATTTTTTGGAAAAACAGCGCCGCGTTGATGTCTGTCAAGCAATGCGTTCTTACTATCAAGGTAAGATGAAACGCATGATAACTAGAAATGAGACTTGGATTTGTGCATAAGATCCGGAAACAACCAACCATTCACGCGAATAGAGGCCGCTCTGGGAACGTCGTTTCGTCACGATTGAAGAGATCAAAACCGAGTCGCTGCGCGCTTTGAAACCCATTTTTTTCTATGATAATGCCAAAGGTCAAGGGATTGCCCTTTGAAGGGAATGTTAAGTGATGGCGGTAAGGAAATCGGCTTTCACAATTGTTTCGAGGATTGGCCAAATTGTTGGCATCAGTGTATTGCATCGGGAATAAAATGCTTTGATGGAAATTATATAGATTTGGAAGAATAAATTAAGATTATAAATACGATTGTGGTTCAAAAATGATCGAGACAAATGCTCTGACACGTTTATTTATTATCGAAAAAATTTACAAAAATTCACAGTTTTTCTAGGTAGTTCCCTTCTCTAGTTACGCATTTTTCCCACCTTTCCGGAAGCTTTTTGATGCTAGTATCGAAGAATTCCTTGGGCAACTTGGACAGCCATATGCGCACGAACTCCTCTACCTCGTCGTCGGTGTTGAATCTTTGACCTCCGAGGGCTTCTTTCAGTAGTGCAAACATGTGGTAGTCGCAGGGTGATAGATCCGGACTGTAGGGAGGGTGTTCCAGTACCTCCCACCCCAATTCCAATATTGTATCAAGCGTGAGACGCGCGGTATGTGGGCTCGAACTTTTTGCTCGAAGTTCAACAGTTTAGGAACCCATCGCGCCATTATTTTGCGATATTGAAGGCGTTCGTGGATGATAAACTCTACACTACCAATACTGATGCCAAGTTCAGCCGAAATGACTCGAACATTCATCCTACGGTCCTCCAAAATGAGTTGTTCTACGCGGCGAGTGTTGTCTGGTGTGATGCTGTTTCGCGGTCGACAATCATGCGGCTCATTCTCGACGGTTTCGCGGCCATCCTTGAATGCTTTGGCCCATTTAAACACACCAGCCTTACTCAGGCACTCACTACCAAACTGATTTCGCAAACGCAGAAAAATTTCCGTGTTTTTAACGCCTTACCACACTAAAAAACGAATGACAATACGTTGCGCAACGGCGGTCGGCACCTGACGTTCACTTATGGTCGTTAGAACGCGCGTGAAACATGCGCTCCGACATAAACTATGCCACACTGTTCGTAAGGGACCCAGCTATCACATACTCAAGCCACGACCTTCAAAACATGCCTCCGCGCCATCTAAAGCATTTGTCTCCATCATATTTGAACCACCCTCGTATTACACACGAAAAACATGGTACCCTTATTTTATGACCACAGTAGTACAAATATATATGTATTTATATATATATATATATATATATATATATATATATATATATATATATATATATATATATATATATAAGTATATATATATATATATATATATATATATATATATATATATATATGTGGGTGTGTGTGTGTATATATATATATATATAATATATATATATATATATATATATATATATATATATATATATATATCTACATATTTATATGCCTATATATACACACACACATATATATATATATATATATATATATATATATATATATATATATATATACACTACTATACACTACAGGCAAAAAGTTTAAGTCCACTTAGGAATCGAGAAAATAAACAAAGTTTTCATGGTAATTAGAATTTAATTATTTCTAGATAAAATATAATTGATTAATATTTATGTAATTGTCAAATGTCAGCTTATTGTTTTTCTAGTTTACAAGTCAAAATTTATAATAAACAAACAGAAACTTTTGCTACTTTAAATTCTACATTCATCAAAATATCAACCTTTGGCATTTTTTTCTGCTTTAGTAATCCTTGGCATTCTTTCAACTAATTTTCTTGCAGTATCTTGGGAGATATTGTTCCACCCTTCTTGAAGAAGCTCCCACAAGTGTTGCTTTGACGTCGGACAGCGTTCATGTACCCTTCTATCCATAGGCGTGCCGTGACCTAAAATCTGGCAGGGACCAGGGACCGAAAGGTTCAAAACATGCGATGATTTTGTCTTCCGTAAGGCAGACGTACTGTTCATCCAACTTATGCAATTTATATGTTTGTTAATTTATTCTTTGATATTCGCTAATGCATAATGCATTATCAAATAAACTTCGTGTCTGTGAATGCGTGTGAGCTACTACCAAATGCATATAATGTGAATGGTAGGTATAAACTACACATGAATTATTTATTACCGCTAAGAAATGAACGCCTGTATGAATTATACGGGAATAATTAGAAATATAAGACTATTTTTTCGTTTAAGCATAGTACTGAGTTCGATTTCACGTGAAATTTTCATACAAAATTTCACGTGAAATCTGTTTCGGCGAAAATTTAGCTTGAAAATAAGCAAGTTTGGTACTGTGTTTTTAGCATGAAAAGTTGCTTTGAAGTTGCTTTCACTTCGAAAACATAGATGGCACTAAAACATGTTGTCAATCATTTCACGCAAATTTAGTTTGTGCAGTTCATTTTTTCGAGCGAAAAAGTGACATTTAGTGTTTGAATTTGAAAATTGAGCAGTGCAAATGACTTTCCAATAAGAAAATCTATCGAAAATTGAAATTCTTGACATTTCATCCGTCAAGAATGAGCAATGTCTCTGCTTTTCTCTGTTGTCAAAATTTTCGCTCGAAAGAATGGTCAGATAATGGGGAAATGTCAAAATTTCACGTGAACTCGAACTCAGTACCAGCCTTTAGAAGCTAAATATATTTCAATTTTTACTTTACTTTCAAAATATCTTTGAAGAAATTGGAGTATATTAAGCTTAAAAGGGAGAAATTGATCTCTTGTCTCAAATTTTTGTTACGTAGAAAACCTAGAAAAAGCAAAAATAATTTGCCAGGATGAAAAGTGCTGTAACTTACTCTTTTCAAGCCATTTGGTTTTCAGAGATATCTTTGTAGTCCTAACTGCATGTCCGAGGCTAGATCAAATATTAAAACCTTAAACAAGTGCTTTTTGCTGTTTTCCGTTTTCGTGATCCTCTGGGAAACGTGAAATCCAGACAGTGTTTCTTTGCGGATTATTTAAATTTTCCCAAACTACATAAAAGTTTTTTCGCTCACTTATTAGTGCTTTAACCGTTCTATTCATAAGATCTATCCCATCCCTAGGAGTTCCATTTTTAGTTTGGAAAGATGTGCTTAACATGTTCGCTATAGAAAAAACAGTGAAAGATGAAAAGATTTACTGCAAACTTAGGATTGCTGATTGAATGAAAGATCCCCAATGCATGAACTGAGTCGTTGTATTTTCCTCATAGATATGAGAGGAATGGATACGAAATGGGCCGAGAGAAATGAAGCAATTTTCGACCTCTGGTATAGTTGTGGGTGGCGTGAAATATTGTAAAATTTAGGGGCAACTTTTTTGGTGCAAATACAAACTTATTACTATTGATGTAATGTAATTCACGTCAATATCGAATCAATGAGTTTCGATTTGCATTAATAGAGTGCGTAGTTTTAGCATTTATCTAGCATTTATCATGCATAATTTATCATGCATTTATCTAGCATTTATCATGCATGAATGGCTGATAGTGTTGCTAAAACCATTAAGTCTGATCAAAGTGTATGATCAAATATTATAGGAAGTTGAGTTTTGTCATGCTTTCAAGTATGTTAAAATAAAATCTGCTTTAAAGTAGTGCAGTTTGAAAGCATATCAAGTATCGAGTATTTTCGTACTTGCGAGTATTTTATTCAAATATTCCAAAAGTTTGTAGGGCAAAAGTAGCCGAAATCGGCCAAATTTGGGTTAGAGTGGTTTGAGACATAACGGGCAAAGACCTATTGCTGTGATGCAAACATTTCGGTTTTATAGGGCAGTAAAGGGTTTTTTGGCCATAGTTTGGCAAAAACTGCCTTTACGGCGCTTTTGGTGATTGAAACTGGTCGGAGAGTATAATAATTATATTTTAAGGACGAAAAAATTTTTTTATAGGGAACATTGGGCAAAAACGTCCAATTTCACCAAAATTTCTTTTTGTCGAGCATGAATTCGGAAACCTTTCTGAGTAGTTTCGGGCGAAATTTCCATACAAGTTTAGGAAAAAGTTTTTAAGATACGGCAAAATGATTTCCACCAACCATACCTTCCGGAAAAACTGAAAGTAGCACTAAAAATGCTAAGTAGGAAAAGGTTCAGATCCTTTTTGGTTCGACAGTTTGCTTCTCCGGCTGTACATCTTGCCGTATGTTCGAAACTAGGCCGCTTTTTCCCAGACTTGTATAGAAATTTCGCCTGAATTGCTCAGAAAGGTCCCGAATTTAAGCAAGACCAAAAAAAAAATGCTGGGAAATTTGACGTTTTTGCCTGATTCTCCCTATCAAAAATTTTTTCGTCCTTAAAATACCACCATTGTACTCCCCGATCATTTTCAATCATCGAAAACGCCGTAAAGGCAGTTTTTGCCAACCTATGGCCAACAAACCCCTTACTCCCTTACAAAACCGAAATGTTTGTGTCACAGCAATAGGTCTTGGCCCGTTATATCCCAAACCACTCTAACCCAAAATTGGCCGATTTCAGCTACTTTTGCATTATCTTCGAAACTAGGCCGCTTTTTCCTAGACTTGTATGGAAATTTCGCCCGAAACTACTCAGAAAAGTCCCCGAATTCATGCTAGACCAAAAAAAGTTTTGAGGAAATTTGACGTTTTTGCCCGATTCTCCCTATCAAAAATTTTTTCGTCCTTAAAATACCACCATTGTACTCCCCGATCACTTCACACTATCACACTATCACCAAAACACTTGCTTATTTAATTTCAATCAATCGGTTTGCCTACCAACGTAACATAAAACATCTACACGTGAAATATGTATAAACGACGCGTATAGATCATTTAGCATCATAATCTGCACGCAGCATTCGTAAATAGCAGCTCAAGCCAATTAGAAAGTTTACTTGTGCTATTTTAAATCACACCGGTTTTCATCGTTCGGAAATTTTCTTCACCTAAATGACGTCAATTCAGATAATTAATCAAACTTAATGCCCCTACACGCTATCAAGCTTTCCCCACCTATGAACAAAAGCAATCAATAAAAATGGCGATCGGGTGGTTTGACACATGTTTTATTTTCGTGTTTTCATCAATTAAAAGTATTAATGTTTAGATTGGTTAATAAACAGTGCGAAAGTAATAAGTGTTTTGCACCAATTACGCATAGGATTTCGCCCTAGAATGTGTGATGTAAGTACAAATTCAATTTGAATCAATGTACCTCTTTTTACCGGATTTAGGATAGAAAGCTTTCGACTTGTGGAAAGAAATGGTTGTTAAATGTGTGCAAGCAACATTTTCGACCCCTCCTTACAAAATAACATCAAATTTCATTCAGAAAATTTGATTAATTTTGAAATTTGTGCTCCATGTGACACATATTTTATTTTCCCTGCTTTCCAACCAATGTTTGTTTACATAGAGAGTCAACAGCGCAGAAGGGTATAGTGTGCGGCATTGAGGGGAAAGCTTTTTTGCAGAGAGTAAGTTGCATATGTAGTAAAAATGCTTCATTCACGTACGGGTTCATGGATTATCATTGCGTGTCGATTCTTTATATGTCTACGATTTTCCTTCATTCATTTCTTTTTTAAAGCCTCTTTTTTAGTCTACTAGCTATCGATCACATATTTACAATTGTGAAATCTGATTGACTAATAAGTCGAGCTTAAACTTCTCATTTCATGCATTGTACTTAGAGCAACTGCCTCTTCAAGCTGCTTCAACAATTGGTATTTTGATGACTTCGAAATGTGTAGGTAAAGGGATTCGATGGCATTGAAAAAAAATGTACACGTTTCGATTGTGAAAAGTGTGTCCATCACAATAAGGATAATTTTATGAGCTAGACAGTGTACAAATGTGGCTGCAGGGTGTTTCATCTTAATTTGGATTTGTACACCACCTTTTTGTCCTGACAAGACACTACCACCATCATAAGACTGTCCAACAACAGACAATTCGCTAAGTCTGAAATTTACAAGACTCATCAATGGGCATAAAAAATAAGTTTTTGTTGTTTTTAAATAATGTCTGGGCAACCTTGTAACTACCATAAATACGTAAACACAAGTCTTTCACACTATTGACTCCCTGGTATTTTTTTTCGGCTTTTAGAATAAAATTCAAATGATATACAGTTAAATTTAAACTTGCCAAATTCCCAACCACCTGCTACTTGCGTTTACGGCGTCTCGCGACCGGATAAAATTCACATGATATATTGGTCTTGAATAGATACAGGTCTGACAAAAGTTTCATGAATATGATATGTGACAATTGTGTCACCATGAAAAAACGCTCGGTGAAATTGAAGTGCTATGCCTTTTAACTTACGATGCAGTTATCAAATTATAATGAAATTCACACACATTTAACCTGAGTCCAAGTAAGTCAGAATTTTGGTCGTAATGTTAGGTCCGCGCTGCCAGCATCAACGATTTGATTCATTTTTGTCCTGGAAATCGGTACTATTAAATTTTCAAATAATAATGATTTCATAGTGAAAATAAGCCGAAAATATTTCTATTTCAAAAATTTTAACACATTCGCGGAAGGTAAACACCCTTTGTTTTCTTATAACTGCCAATGCTTTCAATGGATCAAAACCAAAGTTATAGAGTAAGGTATTTTAACGGGATACAAATTTGGTGTAGTCTTTGTTGTGGTGGTGTCAAAAGGTTTACAGCAGCAATATTGGACTTTCCGAGCTGTTCAGTATAGGCTTTTTGACTCAAACCTAATAAGTATACTTTATCATACGCAAAAGTCAAAGAAACATGCTCTCAAATATGGAATAAGACTGTATTTGTTTTGCTTAATGTGAGGTATGAATGTGCTAATTGTATATGATCCCATCAAGAAAGAGTAAACACAGCGAAAATTGCTCGCAATAAACAACATTGTCCTGAATAGGTAGCATAAAAGTGGCAGGGATGCCATCTTTGTTCTCAAAATGACTTTGAAAATTGTATTCTACGTTAATTACCTTATTGCCTACCATTTTAATACTCAGACTATGTTTTGTGAAAAACATAATTGCATAAAACGCCAGTTTATAAAAGTGTTCTTATTTAAATACCCGTATGTTGCCTAGTAGGAATGAACAGATAATCTTCATAAAAAAAGGATGATTGGAAGGTCGTTTTTCGCCTTTTTCTTAACGTATAACTTGTCGAAATCAAATATTGCCGTCCATTTCTCGAGATAAGTCCCATAACTTCGTTATTAATACCCCAAATAGCACAGTCTCTATGTTATAAGTAGTTTGTATGCTTTGGTATAGGCTTAAACTACTGCACCACTCTTGCTGTAACCACAAAAACCAAAAAGGCGAAAACTTAAGTGTCTGCTCTTGGAAATTTTTATTTTTCGAAAATCGAAAAGCATTCGAAAAGCGAAAAGCACATCCAAACCATAACAGAACCACATCCATGCTTTACTGTTGGTACTACACAGTTCGCGGCCATTCTTTTTCCAGCAGATCGCCTGACATAAACCCTGCATTTGGATTAATTCATCGATCCAAAGCACCTGTGATCAGTCTTCAATTGTCCACTGGCTATGAGTTCGTGTCCACTCTAACCGCTTTTGTCTGTCACCTTTTCGAAGCAGATGTTTTCTGGCTGCTGCAGGGTGCGGCGCCAAAATCCGGACAAAATTCTATTTAAATTTCCCTCCATTCTATAATATAAGGCTTCGAGAGGTCGCGATTCGCGTACAACACATGTGTTGAACATTCATAACCTCGAAAAAGTCGCAATGTTGAAGCCAAGTGCAGAGTATAATCGAAGAGCCGCGATAATCGAAAGTCTTCGCGCTGGGCAGTCAGCACAGGAGATTATTTAATTTTTCCGATATGCGAAATCAACTGTTTATGAGGTTGTTACTAAGTACAAAGCTCAAGAACAGTTAAGTGAAGGTTCAAGTACACCGGCAAGAAAGCAGCACTCAAAAGAACACAACGTGAGAACCCCTGAAGTCACCAAAAGGACTGAAGAGCTGATTCTGGAAGAACTGGGGCTATCGTTACGAAAACTGGCGTCTATTGTGAATGTGAGCGAGCCTACCATGCGGAGAATCGTTGAGGAGGACCTTCGACATTATTCTTACACGATCAAGGTTAGACAAATGCTTTCTGAGGCTTTAAGAACGAAGCGAGTGGATCGCTGCAATTTGATCATATTTTCTAAGGTTCAATTTGATCATTTCTAAGGAGTTTTGGCCTTGGACTATTACGTATAGAGCGTGATTGAAAGGGCTACCAACAAGTCTCGATATCCAAATTTGACATCATTAATGACCGCCATTGAGGCAGCGTTTGCCAATATTGACAGCGCAGAATTGCAGAGGGCGTGCGAGCGCTTCAGAAGTGCTCATCAGCACTAGAGTCTTATCCTCTGCTTCTGCTGTCACTCTGGGTCATCCGCTCCTTACAGCATCAAAATAACTTTCACTGTTCTTGAATTTAACGATAGCATTATGTACAGCAGCCTTTGAATTTTTTACTTCATTCCTGATCTCTCGTTCTGACTTTCCTTGTTTATGAAAAGCCACAGTCACTTCTAACTTCCGGCTTAATACTGCGCGCTTTTCCCATTTTGAACAGAAATTTTGCCGAAACTTTGCTAAAAAGTACCAAAAACTAAATATCACAAGTGCCCAGAATAAAATTCGCTGAAAATAACAATCCGTATTACTTGTCAGCCCAAAAACTCACAAATGAAATATTTTGAGGATAAGGTAGCTATTTATAGGAATTTCATAATATTTCAAATCCATATTCCCAGAAATTTCAAAGGTTTGTTTTAATTATTTAAAAAAATTGTAGACACCTAAAGTCTTTAAGGAGGGAAAAACCCAACTTGTTTTATAACCCTGACTGAGAATTTGGATATCCCTAGTATATTGTAAATCCCTTCATAGCAACCCTCCTTAAAACAGGCAATTACTGTAAAAAAAACTCTAGCGCACCTGAACCGCTAGAAACACTAATGTTCGAAGAACAGTAGAAGAATCGTGCAGGTTTTGAGTGCATATTCCACCACATGTGCTGCTTATTACGACCAAACTGTTTCAAATGCCACGTTTTACTTTGGTCTCAAGAATGCATTATAACTCATATGGTGGAAGGTTTCAGATATTACCACTGGCATGAATTTCAACGTTTATGAGAGCAAAACACGGGTTAATTATATTCGTTATCAGTTGCTTATTTCACATAATTTTGAAAGCAGCATCTCATATAACATCAATGAAGAAAATGCTCAGTGCCTGCAGCACTGTAACTGAAGTTGGTGTTTGGGGCTGCGATCCGAAAAATTTGCAGAACTTTGCGAATTGCAACATTGATTATTTATTTTAATTGTAAATGTTTCCGAATCTTGAAAAACCACTAAAAAAGATAACTGTTTTTAGCCCTATAAATTCTGATTGAATCGTTCGATTTTAACGAAACTCACATAATTGCTGGACCTTACTTTAAGCCACGTTTGGTAGAAATTTGGTTGAAAAATTCGGTTGGAGTTGCCAGCTATGATAATTTTGGTGTCTTCATTTTGGAAAAAAAAATTTGGAAGTGAAAACATTCAAACCATCGAATATTCAAAAAAATGTCCGTTTCTTACAATAAAACCAATCTGTATATAAATCTTATGTTTTATCTACACGTTCAAAATAAAACTTTGGAAATTTCATGTCGGACAAGAACGGTAACCCTCTCCCAGTTAACCTATATTTTTAGCATCAAAAACTTCTGTTCACGGAAACTCACGAACCAATAATCAGATACAGCTAAAATTTACAGAATGCATTGGACTTAAGTAAGACCAGATTTGATAGAAGCGATTTTGAATTGTGGGCAAGTCTGTGCCAGTGGTGCCATCTTGAAAAATTACAAAGAAAAAAAACTGCTTTTTGCCCTATGAAATGTGAATAAATTACCAGATTTTTATGAAATTGGCACAGTAGCTAAACCTAACTCTAATCTCTGTTTGGTGAAAATTTGGTTGAAAAATTTGATTGGTGCTGCCAGCTATGGTAATTTTTGTGTCTTTGGTTTTGAAAATTCGCTCAGGAAAATAAAACTTTTTGCACTATAACTTCCAGTGCAGTCATGAAATCAATATGAATTTCATACAATTAATGAAACCTGTCATAAACATTATTCAGGGCAAATTTGGTTGAAAAGCCACAATAGGGTTGCCAGCTATTGTTGGTTTTGTGTTTAATTGCAATATCTTTATTAAGCGGTTTTATCGTAGAATTTTCAAATGGTAATGATATTGTAGTGACAATAAACAGCAAATATTAAGCTTTCGATGATTTGAAAAAACTCGCTGCAGGTAACTCTAAATTTCTTTATACTCCTTTAACTTCGAATGTAATATAACAACGTGAAGCAGATGTGATATATTCTTGGCTTTGATACTGGCAGAAGGTTGCCAGCACGAGTCGGTTGTGCTACTTTTGTATCAATAAACGCTTCATACCGGAAACATTTACAATTAAAATAAATAATCAATGTTGCAATTCGCAAAGTTCTGCAAATTTTTCGGATCCCAGCCCCAAACACCAACTTCAGTTACAGTGCTGCAGGCACTGAGCATTTTCTTCATTGATGTTATATGAGATGCTGCTTTCAAAATTATGTGAAATAAGCAACTGATAACGAATATAATTAACCCGTGTTTTGCTCTCATAAACGTTGAAATTCATGCCAGTGGTAATATCTGAAACCTTCCACCATATGAGTTATAATGCATTCTTGAGACCAAAGTAAAACGTGGCATTTGAAACAGTTTGGTCGTAATAAGCAGCACATGTGGTGGAATATGCACTCAAAACCTGCACGATTCTTCTACTGTTCTTCGAACATTAGTGTTTCTAGCGGTTCAGGTGCGCTAGAGTTTTTTTTTTTGGTTATGTAAACAAAGCACAAGGTTTACATATGAGTGGCTTTTTTTTTTGAAGAAACGGCATTTTTTCAAGAGAGACGATGATTTGGAGGTTTTCACTTTCAGTGCCTGCCCTAGCTACAGGGTTGCCAGAACGCTCATGAAAAGCTACACAAATCTACAATTAAATAATATCAATATGTCCTGAAAATTTCGTAATGATTGAATAGCTCTGTCAAAAGTTATCGCAATTTAAAAATTTTCAAATTTTCCCGTCCTCTTTTTAGGCACCCAGCGCACACATAGGGTTAAAAAATTCCAAAGCATTATCCGATTTATATGTAAAACACGTTTGAAATTTATTTCGTTAACTTTATTTTTGCGAAAATTATTTGTGCACGAAATAATAGGTATATTAAAAATATCACTTAAATGTCCGCCGGCGCCAAAAGGTTAACAATAACTTTAAAGAGACCTAGACCTATTCTGCATATACACCAATGTATCCTGAAAGTTTCAGCTTAATCGGATGGCGCGTTCCCGAGATTATCTCACTGAAATTTTTTGATGATATATACATATATATATGGAAATATGAATTTTTGGCCGAATCGATTTTAATACTAATGTTCTTCGAACATTAGTAAAAAGGTACTTGCAGTTTTAGAAATCTTAGTGTTCTTCATTTCTGCGATGTGGTCTTAAACTTTTTGCCTGCAGTGTATATATATATATATATATATATATATATATATATATATATATATATATATATATATATATATACATATATATATATATATATATATATATATATATATATATATATATATATATATATATATATATATATTTATATATATAACCGTTTTTTGAATTTTTGATCTAGCATGAGTTCGGGGACCTTTCTGAGTTGTTTCGGGTGAAATTTCATTACATGTCTGGGAAAAAGCGGCCTAGTTTCGAAGATACGGCAAAATGAAATCCGCCGGAAAAACTAAAAGGCCCTCCTCCTGACTGCAAGACGCCACGAGGGTGTCTCCAACCCTACCAGGGCTGTAAATTGTACGAGACCGCGGTAGGTAAAGTGCCGCTGGACTCATGCCCAGCCTTACGGAAGAGGTTGGCTCAATAGTGGGTGCATGTTTAATAAACGAAACATTTTTTTTATATATCTTAATAAAATTTTCGCAAACTCCATGCTTCAGTGAGGCGAAGTTAAAATCCGACTGTTTTAGACTAGCCAGGAAAAGTTTGGTATCAGAGATCGCTCGATGGAGGACAACAGGATTAGTTGGTCTGATCTTAGTAATTTTTTTACTTTGGTCATTTGAACGGATACAGGAGGTGTTTTTTGCATATAATAAAATGAAAAACAAATTGAATTGATTGAACTTGATCGTTTTCCTTTAGATGGCCTTATTAAATGTCCGACCATTGGAAAGTTACGAACAAGCTGCACAGAGTAGTGACTTGGTATCCTTTGAAGGTCATCTTGCACCATCACCATTCTAGCTTAAGAATGTTGTGTCTGGAGGGTGGAGGAGGGCATATTAGTCCGTTTCATTAAATTACTGCAAATCGTATGCATTGTATACATTACACACTTCAAACAGATATTTGGAACAGGTATTTTTTCGTACTCGTACTAGTTATACTTTGTATGTGCAAAGCCTAGTACGACCCAACTCTAATTGTCGTACAGTATAAAATTTGTTTCTTTTCGTTAATTCAAGCTGTTTTTTTTCGAACAGTTTTAAAAACAGTTGTTTTTGGAAAAAACAGTCCGTTTTCGTTTTTTGAAAACAACATAAACACCCATTACTAATTTATATATATATATATATATATATATATATATATATATATATATATATATATATATCATCAAAAAATTTCAGTGAGATAATCTCGGGAACGCGCCATCCGATTAAGCTGAAACTTTCAGGATACATTGGTGTATATGCAGAATAGGTCCAAGTCTCTTTAGATGTCAATTATTGTTAACCCTTTGGCGCCGGTGGCCATTTTAGTGATATTTTTAATATACCTATTATTCCGTACACAAATAATTTTTGCAAAAATTAAGTTAACCAAATAAATTTCGATTGTGTTTTAAATGTGAATCAGATAATGTTTTGGAATTTTTTAACCCCATGTGTGCGCTAGGTGCCTAAAAAGAGAACGGGAAAATTTGAAAATTTTTAAATTGCAATAACTTTTGACAAAGCTATTCAATCATTACGAAATTTTCAGGATATATTGGTATTATATAATTGTAAATTTGTATATCTTTTCATGAGCGTGTTGGCAATCTTGTAGCTAGGACAGGCACTGAAAGTGAAAACCTCCAAATCATCGTCTCTCTTGAAAAAATGCCGCTTCTTCAAAAAAAAGCCACTCTAATGTAAATCTTATGCTTTGTTTACATAGCCGAAGTAAAAAATTTGATATGGTACAACGGGCACGCCTGGTAACCCTTGCCCAATTTACCTATATTTTTAGCATCAAAAACTCCTGTTCACGGAAACTCACGATCCGATGAGCAAAGTTCATTGAAATTTACAGAATGTATTGGTCTCAAATAATACCAGGTCGGATAGAAGTGATTTTGAAATGCGGGCGATTGTGTGCCAGTGGTGCCATCTTGAAAAATCACTAAAAAAGATAACTGCTTTGTTCGATTTTGACGAAAATCTCACAGTAGCTGAACCTTACTTTAAACCATGTTTGATAGAAATTTGGTTGAAAAATTCGATTGGTGCTGCCAGTTGTGGTAATTTTTGTGTCTTTGGTTTTGAAAATTCGCTCAGCAAAATACAAATTTTTGCACTATAACTTCCAGTGCAGTCATGAAATCAGTACGAATTTCGTACAATTAATGGAACCTATTAAAAACATTATTCAAGCCAAATTTAGTTGAAAAGCCACGATAGGGTTGCCAGCTATTGTTGGTTTTGTGTTTAATTGCAATATCTTTATTAAGCGGTTTTATCGTAGAATTTTCAAATGGTAATGATATTGTAGTGACAATAAACAGCGAATATTAATTGTATTTAATGTGCACCAATTTTTTCCTAGCTCACGTTGGTTTAGTGTATAACGTCTTTCCACTTTGTCACTCAAAGACAATTTTTTCGAAAATTAGTTTTCTAGCGGTTCTGATGCGCTAATTTTGTTTTATGTGTTGCTGCAAGTATGGCAGATAGTTTTGCCTAATAGATGGTGGCCTTCTTTGTGAGAGAGAAACCCGTTTTGTGCTTTGGTCCTTCGTTCGCTACTTCTAATCAACAACCCATCTTTGAGTCATCCGTATACTACATTTGCGCCCCTTTGTTCGAAGTGATGTGATCATCGTTCATTGATGGAATGGTGACCTTAAACTTCCCGAAAGCTGTTTTGGTTTTTATTAGATCACTGAAGTTTAACCTTTTTATTATGAGCCAGTTATCTAACAGTATTTTAAGGTGGTCCCCTGATTGATACCTGTAGACCTGTTTAAGTTGATTGCCTCTTTTGCTGCTTCTTCTTGGATTTCTCAGTGTAGTGGTTCTAGGTTTAGAAGGCCTTTAATTCCTGTTGTTTGAATGGAGCTCATTGAATTGCTATTCGTTGAAGTTCTTTTTGTGTGATTTTCTTTCATCACAGTGGATGTAAGATGATAGATCTCTCTGTACATAAGATTGAATGGTTTTGACATTTTTACTGAAGTTTCAGAACATTTATGGGAGTATGATCAGTTTCTTTTAGCAATATTTTGACTTTTATTTTCTAAATTTGTGTGGAAAAGTTTTTGTAATGACATTTATGGCTGAATACAGGGATTTTGAATCTACAACCTGTATTATAAGGCTTCAAAAACATTATTCCAGTTTCTCACAGCACATAAAATGTTAGACTATACTAAGTTCCTAATTTTTTCAGTGTATTCTATTACATTGGTAAATGTAAAGATGTTGGAATAAATTGAATTGGTTAAAAAGTTAGGTTAGGTTTTACTGGCTGCCACAAGGCTACACATAGACCTATTTGATTTGATACCAGATAAATGGACCTGGAGAAGGAAAGTTCAGTCAAAGCGGCCATCGAAGGCCCCGAACCTTTTTTGCGAAGGTTCGGGGCCTTCGATGGCCGGAAGTATGTCTTTCAGCCTCTGCTCTGCCACGTGTGAGAGATCCACCAGCCAGCGCTCACCAAAACAGCACTGCCTAGTTTTCCCCAAAGCTAGACAATGACACAAGTTGCTGAATTGTTTCTGAGACTCCTGGCTCTTGGCACTTCCTACAGGTGTCGCTGGTTAGGAGTAACATTTTCATAGCATGTGCTGCTACAAGACAATGGCCAGTAATGATGCCAACCTGTCGTTTGCAGTCGATCGAGTACTTGTTTGTTTAGGTTGAAGTTAGAATGTCTAGTTACTCTGGCAGGGGAAGGCTTTCCCCGTGCTTGACTAACGCGTCCGTTCCTTCAATGCCCTTCTGACCAGGAACCCAGAAAATTTTGACTCTTCTGTTGTTGCCCAGTCTGTTCAGGGCCGGAATGCAGTCAAGTGCACATTTTGATTTGTATGTGTAAGACATCAGAACTTTAGCCGCCGCTTGACTGTCCGTAAAGATGTTGACTTCCTTACTTGTAGTATCTCTGGCATGTGCTCGATCTGCAGCTTAACGTATTGCAAAATACGCCTGAAAAATACTACAGTGATTAGGAAGCCTGAAAGCTGCTTTCATAGTTGCATCTGCAGAAAACGCTGCAGCACCCACTTCGGCAGCTGTTTAAGAGTCGTCAGCGTAGATGCTAAAAATCGCTGCGCCCGTTCTTGCTCATCCCCCACAGTTGCTTGATATCCCCGTTTGAATTACAGAGTGGGGACCAAGGAGTCAGTGCTACCTGTGAACCCCCACTCAAGGATAGTGATTGATAGTGCCCCGATTCCCTAAGCCTGACAGCAGCTTTTGCGGCAGTGCCCCTAACGAAAAGGTCAAGCAGAAGGAGATGTAGCAAGACGTTCAGAGCAGACAAAGGTGTCGAGGCTAAAGCACCTGTGGTATAAAAAGCCGCCAGACACTGAACTCTGTTCGTCAAGCTAGCGAAATTAGTTTTTTTCACTGCTGGCCAGTAGACCAAGCATCCGTAAGCAAGGATCGGCCTGGCTATCGCCATATATCTCCAGAGCGTTAAAGCAGAGCTAAAACCCCACGTTTTACCCAGTACAATCTTGCTTACGTAAATCGCATTTCTTGCCCGTTTAACTTTCTCCTCTAAATTCATCTTCCAGGTGAGCTTGCTGTCCAGAATAAGAGCCAAGTACTTAGTTTGTGACTTAAAACTTAACCTGACGCCGCTCAACCTGATTGGGGCTAATTCAGGAATTTGGTACTTGCTTGTCAAGAGTACAAGATCAGTTTTATTAAAGTTGGTGCTGAGGCCCACGATGTTTGCCCACTCCTCAACCAGCCCCAGAGCATACTCGATGAGCTGGCCGAGGGTGTGCGGAAACCCACCCGAGACTAAGATCGCAATGTCATCAGCATAGGCCACAACCGTGAGTCCCTTGCTTTCCAACTTCTCCAAAATTGAATTTGTAACAAGTTTCCACAAGAGAGGGGATAGAGCTCCTCCTTGAGTTGTGCCTCTGTGAACCTTCCTAGCTGATATGAGCTTTTGCTTAAGCATTTGTTTATCCAGCTACAAATCGCGGGATGGGTGCTGGTTGCGTGGAGACTCTCCATAATGGCTGTTGTGTGCACATTATCGAAGATACCTTCAATATCTAGAAAAGCTACAACGTGTATCCTTTGTAGTGGGATTCCCTTTTTATTTCGAGGACTACTCCATGGAGTGCCGTTTTAACGGATTTTGCTTTCATTTACGCGTTTTGGGCTCTCGATAGATCTTGAGTTCCAAGTCTTTGTTTAATATAAAGATCTAATAATCTTTCGAAATCTTCAAGGAGGAAAGATGTCAGGCTAATGAGCCTGTGGTTCTTCGGGTAAACATGGCTGATCTTATCTATCTTGGGTATAAATACAACCTTAGTGGTCCTCCAGGATGCAAGCAAGTGGCTTAGCACTAGGCAACTTTTGTGAATTAGTATAAGGGGCATTTCACGTGAAGCGAACAACGAAAAAAAGAGCTCCCGATACCATGCTCCATGCGACTTTTATGTATTGAAATTCACCTACCTCCTAAACTACTGGCCATTCTAAAACTTTTGTGACAAAATAAGTATACTTTAAGCTTTGTTTTGTTATAAAAATAAACAAAATTAACCTGGTCCAAATTATTCAAATTACGAGTTGAAGTGTCTACTTTCGGTTTCACAAGGGAAAGCAAATTATTTTTCAGATCTAATTTCAAAATTAAAAAGAACAGTTAATTTTCTATACCAATCAATATGTTTAATGTTTTTTAGATTTTGTTTTGAATCTCAGAATCCGCTTCCAAAAAAACCTTTCATCAATTTCGTCAATTATTCAGAAGCCCATAACTCGGCAACTAAACCACATAGAAATAAAAACTTGTGCATCCACATTCATATCTTCTAGAAGTACCATTATGCTAAATATGAACGAAATCCAGAACCTCGACTTTTTTTCGTTGTCCGCTTCACATGAAATGCCCCCTAAGCCAGAGAACGGTGAGCATACCTGACTTTTGAAGCATGGCCGGTAGAACTCCATCCGGACCTCAGGACTTGAAGGGTTTGAAGGTGTCAATTGCTCATACAAGCCTCTGCTTGGTGAAAACTACGCCAATGCCTTCGATGTCATGCAAATCAGACACCTGCTCATCAGTGAAAGGGATGGAGTCATCCAGATAGCCCGGGAAGTGAGTATCTACGAGGGCCTTCAGCGTTTTTGAGCTGTTGCTTGTCCACTCCCCATTCGGTTTACATACCAGGCTCGGCGTCACAGGGCGTTCAGCCAGCAGATTTCCAGCTCTCGTCGTTTCCGAAGTGGTACTCATTAGTCACTTCCCGATTGGATAATACAAGTAGGCAAATCAAACCCGGCAGAACGGAAATAGCTGTCGATTTCAAAAGATTTCGCGTCATTGACTCAAAAGTGGAAGAATAGGACGTCTTTCTCAGGCAACAGTAGACTTCAAAAACTGAAAGCAATGTTAGTGATATCATTTGAATCATTTTTTTGTAAACATGCAGTGCAATGATTATCATGATATTTTGAGCAAGCAGCGTTTACTTTTGTGAAAGACAAATTAAGAAACAAGCAGAGCTTGAAGTCTTGCAAAGCCATTACATAGTTAAAATTCATTTTGCGTTCAATTGGAGGCTTAACAAAATTTAATTTCAACAGAAAAAAATGTCAAATGATTTTAATGAAACCTTATAGGCTCTTGATTCTAAGGAATATAATTTAGCGGAATATTTTACTATTAATTTCATTTAAATTTCAGGTGTATATTTGTATTGTTGATTGAGGCTTTACATTTTCATCGAATTTTTATTCTCTATCCTCTGACGAACTTTTTAAATTGATAGATAGAATAAATAAATTTTCGGCATCGAATGAATACTGGGTACTGTTATACTAAACGTTTGAATATAACATATAAATTTGCATATGCAGAGATAATCATTTGGGGGATTTTACAAGCAGTAGTACCTCTTGGGTTATTTGGAAATGCTTTTGGGGAATTCGAGAAGAAATAACCTGGCAACCCTACAGAGCAACTATGATATACATATTGCACATCTGATAGACTTGTAATAGTAGTAACTGAGCAATCCGGCCACTATTATTATTATAAAAGCTAGCATTAAATTGTTATACGTTAAATAATTTACCTGATAATCCGGTCGTGAGTAAGAAAAAGTAAATTCGTAATCAATTCAATAAAGTAAATCAACACAATTTTCTCTGCTTTTCTTCGAAAATTAGTCTACCTAGCGGATACTATGAGTTTTTAACTTGTACTTTGAAAATATTTAGCAGCCATTTTTGAAAGTTATCAGTGATCAGTTTGAATTATCCCGAAAAACTGCTGAAATCGTTTCTACTTTTTTAAGTAAGATTTTCAATATATCACGATAATTCATCATTCATGTGAATACTTAAATGCTAAAGTTACAACTTTTGAATACTAAGAAAGCACTTGGCAAATACTGCAGCCGAGGAAGAATTTATTTTGATGATGTTAATAGATGACTATGCTCATCATGAATTGTGATTAAAATAACCTCAGAAAGTAAATAGTTTTAGTATTTTGACAATAAAATTGCTTCATTCATCGAATATATGTATGTACATATCGTCGCTGTCAAATCAAACCGGCATATCTGCAAAAATTGAGTTTTTGAGTTTTTGGTATCAAAAAATTCCTCTTTTTCCCGTCTATTTTTATGTCGCACCGGCATATCGTATAGTTGAATACAAACCCGTCTAATGGTGTTTTCCCGGTATGCATTTGTGAGGAAACACACCACACGCGAAAACTTTAAACCGCTCAGGTGAAACATATGCTTTTTGCAGATATGCCGGTTTGATTTTACAGCGACGATATATCCTCCGCTGTTGTTTTTTACAGACATTAAGATAGCTATGTACGCGAATGTATGTATGTGTTCTTCCGACTCTAATACGCTAATTTACGCACAGGCATGTATAAAAGCAACAGATTGTTACATTAATCAACCGCTATAGCTGCCTACATTCTAACTAGCTTTTTCACTCACATCTTATCCAGATTGGCTTGAGCTGCTGTTGCTAGACAAAGACATCATGAGGAAACTATTGTCCGGATGTTGCTATATATGTTTATATATATTTAAACGTTTTTTCAGAAACGTTATGTCACATTTGGAAAAAATGTCAGACATTGGGTCAAGGTTTTTTCGAAGCTAACCTGCTTCAGATTTAAGGAAAAAGCTGAGCGATTCACGTGAGTCGACTTTGTTGTGCGTCGACTCTGGCAATAAGACCAGAAATATTAGAAATATTTGCAATACATTAACATTTGCTTGAAGTTAATTAAACTGTAGTTCAACCGCTACAAGGGGAACAACTTTTACTGATCTTAGCGTCAAACATTGCAATGGTCAAGAATTATCTACCGACTTTCTTAGGCGACTGGACAAGATGTTTAGGGCGAAGACTGATCGAGTGCGTATTCGATGCATACCTGTTGCATGAAGAATCAATTTGTTTCAATAAATAATCAGCCAATGCATAACGTACAGTATATGGGGCTATCACTCCATGCCCAGCCAAAGCTCAAATTGATAAGCACTAGATTCCTATGCAACTGTTCCGGTTGTTTCCGCTTTTTGTCATCATAGCAAACTATGAAGTAGCCTTGCAGCGCGGCATTTTGCCTACTATAAATGCGACAGTATGCAACAAAACACACTAACACTTTTCTCGTTTAAAAAAGCAGTAATGTCAATAAGATAGAGATGCAGTTTACACCGAAATCATTAGTAAAAGACAATGGAGCCATAATGTACTCGTATATACTTTCCCGGACAGTGGAAATTATCCTTGTTCACCAAATTTATTCGCAATAAATATTTGATCCGTGGAGCTCCAGTTTTTAATGCTAACGAAACCCCGATAAATTTACACCATGAGAACAAATATTAGAGTCAGTGTTTATTTATAATTTTGAAGGGTCTACAGGCCACCGAATATATTCGTCGGCAAAAGTTCATCAATAAATCAGCAAAGAAAACCACAGCTAACTTTTCCCCGTGGCATCGCGAAAAGATGATTCATGGATTCTCCATCGATTGCTGCAGAGGTCTTTTGTTAATTTGTCTCGTTGATATGAGCCAATTACTTTCTTAGTGAATTTGTGTATCCAGCTTTATATGAAGATGGTAATATCTTTTGGACGATGCTACGTTAAGTAATACTCCTTTAAATGCTGCACTATGTAGTGTCTTCTTTTGTATAGGACAGATCAGAAGACTTGTATGTAGGACAGAAGACTGGCAAGATAATAGTCTTCTACAGTAAGGAACCTCGACTTCTTGAACAAATTTCAGCTGGAAAGAAATTTGGCAACCAACAGCTGTGCACGGATTTTTTTGACATATCAAATAATGTAGATTCTAGGAAGATGCATTCAGGGCTGCAAGGTTGGGGTATTTTCCCCCCAAAGTGGGGTATTTTTTATAGTTTTGGGGGAAAAATGGGGGAAGCACATTATGCCACATATTTTGGGGGATATTGGGGGTCTTTCAGATCAAAATATTGAGAGCTTTTCAAACTAAAATACTGGGGATTTTTCAAACCACAATATTAGGGGTTTCTTCAAATCAAAAAGAAGTCTCTATGCCTATTTTTTTAAATTTAAAAAAAAAAAATATTTTACTGACCGCATTTTCACATGCGAAGAAAATGTTATAAGTGTTCTTTCTGTGGGTTTTCCATTGCAGTGGATACATTCGACGTCCACATGACGCAGTGCAGTGCGAACTTTATCGAAGCCAAGAACTTGACATTTTCGAACACTGAAATTTGAGGTTCTCCTTAAATTTTGTAAAATCAACTAATCTCTTTGGGATAACAAAGGGCCTCTCATGTGCCTATGTGTGTCGGACGGCAGACCTCTGTAGACCGGCAGCCACTTTAAACTAACCTAACTAATCTCTTTACACCTTTATCTACAATTAATCCAAGATATTTGAACGAGTCTAATTTATGCAATGGTGCTCCATTAATTGCGATGCATGAATTAATTTGTTGCATGTTTTGCAGAAATAGTATATATTAGGCAGTTTGAACTTTTATGATTACTTTACTTCGTAAAAACTAGTTCGGGTATTTATCCAAGTCAGTATTTAAGCTGCGATCCAAAGTCAATTCATTCTATCCTGAACATAAAAGTAGTGTATCATCTGCGAATATGACTACTAACTAAATATTGTTTTCTATTCACGTAGTTTGTAGCAGTTCAGACATTAGAATTTAAAGTTCGTTGCCTATTTAAAGTACTATAGGGTTTTCTCTTGAAAAATATGAGTTCATTGCGTAAGTCTTGTGTTAACGACCCCAACAGTTTTCGTTTTATATATGGCAAATTTTGTCACCAAAAACAGAGAAAAAGCATCACCGTGGTTGTGAAACAAACCTACGAATACCCATCTTACTATTATTACTATGATAATAAATAATAATAAAATCATTTACTATCACATTTATATAAAGTAAAGTAACATGTGCACGAAGGGCTAAATATTGGGTGTAAGTCTTGTATGAAAACTGGACCCAAGAAGGATGTAAATGGCTTAAATTTTGAGTGCAAATGATATATACAGAGCCAAAAAAATCATTTTAGTGACTGTTTCTTTTGTACTGTCAATGTGAATGTTATGAGAGCCGGTACAAAAAACATACTTGGGTTTACCTTAATGTGGAATCGTCTAAACTTTCAATATAATACTATGCAGATTTGGCAATTCCACTATTTTTCGGACCATTGATTGCAAACTGCGATGAAGTTGAAAGTGTTAAGAAGTGAAAGTGAGTTCGGAGAGTGTAATTCTAAAAGACAGGAATTTTCTCAAGAGGAGCTCAATGACTTGATTTGCGGTCTAAATTTGTCAAAGAAATCAGCTGAAATTCTTGCTTCAAGACTAAAAAAAACACGGTCTTGAGACTGGCCTGACTATAACATATTATCGGATCAGAGAGCAAAACATACTTCTTTACATTACCGAAGAAGACAAATTGGTGCTTTGTAACAATGTTTCTGGCCTCTTAAGTTTTATGGGTCTTCCTGAATATAAGCCAGAACATTATCTGCTTTTTCTAGATAGCTCATCAAGAAGTTTATAATGTGTATTATTGTACAATGGTAATAAATTCGCTTTGGCTCCAAATGGTCATACTACCAAACTTAAGGAAGAAGATTTCGTACGCACAACATCAGTGGTCAGTATAGGTGGACTAGAATATAGTAAACTTTTTATTAGACCAGCAAGCCAGGTATATTAAAATTCCCTATTTTCTTTGTCTATTAGATAGTCGCACAAAAAAATCAACATTGGGTTACAAAAAGTTCTGGCCTTTGAGCGAAAATATGATGGTAGTAGGAGCAAATATTGTCAGAAGCCACTTTACATCAAGCGTGGGCTAATAGGAAAGTTTAACAAAGCCATACATAAGAGTGGTTACTGCTTTAAATATGTCTTCAAAAAAGTTTCAGCCCTGAGTACGGAAATATTAAAAGCAAGCAGCTTTGATGAGCCGCAAATCCATGCCATTATAAAATACACCGAATGCACAGGCCATATGACACAAATCGAATCAGAAGCAGGACTAAACTTTGTATTAGTAGTCAATCATTTTTCGGGGAATCACAAATCAACAAAATATCCAAAACTAGTTGCTAAAATGCTTCAGAATTTTAGCCGCTTAGGAGTGAGCGAAAAATTGTATTTATTGCACAACTATTTGAACAGATTCCCGGACAACCTAGATTATTACAATGAGAATAAGGAGAATGGTTCGACCAGGACACAGGAGCACGAGAAAAAAACTCTAGCGCACCTGAACCGCTAGAAAACTAATTTTCGAAGATATTGTCGTTGAGTGACAAAAAAGTGTGGAAAGACGTAATACACTGTTTTGTAGAATCATATCAACCATTCCTTATCCAAAGCAACAAAACTCAACTATATCACAAATGATGAAAATGTTCAGTGCTGGCAACACTTTCCGAACGAAGCAGCAATAAGTTTACCATCACAAGCTCATACTCAAATCAACTTATCCTCTGAATTTCATTCTCATCGCAGGATTTCATCCAAAGTTTCAGCGGGTAAACGTTGTTTGAGGCTGCCATCCGAAAAATGTTCGAAACTCGGAAAATTTAGAAATTGGTTTCTTATTTTTATTGCAAATTCTTTGCATATGAGAACGTAATTTGAAGCATCTGTTGGTGCAATATTTACGGAAATTGTTAATGCTGGTTAGCCTGTGTCAGCAGCAAAGCAAAATACATACCAAATCTGCTTCGCGTTAAGTTAAACCCAACCAGTAAATTTCGTTTCGGTTGAATCACTACGCTGGAAGTTATACGGGTGAAAAGAATTTTAGGGCTACCACCCTCAAAACTTTTCAAATGTTTAAAGCGTTAATATTTGTTGTTAATTTTCATTGCAGGATCATTTCCATTTGCAAATCTAATGACATAATCGCTCAGTAAAGAAATTAAACAAAATTACAAAAATGGTCGTAGCTGGCAGCCCTTTTATGATTTATGTACGAAATTCCTAAAACATTTGGTTCACATTAAAATCTATTAACTGCATGAAGTTTGTTTTGATTTCATGCCTGGACCCGAAGTTATAGGGAAAAAAGCTTTATTTTACTGAGCAAATTTGCAAGATTTAGGAGACAAAATCACCATAGCTGGCAACTCTATTCTAATTTTTCAGCCAATTTTTCACCAAACGTTATCTTAAATAAAATCCAAATATTGTGTGAATTTCGTTTAAATGTGATGGCTGAATCGGAAGCTATAGGCCAAAAACCGGTTTTTTTTCTCAGTGATTTTTCAAGATGGTACCACTGCCACAGGGTTGCCCGCATTTCAAAATCACTTCTATCAGACCTGGTCCTAGTTAATACCAATATGTCCTGTAAATTTCATCATGATCGAATAATCCGCTCGTCAGTTCTCGAGAACAGAACTTTCGAGTGCTAAAAATAGAGGTAATTTGGTGATGAATTGCCGTTCTTGTGCAAATCAGAATTTTAAAAATTTCAATTTTACGTGATGGCAAAAGGTTAAATGAATGAATTGAATTTTTTGTCAAAAATCAAAAATTTTTCAGGAGGGTCAATGATTTGAAAGATTTTTTTTCAGGAGCCTGCCGTAGCTACAGAGTTACCGACACTACCTTGGAAATACATGTGTGTTAAGTTTTAGTCAAGACCAATACGCTCTGCAAATTTCACGATGATCCAATGTTTTTGTCAGAAGTAATGACAAATCAAAATTTGAAAAAAAATCCTTGCCTACTTTTAGGCACGCTGCACCCACACACGGCTCAAAATTTCCAATTCTTTATCACAGGCAAGCTAAAAACATAATAAGTTTTCATTTCCAATCCTTTTTTTAAGAAAAATTTAAATGCTTGGAAATATAGGAGTACCTCAAAAGTCACTAAAACGCTCACCGCCGCCAAAAGGTTTAAGATATCTGAATTTCAGCAAGTCACGGACCTACCTACTGTATACATCTACGTCCTCCGAAAATTTCAGCTCAATCGGATTGGCCACACCAGAGATTATCTCTATTTATCAATTTGCTGATATATATATATATATATATATATATATATATATATATATATATATATATATATATATATATATATTTATATTTATATATATATATATATATATATATATATATATATATATATATATATATATATATATATATATATATATAAAGAAATATGAATTTTCGGCGAAGTGAGTTTAATACTAATTTTCTTCGAAAATTAGTAAAAATTAGTAAAAACACAAGCGCATCAGAACCGTTGGAAACACTAATGTTCGAAGAGGGTTTGTGCAGATTTGGAGTGTATATTGCACCACTAGCTACTTAAGGTCAATATCACTTGCTACTTCTCTTACTTAAGATCAATACACCCTATGTAATAATAAACCCTAAGCAAATTTGATTTCGATGACTTCATCGAAAGTTACAGCAATAGAAAGGTGTTTGGGGGATTCCAACCGAAAAATGTGCAGACCTTTGAAAATTTAAACAATAGGTCTGTTTTCGTACTTTCAGCAAAATGCAGCAGTAACAGAATTTGGCAGCTGGCTTCTTTTTGCTGCAAAATTTGGCTTGCAGCAAAAGTACGAAAACGACTTGCTGCGAATCTATTTTAATATATTATAACAGATTCAAGTACGGAAACAGACCTATTGTTTACCTATTTTCATTCATTCTAGATCTCAGTATTTGGTGTGTATTTTCACTACAAGACCACTACGATTTGAAAATTTTATGATAAAATCGCTTACTAAAGCTATGTCAAAAAAGTACAAAAACAATCATAGCTGGCAACCCTATCATCGTTTTTCAAACTAGATTTCTACTAAATATTGCCTACAATAATTTGAATTTGCCGTATGAATTTCGTTATGATATTATGACTGTACTGGAAGCTATAGGGCAAAGAGCTTTGTTTTCCTCAACGAATTTTCAAAATTTAAGGCACAAAAATTATCATAGCTGGCAGCTCCAACCGAATTTTTCGACCAAATTCCAACCAAACGTGGTTTAAAGTAAAGTTCAGCTACTGTGTGAATTTCGTTAGAATCGAACGATTGAATCAGAATTTATAGGGCTGAAAGCAGTTATCTTTTTTAGTGATTTTTCAAGATGGCACCACTGGCACAAAATCGCCCGAATTTCAAAATCACTTCTATCCGACCTGGTCATATTTGAGAACAATACATTCTGTAAATTTCAACTAATTCTGCTTATCGGATCGTGATTTTCCGTGAACAGAAGTTTTTGATGCTAAAAATAAAGGTAAATTGGGCAAGCATATAACATATCAAATTTTTTACTTTGGCTATGTAAACAAAGCATAAAATTTACATATGAGTGGCTTTTTTTAAGAATCGGCATTTTTTCAGGAGAGTCGACGATTTGGAGGTTTTCACTTTCAGTGCCTGCCCTAGCTACAGGGTTGCCAACACGCTCATTAAAAGCAACACAAACTTACAAATAAATAATACCAATATGTTCTGAAAATTTCGTAATGATTGAATAGCTCTGTCTAAAGTTATCACAATTTAAAAATTTTCAAATTTTCCCGTTCTCTTTTTAGGCACCTAGCACACACATGGGGTTAAAAAAGTCCAACACATCCGATTCGCATTTAAAACACGTTCGAAATTTATTTCGTCAACTTTATTTTTGCAAAAATTATTTGTGCACGGAATAAAAGGTATATTAGAAATATCACTATAATGGCCGCCGACGCCAAAGGGTTAAAAAAATATTGTCATTTAGTGAGACCTGGACCTATTCTGCATATACACCAATGTATTCTGAAAGTTTCAGCTCAATCCGATGGCGCGTTCCCGAGAAATAGTCACTGAATTTTTTTGATTATATATATATATATATATATATATATATATATATATATATATATATATATATATGTATATATATATATATATATATATATATATATATATATATATATATATATATATATGTGGAAATGAAATATAATCAAATCAAATGAAATGAAATGTAAATATTAAATTTGGCAACAGCCATTCGTATAAATAAACATGAAAGAGTTTTTCGTTAGCCACCAAACGATACAGACGTATTATTATTGTTGAACAAGCCTATATGGTGTCAGAAGAAGGATCGAGTGAATTAGTTAGTTTTGATCGGTTGTGAAAGACATTTTACCAGATGACGACGGTTACAGTGAAAGATCTGAATCGAAGGTTCACAAACTGCGGATTAATGGAGGAATGTACAAAACGGGGCTTAGAGCATGAGGGTACAAAAGAGGAACTTTGTGATCGAATCGTTCAGTACGATGCAGATGTAACAATGGCCGAATCGGGAAATGCAGACATCACAGTCATCAAGGCGGAAAGAGAATCGATGATGAGCTCAGAAGAGTCAGGCGGAAACAAAAATGAATTTGCTGCGTTTACGTTTAGAGACATGGAGGATTCATTCGAAAAATTTGGAGCGGATGAAGGACAAAGCATAGATACGTGGATCGCTGAATTCGAAGACATATGCGATTCAGTTGGGTGGAACGGACATAAAAAGATGATTATGTGCCGGAAAATACTAGTCGGTACGGCAAGGCGTTTTATGATCGCACAAACGGGCCTTTTTACATGGGAAAAACTCAAAACAGCATTGAAAGCAGAATTCGGCCAACGTGTGAGTGTGGTTGATATCCACCGAAAATAGGCAACGCGCAGAAAAAGCCGGGATGAGAAATACATAGACTACATCTATGAAATGCAACGCATAGCAAAGATGGCAAACATAGATGAAGCGACGCTGTGTGAGTACATATGCGATGGCATCCCAGACGACCCACACAATAAGGCAATGATGTATGAGGCACAGTCTATAGTAAGTCTCAAGAAGGCTCTGGAAACGTACGAGAAAGTGCGCATGAAGGTCAACTCAAGAGCTAAAGAGCGGAAGGAAGCGAAAAGTGGGAAAGGGAATTGCTACAATTGCGGTGATGGCGGCCATCAGGCAAAAAGGTGTACGAAAAAAGAATTCAGTCCGAAGTGCTATCGTTGTGGGCAATCCGATCATATAGTGAAGAATTGTAAGAGTGAAATAGAAAACAAAGCTATATCGCGCGTACATCGAATCCAGTATTTGAAAGGAGACGAAAACATTGTGTGTATGAGTATTAATGACAAAATAGTAAATGCGGTTGTCGATACATTGTTTAATTCGGGACGATTTGTGGTCGGATATAAGAAATGATTGTCAGAAAGTTGAATACTCAACAGTGCGAATTCGTGGATATGGAGAACAAAATGTTTCCGGGTGTTCGACAATGCAAGTTACGCTTGATAATTGATTGATAATGAACAATATAAAATTAAGTGTTGTGTTGTGCCCGCGACAGCAATTGATGCTCTCCTTGTGATCGGAAAAAGTTTTCTCAACACGGTGAACTACGTTATAACTTCAGAAGAAGTTAAAATTAATTCGAAAGTAAAAAGAGACAATGAAGCGAAAAGTGAAATGTCAGTGGAAAGTGGTTTAGTTTTTGAAACAGTTAAAGTAATGAATATAGACTCGAGTAGTGATGAAATTGATTGTCCAATCCAGTATAAAGATCGAGTTGCTGAAATGATAAGCAAGTACGTGCCAATGAAGCCTAAAGACGTACCTGTGAAAACCATAATTAGACTCAAAGATGAAATTCTAGTTTACAAGCGTTTGAGGAGGCGCTCGCCTGTTGAAAACAAGATAATTCATGCGCAAATAAGTGAATGGCTAAAACATGACATTATTCGCCCATCTCGTAGTGATTTTGTGAGTCAAGTTGTCTTAGTCCCAAAGAAAGACGGTTCTAAAAGAATTTGCGTAGATTATCGTGACGTAAATAAGAAAGTGATTCGTGACAGATACCCATTGCCATTGATAGATGACACTATAGACAAATTAGTAGAAGCGCGTGTGTATTCAACATTGGACTTAAAAAATTCATACTTTCACGTACCGGTTGAAGAAAGTAGTAAAAGGTACACCGCATTCACAACAGAAGATGGTCAATTTGAATTCAACGTAACTCCATTTGGACTCTGCATAAGTAGCAATAGTTTTGAACGATACATTCATTTCGTCTTCCAAGATATGATTGAAAGTGGTGCAGTGATTATTTTCGTGGACGATATTATCGTGCCAGCTGGCAATGCAGAAGATGCACTGCATAAATTGAAATTGGTATTGAATCGAGCGACCGAATCCAGCCTTCAAATAAATTGGAAGAAGTGTGCATTTATGAAGCGAGCGGTCGATTACCTTGGATATACAATATCAAGTGGTAATTTCCGACCAGGAACGGCTAACGTAAAGAAGCTAGCAAATTATCCCGAACCGAAGAACTTTAAGGAGCTACAGCGTTTTTACGGCCTGGCGAGTTACTTCCGGCGTTTCGTGCTCAATTTCGCTATAACTATGAAGCCAATAAGCGAGTTGCTGAAGAAGGGGCAGCAATACAAATTCGGTGAACTCCAACAAGATGCTTTTCGTAAGATAAAGATCACGATATCTCAATATCCGGTTCTGGCGATTTACAATCCGAGACGAAAAACGGAGGTTCACACTGATGCATGCAAGGACGGGGTGGCAGCCATTTTGTTACAATGTGAAGATGACGATCAAATGCACCCTTGCCATTTTTACAGTAGGACAACAACCCAGGCGGAACGAAATTACCATTCGTATGAATTAGAATTTCTCGCAGTTGTGCAAGCGTTGAAAAAATTTCGACCATATTTACATGGAATCCACTTTAAAATAGTGACGGATTGCTCAGCAATAAAGATGGCAATGGAAAAAGAAGAATTACATCCGAAAATAACAAGGTACGCATTTGCGTTGAGTGAATATGATTTCGAGATCGAGCATCGAAAATCTGATCAATTGCGTCATGTGGATGCGATGTCACGTGCGACAGTGATGATAATAAGCGCACGGCCCCCCGTGCTAGCGTCGATTCGATTAGCCCAAGATACTGATGAGCGTATACAGGCTATTAAAAAGGGTTTGGAGCATGAACCATATGAAAACTATAAAAATAAGAGGGATGTTATTTACGTAACTATTGATGGCAAAGATTGTTTATTGGTCCCTGAGACAATGAAAGTTGATGTGATCAAAAAATTTCACGAACGAGGTCATTTTGGAATTAAAAAAGTTAAACAAATGATTGAGTCACAGAATTACATCCCGAAAATAGATGCGAAAATTCAGCGATGTATTCAAAATTGTATTGCGTGCATACTCAGTGACTGTAAAAGTGGAAAATTGGAAGGAGAATTACACCCCATACCTAAAGGAGATGTTCCACTAGATACATTTCATGTCGACCACATGGGGCCAATGCCGTCGTCCCGAAAGGCGTATAATTATTTGTTAACCATCGTAGATGCATTTTGCAAGTTTACGTGGATATTTCCTGTAAAATCTACGAATGCTGAGGAAGTAATGAAGAAGATGGAAACAATTGAAATCAACTTTGGTAACCCGCGGAGAATCATAGCTGATAAAGGAGGAGCATTCCCGTTATATTGATTTGCATTTGGTAGCTCCCGTTATATTGATTTGCATTTGGTAACCACGGGCATACCGCGCAGTAATGGTCAGGTCGAGAGGATACATGGTGTGAGAGAATACATGGTGGTTGACCAAATTATCTATCGATTCACCAGGAGAATGGTGGAAACACGTGGGTCGTTTGCAGCGTTACCTCAACAGTACGTTTAACCGGAGTATCAATATGACACCTTTTCATTTAATGATCGGAGTGAAAATGAAAAATCCCGAAGATGCAGAACTCGAGGAAATCGTAAATGCTGAATGTAACAAGTTAATCATCGACGAACGCAACAACTTGCGTGTGGAGGCACGAGCACAGATCAGTAAAATCCAAGAAGAAAATCGTCGACAGTATAACCTTCGCAGACGAGAAGCAGTCGGTTTCAGTATTGGCGATTTAGTAGCGTTAAAAAGAACACAGTTTGGAGCAGGACAAAAAATCAAACCAAAGTATAATGACCCAATGCGTATTATAGAAGTGTGCGGCAATGATAGGTATAAGTTGGCCAAACTTGACGGTGTTGGAGATATCGTTGGCTATACGACAGCTGCTGAAGATTTATTGAAGAAATGGCCATCCGAGGTCGTATGGGATGCAGGAATGGCCGTGTGGAAATGAAATATAATCAAATCAAATGAAATGAAATGTAAATATTAAATTTGGCAACAGCCATTCGTATAAATAAACATGAAAGAGTTTTTCGTTTGCCTCCAAACGATACAGACGTATTATTATTTTTGAACAAGCCTACATATATATATATATATATATATATATATATATATATATATATATATATATATATATATATATATATATATATATATATATATATATATATATATATAAATATATATATATATATTTTTATATATATATGTATATATATATATATATATATATATATACATATATATATATGTGTATATATATATATATATGTATATATATACATATATATATATGTATATATATATATATATATATGTATATATATATATATATATATATATATATATATATATATATATATATATATATATATATATATATATATATATATATACAGCTATGGACAAAAAAATAGCAACACACTGCAAATTATTACGTAGTTTTCCGTGAATTGCATGTTTTTCTAATGAAATTCATATTGAGGCAATCTGACTGTAGCGCGATCATAGCAGTCTCATATTGTGCGTGAATATTTGTCAAACGCAAACAGAAATGGATTTTGTTGCGCAAATTGTGTTACAAGACGTGATATTGTGTGGTCATAATAATAGCAACATCAAGTTCTGTAGTGATTATTTGCTTGAAAGAAGAACTTTGGGTTAACTTATTTGATATACATATTTTATTGTTAGTGAGTATGAAAGTTTAGTGAGGTTTGTGTTTTAAAGAAAATGTCCTTCATCGTAGTTAATAATGGGTCGAGGAAAACATTGTACGCCTACCCAAAACGCAACAATTAGAGTCCTGTATGACCAGGGTCATTCAATCAGGGATATCGCAAATGTGTTGACACGCTTTCCTCGACTGGTCTATAATGCTCTGCACGCGAAACCGAAGCCTGAAAGTAGAGGACGACCATCGAAAATATCAAAGAAAGACAAAGATGCACTGCTCATAAAAATTAAGGCCGATCCTTTTATGTCGTCAAGAATGTTAGTTCAACAGACAGACATAGATGTTAGTGCCAGAACTATTCGCCGTATTCTCCAAAATAATGGTCGTCAAGCCAGAGCTCCTAGAAAGGTTCCATTAATGAAAAAAGTACATAGGAAAAAACGTATTGAGTTCGCTAAACTGTACCACCTTCCTGAAGACCCCCACTTGAACTCAAATCAATGGAGAAATATACTTTGGAGCGATGAAACGAAAATCAACCTTTTCGGTAAAGACGGGAGACACGTTGTGCGTCGTTCACCAGGGCAGGCTTATCATCCACAGTATACTAAATCCACAATTAAGCATGGAGGTGGCAATTTGAAGATTTGGGGTTGTTTTTCTTGGTGGGGTATTGGTCCAATTTTCCTCATTAGCGGCATTATGACCAAGGAAAGTTATATTGAAATTTTAAACAATGTCATGCTTCCTTGGACCGAAGCAAACATGCCAATCAGATGGCGATTCCAGCACGACAATGACCCAAAACATTCAGCAAAAGCCTTTATGCAATGGTTGCAAAATAATGACATTAATTTTTTCAACTGGCCATCTCAGTCACCCGATCTAAACCCAATTGAGAATTTGTGGAATGACCTCAAAATTGAAGTTTCCAAGCGCCGGTCAACAAATATGAAAGAACTATGGGAAAATGTGCAACAGGCGTGGAAGGCAATACCAGTTGAAAAATGTCAAAATTTAATCAGCTCTATGCCTCATCGAATTAAATCAGTTTTAAAAAATTATGGATTCGCTACAAAATACTAAATCTAAGGACTGAAATTATAATTCAAAATGTATGAATTTAAAAATAAACCAATAATTCCTTCCATTTTTTATAAGTGTTGCTATATTATTGGCCAGGTTGCTGACCCTAAATTAACGAAAAAAAACTATAAAAAGCATATTTGGTGTTGGAAATGAAATTATTTTTCATTGAATATTTTCGTTAACATTACAATAATTACGTTACGATCGATTTTGATCGATTTTTCGATCGATTCTGGCATGAATAAAAAAGTTTCGGGTGTTGCTATTTTATATATATATATATATATATATATATATATATATATATATATATATATATATATATATAGATATATATATGTATATATATATATATATATATATATATATATATATATATATATATATATATATATATATATATATATATATATATATGTATTCATATATATATGTATATATATATATATATATATATATATATATATATATATATATATATATATTCATATATATATGTATATATATATATATATATATATATATATATATATATATATATATATATATATATAAATATATTTATATATATATATATAGATATATATATATATATATATATATATATATATATATATATATATATATATATATATATATATATATATATATATATATATATATGGAAATATGAATTTTTGGCCGAATCGATTTTAATACTAATGTTCTTCGATTATTAGTAACAACTGTATACTCACAATGATTATAATGGCTACTTCTGCTGCAGAGAGTCAGGCCATGGAAAAGACACAGTGATATTCGTCAAGTCCAATATCCGTTCAAAGCTCATCAATATATCCACTTTAATATCCTGAATTACTATTTGAAATAGTCTAAGACCTTCTTGGGCGACCGGAGCTGAATTTAGTAGATCACATTGCGAAAGTGCACGGTGCGTCGAAATATCAACGTTCGCAGTGTTTCTATCGAAGTTGCGCTACGTACAATGTTCAGATGCATCAGCGGCCGTTTCACACGGACCAGAGGGATTTGAAAATAATCATTTGCTCCGACCCAATATTCGACCCCATATTGCAATATTCGTGGCACAGGAAGGAAAACCGGAAATTGTTTTGCGTTTAGGTGGTCCGGTGATTGTAAAGAAAAAGGGGAGGAGGGTCGCGCCATACGCAGCGGCGACTTTCAAGCCTAGTCCTCTTTGACCTCGGTGAGCCGTAAGCTCACTCGGCGGCTCGTGGTCCATTCTTGGGTGAGTGAGTGGCGCTCACGCCCAGTCTCCTGAGCGAACCCGGGACCCAAACGGACCAAGCCGGGGGTCGCTACCCCTTCAATTAGGCGGGGGGGTAACAGGGTAAATGAGGTGAAGAGAGTGCTTGAAACGTAAAGGGAGCTGGGACAGGTAGCCGACCGTCGCTTATAGCGAAGTCAAGGATGGACCCAGCTCCTCTAGGCGAGTAGAATGGGGGATCAGGAGTAGAATGTATGACGAGATTTTTATCCTGTACAAGATCAAACAGTATACGTCCACACTTATTAGTTCCAGAGCATATGTCGAGCATTTAGATCGCCACATAATAAGTACCTTTGGTTTTGATTGGTAAGGAGTCTTATGTCTTTTTCGAATGCTTTTAATTTAACATCGTTCAGTTTAGTTCCCGAAAAGTAAACCGCAAAGATTTTCGTACCATCCTTAAGTTCTATGCAAAGATTTTCTATAATCAAAGTACTCGGTGCTAGATGCAGCTTGTGCGAGATAGATTTGTGCACTGCTATTGCAACACCACCTAACTATAACTAAAATATCTGCTTTTTGATTAGCAGCAAATTCATCTCCATCCAATCAATCCAATCAATCTCCAACCATTTATTTCTAAAACTTTGTGCATTCCATATAATGATATTAAGCTTAACGTGCATATAAAAATTTACAAGCTAGTTCAACTAAATTATTAAATTGTTCATGCCTGTTCTTGCAACGAGATAAGCTTTGAATAAGATCCTGTGCTAATAAAATCATCGTGTTTGCAGAAAAAAGTTCTTCTTCTTGTGGATTCCTAGTTTGGATGCTAGTTAGAGCTTCTGGCTGGGACAAATATACGGGAACTTTCGGTGTATACGAGCTTGTGAAAGCTTGTGGCAGATGTGAGCTCGTGGAGGCATGAGGTAGGCTTTGCCAGGTTACAGCACTGTACGAAAGCTTTCTAACTGGAGGTTGCATTTCTTGAACTTGCCCTCTCGGCAGAAGTATCATTATGCACAATATGAACGAAATCCCGAACCTCGACTTTTTTTCGTTGTCTGCTTTACGTGAAATGCCCCACTCATGAGCCAATTAACATAGTTGAATCCTCGAAGATTTCGATATTTTATGTATCAGCAACGTCAACTACTTTTGAAGGGTCATATGAACTATTTTAGCCTAGTAGAAAGAACCATTTTCAGTAGTTCTTTCGACAATTTTGAATGAATTGTTGCATTATTAACAACAATAGTTAGATCAACCACGACTTTCTCTCTCAGTGAGATTGCTGCTATTTATTAAATTTTTTAACTTTTGAGTGTTGCATATTTTTCGGAAATCAAAATATATATATATATATATATATATATATATATATATATATATATATATATATATATATATATATCTATATATATATATATATATATATCTATAGATATATATATATATATATATATATACATATATATATATATATATATATATATATATATATATATAAATATAGATATCTATATATATATATATATATAAATATATATATATATATAGATATATATATATATATATATATATATATATATATATATATATATATATATATATTTATATGTAGTTTCAATCACCAAATAAGGTTGATGAAATAATAACAATAAGATAAAATAATAATTAAATAAAAATTTCACTCAAATTAAATCAAATGAATAGAAACAATCAGACAAAGAACAATAAAAATACAAACGAAAAACACAAATTTAAAGCTATAAAAAGTATAAATGTAAATTTACAATGCAGGTATATTAGCATGGTGGGCGAAGGGAGATATCTATGAGAGTCATAGAGAGAGTCTTGATAATGTTATTCTTAAAAGTTGCTTTAGATATCGTAGGGGAAAAGTTCTGGCTCATACTATTCAATAACTTGCAGCACCTATTTATTGGCTCATTTGTTGCATATGTTGTTTTGTCTTAGTGCTGGTATTCAATAAGCAGTCGTTGGGATCTGGGGTCTCTCAAGGACTAGTTGAACACAAATTTGTCCTTTAAGTAGACGACATTAACCATGTCTCTGACGACATCGAAGCTGAAGCAGGCAGATAACATTAATCTTCTCGACGCAAGGGGTAGCAAGCTAATATATTTAAGGTGATCCTCGTATGGTGGTAGATTGCTAAAATCACAAGGATTGAAAATATCTCTCAGAGCGAAAAGTAAAAACTGCTTCTGAACAGACTCAAGTCTTTGGCTGCGATTTTGGAAAGCCGTTGTCCAGATAGTGCACGCATATTTAAAAAGAGGATGCACGAGCGAAAAATATAAGAATTTAGTAACCCAAAGATTCATAAACTCTTTGGCTCGTCGTTTAATGAAGTCACTGTTGTTTATTTGCTCGGGAAAGCACGTTATCGTAATATTGATTGAAATGGAGCTAATCCAGGATGACATCGGGATATAATATGTTGTCAACCCTACTGAGTGCCATGTTGCTGAAGCGGTACGTATGAACGCGTGCAATTTTGAGTGAGATGCTAATTGCGTGGTACTTAGCAATGTTAAAAGGAAGTTTGTTGGCGGAGCTCCAATGGTCTACAGAGCTCAGTTTTGACTGAAAAAATGAGACGTCAGATCGTGACCTCATAACACAGTAAATTTTAAGGTCATCCACATATAGTAAATGAGGTATGTCAGGTAAAACGTCCGACAGGTCTGATATAAAAATATTAAAATGAAGAGAGCCAAGATGACATCATTGAGGTACACCGGGTTTATATTAAGATCTTATTTTTTAGAAATAAGACCTCGGATTTTTTTGTCCCTCACCCCTCAAAAAAAAAAGTCTACAAAAAACTATGGTATCTTCTTCATTGAGAATTGTTGTTTTTGACGTGTGATTTCAAGTACGTTTTCAACTCTATTGTGTGTTTCGCCGATTTTACCAAGTTCGGCAACGAATTATAAAATGCAATAGCCTGCTGTATTGGGTCCATTTTCAATCTATCCCTTTCTTGGAATCGCAAGAGATATATTTATAGCAGTCGTGGTTTCTCGGTTAGTTATCTCCAAAACAGTGCGGAGGTCTTAGACTATTTCAAATTGTAATTCAGGATATTAAAGTGGATATATTGATGAGCTTTGAACGGATATTGGACTTGACGAATATCACTGTGTCTTTTTCACGGCCTGACTCTCTGCAGCAGAAGTAGCCATTATAATCATTGTGAGTATACAGTTGTTACTAATAATCGAAGAACATTAGTATTAAAATCGATTCGGCCAAAAATTCATATATATATATATATATATATATATATATATATATATATATATATATATATAAATATGTATATATATATATATATATATATATATATATATATTTACAGATATATATATATATATATATATATATATATATATATATATATATATATATATATATATATATATGAATATATATATATATATATATATATATATATACAGCTATGGACATATAAATGGCACATTTTAGCAAAAGTTCTTCCGTATGCTACAATATCGTAAATACTATTAACAAACAACAAATTTTTGGTTTTTTCCAAAGGTTTATTATTAATCTTTAATATTGATATAAACTAAAGCTGAAATTCATAAATAAAAAAAAATTATCATTCAGAAAAAAAACACCACTGAAATGAGCTGGACACATAAATGGAACAATCTGAAAAAAAGAGAAACAAATCATTTTAATATCGCATTTGTTGGTGTTTTGGTATGTAAAATTTTTTTACCATTAATATTTAATGCTGTAGCCTTTGTTTCTGATGACAGCTTCGCACCTGCGAGCCGTACTTTCCACGAGTTTTTGGCATTTTGTTTTGGGTATGGCCATAGGCACGCCGTAGGGGGGGCCAGAGGGGGCCGGGACCCCCCAGACCCTAGGTTGGCCCCTCCCAGAAAAATAAATATTTCCAACAGCAGACACTTAAGTTTTCGCCACTTAGGTTTTTTTGGTTACAGCAAGAGCTATGTAGTGCAGTAGTGTAAGCCTATACCAGCTTACACAACTTATAACATAGAGACTGAGTTATTTGCGGTATTAATTACGATGTTATGGGACTTATTTCGAGATATGGACGGCAATATTTAATTTCGACAAGTTATACGTTAAGAAAAAGACGAAAAGCTCCTTGCCAATCATCCTTTTTTTATTAAGATTATCTTTTCATTCCTACTAGGCAATATACAGGTATTTAGATAAGAACACTTTTATAAACTGGCGTTTTATGCAATTATGTTTTTCACAAAACATAGTCTGAGTATTAAAATGGTTTTAACGTAGAATACAATTTCCGAAGTCATTTGGAGAATAAAAATGGTATCCCTGCCACTTTTATGCTATTTTAGAAGTAAATTCTAATTTGGAAGTAAATACTTCCACTGAAAATTTAATTTTAATGTTATCAGGAGAAACGCGTCTTGACAGCTTTTCACAAAATATATTATTGATTCTTATTTTTCAATATCTTTATTTACATTTTTCTTAGCCTACTATATAAATGAATTTTGGTGTATTGTATAGTGCTGTGTGGATTGTGTTATGTGTTCCCACACTATCTATGACCTACTTGGTTTACACTCAGGTTAAATGTGTGTGAATTTCATTATAATTTGATAACTGCATCAAAAGTTAAAAGGCGCTTCAATTTCACTGAGTGTTTTTTTATAGTGACACAACCACCACATGGTTCTTATCATATTCATTAAACTTTTTTCAAACCTGTAAGACCAGTATATACCGATTGGGAATTTTACAAGTTTAGATTTGACTATAAATATAGTTTCAAATTCATCAATCTTTTGCATTTTATTCTAAAAGCCGTGTGAAAGATTTGTGTTTACCTACTTATGCTAGCTACAAGGTTGCCCATACATTATTTAAAAACTGCAGAAACTTATTTTCTATGCCCATTGATGAGTCTTGTAAATTTTGTGATGGTCTGATGACTCGGCGTGAAGCTATCGCAATGCGAAATTTTCCATAGAATTTCCATTGTCGCCAAAAATACACCAAAATTTCAACTCGACCAAACTTCACGATCCGGATAAATTATCCGGATGGAAAAATTCATGCACAATGTGAAAACTCTAATAGTGCTTTGAAGACAGTAAGTGATATGGTGCTCGAACAGTCTTGGAATATTGTCAAGATGAACCGCAATTATTTGGAAACGGTTATCGACCTATGAAAGTGGTGCCAGTGATAACCGTGCATTTTTTTTGGAATTTTGTGCATTATTCGCGAAGCAAGATTCAACTTTTGAAAATAATTTTAAAAACAAGGTTGCAAACAACTGTAGTGGCCAAACACAAAATGAATTAATAAAAATAATTGCTGAAATCGTTCGCGAGGACAATACAGCTGAAATAAAAGAGTGCGAACTGATGTCCATTATGGTAGACGAAGCAAGGGTTCACAAAAAGGAAGAACTCTCCGTGGTTGTCAGATTTACTAAAGAGCTAGCAGTCGAAGAAAGGATAAGCTTTGTAAACTGCTCATGAGCTAGAAATGCCTCGTATTTAGCAGATATAATTTTCAGCCTGTTAGACAGCTACGGACTTAGCGAATTGCCTGTTGTTGGACAGTCTTATGATGGTGCTAGTGTCATGTCAGGACAAAAAAGTGGTGTACAAATCTAAATTAAGATGAAACACACTGCAGCCACATTTGTACACTGTCTAGCTCATAAAATTATCCTTGTTGTGATGGACACATTTTTCACAATCGAAACGTGTACATCCTTTTTCTATGCCATCGAATCCCTTTACTTACTTTTTTCGAAGTCATCACAACACGAATTGTTGAAGCAGCTTGAAGAGGCAGTTGGTCTAAATTCAAGGCGTTGAATAAGAAGTTTAAGCTCGACTCGTTAGTCATTGAGTTTTCACAATTGCAAATATGTGATCGATAGCTATGGGACTCGAGGCTTTAGAAAAAGAAATGAATGAAGGAAAATACAACGACTCAGTTTATTGATTGGGGATCTTTCATTCAATCAGTAATCCTGAGTTTGTAGTAAATCTTTTCATCTTTCACTATGTTCTTTTTATAACGAACATGTTAAGCACATATTTCCAAACTAAAAATGCAACTCTTAGGGATGGGATATATCTTGTGAATGGAACAGTTAAAACACTACTAAGTGAGCGAGAAGACTTGTATGTAGTTTGGGAAGAACTGTCTGGATCTCACATTTCCCAGAGGATCGCGAAAACGGAAAACAGCCAAACGCACTAGTTTCAAAGGTTTTGCTTTTTCAGCTAGCCTTGGACACGCAGTTAGGGCTACGAAGATATCCCTGCAAACCAAATGGCTCGAAAAGAGTAAGTTACAGCACTCTTCCATTTTGCCAAGTTATTTATGCTTTTTTTAGGTTTTCTATGTAACAAAAGTTTGAAGCAAGAGGTCAATTTCTTCCTTCTAAGCTTAATATATTCCAATTTCTTCAAAGATATTTTGAAACTTAGCTATCCTCTTCTTCAAGTATAAGTTGAAATATATTTAGCTTCTAAACGAAAAAATAGTCTTATATTTCTAATTATTTCCATTCTAATCCCGTATAATTCGTACAAGCGTTCATTTCTTAGCGGACATAGATAATTCGTGTGTAGTTCATACCTACCGTTCACATTATATGCATGTGGTAGTAGCTCGTATTCACAGACATGAAGTTTATTTGATAATGCATTATGCATAAGCAAATAACAAAAATATATTAATAAATATATAATGTATTAGTAAATTATATAAGTTGTATGAACACTACGTGTACCTTACGGAAGACAAAATCATCGCATGTCTTGAACCTTTTGGTCCCTGGCCCTGCCAGATTTTAGGTCACGGCACGCCTATGGGTATGGCATACAAAGCTTCCTGTGCGGCCGACCATAGATCGTTCATATTTTTATAATTTTTTTTAGCGATTTTAACCTTGACTTCGTTCCACAGGTTCTCTATTGGATTTAAGTTCAGGTCTCTGAGCTGGCCAATCCAAAACGTCGATCTTCTCTGCACAAAACCAATTTTTCACTAGTTTGGAGGAGTGTTTGGGGTCATTATCTTGCATGAATTTCCACTTAATTGGCATGGCGTCGAAGGCATATGGCTCCATATGGTTTTGTCTAAATACTGAAACTTGTCCATTTTTCCATTTATTTTTATAAGCGGACGTATACCATGCCACGAAAATGCACCCCAAACCATAATGCTACCACCACCATGTTTTACCGTGTTCTGAGTGAACCGAGGATTGTACTCTTGTCCTTTAGGACGACGAACAAAGGTTCTGCCATCTGGTCCTACCCTATTAATTTTTGTTTCGTCACTCCACAACACGTTTTTCCAAAAATTAATGGGATTTTGTTTATGGGTTCTGGTGAAGATTAATCTTTTTGCAATATTTTTTTTTGAGAGCAGTGGCTTTTTTTGGAAATACGCCCAAACAAATTTGCCTCGTTGAATCTTCTCCGGACAATCCTGCTAGATATTTTCTTATCGAAAGATTCATTAATTTCAGATGCTATCTGCCGTGATGACTTGAATGGAGCAGTTTTCGCCAATCTGACTATAACTTCATCCGTACGCACATTTGTTTTTCGAGGCCTTGGCTTCCAAATTTTGCCCTTAATCAATATATCGGGATTCTCAACACATGATTTAATTGCATTGTACACTTTTTTTCGAGAAATTCGCATTACTTCAGAAATTTCTACCACTTTTTTCCTATCTTCATGCATTTTCCATATGATCCGCCTTTCCTCAGTTGTGGTATGTTTGCCTGATCCCATTTTCAATAATTTTTCGCACTTTATACTTATTATCAAACTACGCAAAATATCAAGTGATTTGATTGAAATCAACGCGAGTACTGCCTATTTCAAATAAATTGTGCCATTTATATGTCCACTTAAAATCAGCATTGTTTACGCAAAACGTGATAACGGTAAATAATTCGCAGAACAAAGCGAAACATTTGAGCGCTGTTGAGACAAATATTTTTATAACAACAACCAGAATAGATAAAACTTGCATTTTTAAAAGTTTTTAGTTGAAAAATACTCAAATGTATGCTCAATGTAAGTTTGTGCCATTCATATGTCCATAGCTGTATATATATATATATATATATATATATATATATATATATATATATATATATATATATATATATATATATACATATTTATATATATATATATATATATATATATATATATATATATATATATATATATATATATATATATATATATATATATTTATATATATATACATATATATATATATATATATATATATATATGAATACATATATATATATATATATATATATATATATATATATATATATATATATATATACATACAAATATACATATATGAATACATATATATATATATATATATATATATATATATATATATATATATATATATATATATATATATATATATATATATATATATATATATATATATATATATATATATGTATATATATATATATATATATTTATATATATATATATATATATATATATATTTATATATAAATATATATATATATATATATATATATATATATATATATATATAAATATATATATATATATATATATATTTATATATATATATATATATATGTATTCATATGTGTATATATATATATATATATATATATATATATATATATATATATATATATATATATATATATATATATATATATATATATATATATATGAATTTTTGGCCGAATCGATTTTAATACTAATGTTCTTCGATTATTAGTAACAACTGTATACTCACAATGATTATAATGGCTACTTCTGCTGCAGAGAGTCAGGCCGTGGAAAAGACACAGTGATATTCGTCAAGTCCAATATCCGTTCAAAGCTCATCAATATATCCACTTTAATATCCTGAATTACAATTTGAAATAGTCTAAGACCTCCGCACTGTTTTGGTGATAACTAACCGAGAAACCACGACTGCTATAAATATATCTCTTGCGATTCCAAGAAAGGGATAGATTGAAAATGGACCCAATACAGCAGGCTATTGCATTTTATAATTCGTTGCCGAACTTGGTAAAATCGGCGAAACACACAATAGAGTTGAAAACGTACTTGAAATCACACGTCAAAAACAACAATTCTCAATGAAGAAGATACCATAGTTTTTTGTAGACGTTTTTTTTAGGGGTGAGGGACAAAAAAATCCGAGGTCTTATTTCTAAGAAATAAGATCTTAATATAAACCCGGTGTACCTCAATGATGTCATCTTGGCTCTCTTCATTTTAATATTTTTATATCAGACCTGTCGGACGTTTTACCTGACATACCTCATTTACTATATGTGGATGACTTTAAAATTTACTGTGTTATGAGGTCACGATCTGACGTCTCATTTTTTCAGTCAAAACTGAGCTCTATAGACCATTGGAGCTCCGCCAACAAACTTCCTTTTGACATTGCTAAGTACCACGCAATTAGCATCTCACTCAAAATTGCACGCGTTCATACGTACCGCTTCAGCAACATAGCACTCAGTAGGGTTGACAACATATTATATCCCGATGTCATCCTGGATTAGCTCCATTTCAATCAATATTACGATAACGTGCTTTCCCGAGCAAATAAACAACAGTGACTTCATTAAACGACGAGCCAAAGAGTTTATGAATCTTTGGGTTACTAAATTCTTATATTTTTCGCTCGTGCATCCTCTTTTTAAATATGCGTGCACTATCTGGACAACGGCTTTCCAAAATCGCAGCCAAAGACTTGAGTCTGTTCAGAAGCAGTTTTTACTTTTCGCTCTGAGAGATATTTTCAATCCTTGTGATTTTAGCAATCTACCACCATACGAGGATCACCTTAAATATATTAGCTTGCTACCCCTTGCGTCGAGAAGATTACTGTTATCTGCCTGCTTCAGCTTCGATGTCAACAGAGACATGGTTAATGTCGTCTACTTAAAGGACAAATTTGTGTTCAACTAGTCCTTGAGAGTCCCCAGATCCCACCGACTGCTTATTGAATACCAGCACTAAGACAAAACAACATATGCAACAAATGAGCCAATAAATAGGTGCTGCAAGTTATTGAATAGTATGAGCCAGAACTTTTCCCCTATGATATCTAAAGCAACTTTTAAGAATAACATTATCAAGACTCTCTCTATGACTCTCATAGATATCTCCCTTCACCCACCATGCTAATATACCTGCATTGTATATTTACATTTATACTTTTTATAGCTTTAAATTTGTGTTTTTCGTTTGTATTTTTATTGTTCTTTGTCTGATTGTTTCTATTCATTTGATTTAATTTGAGTGAAATTTTTATTTAATTATTATTTTATGTTTTTGTTAGTATTTCATCAACCTTATTTGGTGATTGAAACTACATATAAATATATATATATATATATATATATATATATATATATATATATATATATATATATATATATATATATATATATATATATATATATATATATATATATATATATATATATATATATATATATAGATATATATATATATATATATATATATATATATATATATATATATATATATATATATATATATATATATATATATATATATATATTTTGATTTCCGAAAACTATGCAACACTCAAAAGTTAAAAAATTTAATAAATAGCAGCAATCTCACTGAGAGAAAAAGTCGTGGTTGATCTAACTATTGTTGTTAATAATGCAACAATTCATTCAAAATTGTCGAAAGAACTACTGAAAGTGGTTCTTTCTACTATGCTAAAATAGTTCATATGACCCTTCAAAAGTAGTTGACGTTGCTGATACATAAAATATCGAAATCTTCGAGGATTCAACTGTGTTAATTGGCTCATGAGTGGGGCATTTCACGTAAAGCGGACAACGAAAAAAAGTCGAGGTTCGGGATTTCGTTCATATTGTGCATAATGATACTTCTGCCGAGAGGGCAAGTTCAAGAAATGCAACCTCCAGTTAGAAAGCTTTCGTACAGTGCTGTAACCTGGCAAAGCCTGCCTCATGCCTCCACGAGCTCACATCTGCCACAAGCTTTCACAAGCTCGTATACACCGAAAGCTCCCGTATATTTGTCCCAGCCAGAAGCTCTAACTAGCATCCAAACTAGGAATCCACAAGAAGAAGAACTTTTTTCTGCAAACACGATGATTTTATTAGCACAGGATCTTATTCAAAGCTTATCTCGTTGCAAGAACAGGCATGAACAATTTAATAATTTAGTTGAACTAGCTTGTAAATTTTTATATGCACGTTATGCTTAATATTATTATATGGAATGCACAAAATTTTAGAAATAAATGGTTGGAGATTGATTGGATTGATTGGATGGAGATGATTTTGCTGCTAATCAAAAAGCAGATATTTTAGTTATAGTTAGGTGGTGTTGCAATAGCAGTGCACAAATCTATCTCGCACAAGCTGCATCTAGCACCGAGTACTTTGATTATAGAAAATCTTTGCATAGAACTTAAGGATGGTACGAAAATCTTTACTGTTTACTTTTCGGGAACTAAACTGAACGATGTTAAATTAAAAGCATTCGAAAAAGACATAAGACTCCTTACCAATCAAAACCAAAGGTACTTATTATGTGGCGATCTAAATGCTCGACATATGCTCTGGAACTGCACTACATCTAATAAGTGTGGACGTATACTGTTTGATCTTGTACAGGATAAAAAAAAATCTCGTCATACATTCTACACCTGATCCCCCATTCTACTCGCCTAGAGGAGCTGGGTCCATCCTTGACTTCGCTATAAGCGACGGTCGGCTACCTGTCCCAACTCCCTTTACGTTTCAAGCACTCTCTTCACCTCATTTAACCTGTTACCCCCCCGCCTAATTGAAGGGGTAGCGACCCCCGGCTTGGTCCGTTTGGGTCCCGGGTTCGCTCAGGAGACTGGGCGTGGGCGCCACTCACTCACCCAAGAATGGACCACGAGCCGCCGAGTGAGCTTACGGCTCACCGAGGTCAAAGAGGACCAGGCTTGAAAGTCGCCGCTGCGTATGGCGCGACCCTCCTCCCCTTTTTCTTTACAATCACCGGACCACCTAAACGCAAACAAAATTCCGGTTTTCCTTCCTGTGCCACGAATATTAACGACTCCGTAAACTTGAAACTTGATCTTTATTTTTACAACCTCCGCCATCTAGCGCTTCTCAAAATACGGAATTAATTCAAGTCTAATCGTCTTACGCTACGTTAGATTAACCTTTCTTCTGTTCCGTTAACTAAAGTCCACCACTCCACACAATAGTTACACAAAATATATCAAAAAATTTTAGATACTAGTAACGTTTTGAAATTTCTCTTTCCTTTGAATTCGTTTGTACTATTTATAACTAAAATAAATTCTCACAACTACTCTAAAGTGTGCACTAACCTTCTTCCTTACTATCAATTTTCAAAATTTTTTCCACTGCTCGCTCTCGCTGCCGCACAAAGAATTTGGTACCTGGTTTAACGATTTTCAAAACTTTAATCAACTGCTCGCTTTCGCTGTCGCACAAAGAATCTGGTACTTGGTTTAACGATTTTCAAAACTTTAATCAACTGCTCGCTTTCGCTGTCGCACAAAGAATCTGGTACTTGGTTTAACGATTTTCAAAACTTTAATCAACTGCTCGCTTTCGCTGTCGCACAAAATATCTGGTACCTTGTTTAACGATTTTCAAAACTTTAATCAACTGCTCGCTGTCGCACAAAGAATCTGGTACCTGGTTTAACGATTTTCAAAACTTTAATCAACTGCTCGCTTTTGCTGTCGCACAAAGAATCTGGTACTTGGTTTAACGATTTTCAAAACTTTAATCAACTGCTCGCTTTCGCTGTCGCACAAAGAATGGAAAATTTCTCTTCATCAGGTCCCGCTGCTTTCTCTTCTCGAGTACCGTAAGTTCTCCTTTCCCGTATGACTGGGTGAATGTACTCTCACACGCGCTTATCGAGGATTTCCACCAACCGCTGGGTTTACAATCCAATAACTTTTCATGGCGGTCGGGTTTAAGTCCACCCCTGAGTTTCGTTTTTACAGGTGACTGTTGATGTTGAATTGTATGCATACGAATTTGATTTGTCGCTACTATGTTTTTGCAATGAGGGTACCGATTCAGCGGCTTTTTATTGCAAAACGACTTTCGTTTACTTTGCCACCGATGTAGACAAGACTAGTCGTTTTGATTGATGTTATAGCTATTTGACTGCCCTGGGTAGCCAACGGGTGTAAAGATTTGATAAAAACCAAATGGTCCGTGTGAAACGTCCGCTGATGCATCTGAACATTGTACGTAGCGCAACTTCGATAGAAACACTGCGAACGTTGATATTTCGACGCACCGTGCACTTTCGCAATGTGATCTACTAAATTCAGCCCCGGTCGCCCAAGAAGGTTAATTACGTTAATGTTCTTCCCTTTTATTTATCGGTTACTATCTATGCCGTGAGCATCCGACGGGTACAATACACAGGTTGGATGCTACGGCAGTATGCTAACTATGAGTTGTGGGTACAAACTTCCAATTTAGTAGAGTGGTGGATTGCCCGCGATTGCTCAGCCTTCCCCGGGGAAGGCTGTATTTTTTTCCAATGTAAAAGCATGTACACGTACTCGTACACATTGTTACAACGTAACAACCCATACAGTTAACTATTGGTACAGACGCTAACTGCAAAGACACGCCTGACCGCAGTAAATATTGTTTCAATGCCTGCAACTGGAATAAGTTCTGCAATTATCTCAACGCGAACATTTCGCTTGGTAAACGCAGTTTAAGTGACATTAATAACAATGAGCATATTGACGACCTACTAATAGGATATACCAGTGCAATTAGCAATGGAATTGAGGTAAGCACACCAAAGAGAAGTATAAAATGTAGTACATTCGAGATCGATACGGAAACAAAACGTATCATCCGTCAGCGAAACACGGTTCGACGCAGCTGGAAAAGAAACAGAGACCATAATTTGAGGTGTATAGTTACTTCTCTTACACGGGAGATCCGGGACAGGATTTTCATCCTGAGGAACAGACGGTGGAACAATATGTTGAGCAATGTCGAACATGAGTCCCGTCAAGTTTGGAGACTTCATAAATTGTTTAGGAAAAATTCTAGCAATCAAATTCCGGTTCTACGTGACAGGGAAAACAAACATGTTTTTTTTGACGGTGAAAAGGTGGACTTGATAGCAAGTACTTTTGAATTATTTCACGATATTACAGCTAATATGGGAATCCACATTGTTAAGACAATAGCCCAGCGATCTGTAAATATGCTTTCCGAAAACACCAATTTCCAGATCGAGCACTATGTAAGCCAGCAGAAATAAGAGCAGTCCTACGTAAATTAAAGGATAACAAGATGGCATACCAAAAAAACCCTAAAAAAGTTGCCTAGGAAAGCAGTGGTCCAGCTAAATTTTATATTTAACGCCTGAAAATATTCGAAAAGGTGGTGCTGAGCCGTATCAACCAATTTACATATGCCAAAAGCATTCTTCCCGAATTTCAATTTGATTTTCGAGAGGGGTACTCAACAAATCACCAGCTATTCAGAGTAACAAGAGACATCGAAAAAGCATTTGCTTTGAAAGAATCAGTTGGGATGATCACACTAGACGTTGAAAAGGCGTTTGATAACGTTTGGCACGAAGGGCTTCTCTACAAACTTATACAGCATTCATTTCCACTTTATTTGGTGAAGATAATACAGTAATTCTTAAGCAATTGCAAATTTGTTGTCGAGATAAAAAGTAGTCTTTCCTCCCAGCGACAAATTCATGCTGGCCTACCGCAGGGGTCCTGTCTCAGCACTATATTTTTTAACATTTACACAGCTGACATCCCCACGAGCCCCAACTGTAAACTCGCTATCTTCGCAGATGATACTTGTATTTACTCTGCTGCTTAAGATCCAGAGCTGGTAATTTCCCACCTAGCTCTATCAATACTTTTTCAGGTGGAAAATCAAAATTAACACCGCCAAGACAAAAGCGATATTTTTTACTAAGAAACGGAAAAGATTGAACATGCCCTCTAGGAATCTCAACACTCTGGGTCAAAGTAGAGAATGGTATGACGAGATCACGTACTTAGGAATTACCCTCGACAGGAAGCTTACTTATCATAAACACATCAATAGCGTTTGCGTAAAACTTTCAAAATGCTCACATGCACTCTATCCACTTCTTAACCGTAAGTCAAAGATGTCACTCAGTAACAAAATACTAATCCATAAGCAGATAATGCAGCCAGTTGTTCTGTATGGAGCACCGATTTGGGGCATTTGTGCAGAGTGTCATAAAAGCAGACTACAGATCGCATAGAATAAATGCCTAAAAATGATCGGCAATAAACCTTTCTACTACTCAACTCGCAGGTTACATATTTTTACGGATGTTAAAATGATTAAAGAAATCGTGAAGAAACAGCGAAGAAATTTCCTACTTAAGTCCTGGACTTGCAACAATCCTCTAATTTTATTACACCTGCAGGAAATGTAGCAAGCTAAACTTAAACACATTAAGCTCAGTATTAGCATACATATATGCTAAGTTCAGTTATAAGTATGACTAAGTTAGAATAAGTTAAAATAAATTAGGGCTAATGTAATATTCAAAAAATTCATATACATACAAGGTTTTTGTTCGCTTTTCCTTGTGCTTACAAGCTAACTATCATATATCAATAGTCAGTGTTAAGTTCAATATATGTATCAAAGCTGTAGAGACGATAATTGTCTAAAACTCTGAATTACCCATCTCCAATAGTGTAACTGTAATAATATGCGAAATAAATTGAATTGAATTGAAGTTTTTGTTTCTATGAGGTTTAATTGCCGGTTTATGGGCTTCTGCATAGCTGACGAAATTGATAAAAGGTTTTTTTGGAAGCGGATTCTGAGATTCAAAACAAAATCTAAAAAATATTAAACATACTGATTGGATAAAAAATTAACTGTTCCTTTTAATTTTGAAATTAGATTTGAAAAATATTTTTTTTCCCTATGTGAAACCGGAAGTAGACACTTAAACTCGTAATTTGAATAATTTTGACCAGGTTAATTTTGTTTATTTTTATAACAAAACAAAGCTTAAAGTATACTTATTTTATCATAAAAGTTTTAGAATGGGATGGCCAGTAGTTTAGGAGGTAGGTGAATTTCAATACATAAAAGTCGCATGGAGCGTGGTGCCGGGAGCTTGATTATGATAGCTAGTTGGCTCAAAAACATAAATTGATATCGCGATGTGATTAGTAGCGCCATCTCTTATTCCAAAAAAAACCTTTTATCAATTTCATCAATTATTCAGAAGCCCATAACTCGGCAACTAAACCTCATAGAAACAAAAACTTGTGGATCTACATTCATATCTTCTAGAAGTACCATTATGCACAATATGAACGAAATCTAGAACCTCGACTTTTTTTCGTTGTCCGCTTCACGTGTAATGCCCCAATTACGATAAATAGTTGAAAAAATGAGCATCAATTCATTTAACACTACAAAATATTGAATTATCAACAACTTTCATAGTAAGCGAACCACTCTACAATTGTTAAATTCAACAAACATAATTCAGCAATCACTTATTATTGTTGCGGCACCACAGACTATAGTCATTTACTATTTCGTACTATGTACATTGTTGGAATACCATAGCTAGTGGTTGCTTACTTTTTTCCACCACGGACGTTGTTTATCAACCACGCGTCATGGTACATATAAGTAATCAACAATTTTTTTATGGTTGTTTTAACTATAGCCCGTAGTTGACGCAAAATAAACTAAGGAAAATTGTTGATTTTGCCAAGATTTTTCTCTCAGTGCTGCATTACTGCTTAAGCTACTAAAAGTAGGATGGAATCATTCTTATGGATTGGTGAAACACACATAGGTTCAAATGGGCCGATTGTGTGAATTTGCATGAAATATGTTTAAATGAGCCATTTTTAGACAGGGGTGCGGTATACAGCGGTCGGACCAAATGTGACCTGACCTAAAGCGCGGACTAAGTGAACTTAGTCCTAAGATGTTTATATCGACCTGACCTAAAATTTGCTGAGGTCGAATTTAGTCCTCGTTCGTATATGACAGCTATTATTTAGTGTAATTTTCGTTCATGCACTGTATTTATCGTTTCATTTGTCTCTTAAACATGTTTATCTCAATGATTTTATGTCAATGGGGAATATTATGAGCTTATATTCAACATACATACATTATTACTAGTCGCGCAAAAATCAATGTTTAGGTCGGGTGTGTTTACAGCGGTATATAGTCCACGAGCTATTTTAGGTCAGGTCGCTTGAAATCGTGGACCGACCTAAATTTAGGTCGGATACTGAGTATTTACAGCAATTGGACTAAAAAATTTAGGTGGAATTTGTTGTATAGTCCGCGGACTAAACGGGAGCTGTATACGCTACCAGTACTTTACAATAGTTGACGATGAAAACTGACACTTCACTGAAGTCACAGATCTTTCATAAATCTACTCTTCATTTCGACGGAAAACATTTCAAGATTATTGTTTATATTTATTAGCTCTTCTCGTTAACTTATGAAAGCTGCGACGTGACTCAGCTGTTCCTATAAAATGCGAAAGTAGTATTGTGTTACCCAGTAAAAATAAACATTGTCGCAAATATAATCTGCCCTAACCGCATTTTATGCTTAAGTACAATTCAATTAATTAGGCGCCAAGCCCATTATTTATTCATATTTCGGTTTGTGCATTTAGTAAATTATGCAAGCAGTAGAATGTTTCATTCTGAGTTGTTTTTGAAACATGTTGGACCTGTCTCAAAGCGCAAACTAGTTTCCGGCATAATTTTTTATTCGGCTGATCTTGACAACAGTGCAAGGTAGTTTCACATATTCAGTGGGTCGAGTTTTCAGATTATTCCTCAAGGTCGCTATAAGGCTAAGAATCTTCTGGACCAACAAATACCATATTTTCGACGGCATAGCTCGAAGTTAGAGCACTGGCTCATTTGACGATAAGTTATTCTTCACAAAAAAATCTCACTTAATCGCCAATATGATAACGATCTCGCTATATAAAAAATGTCCTCACATTCACAAAAGGCGGCCGGCATTGATCAGTACAGCTGTGAATACTTGTTGATGCAGTGATCAATGACGCCGTATCGAAACAGCTTCCGATATTGTTCAGTCTTCGCTCGTCAAATGCAATTTCACTTCCTAATTGCATAACAAGATGTTTGATGCCAGAAGACATAAAATCGGAAAGAAGAACTAGATCCAGTTAGTTTTAAGACAGCAGAACTGTCTTATGTCAAAATGTATGTACATCACACACAAGTCTGTTGAAATCAAGTTTTGTTGGAAATAAACTCGATCCAAATACTTACATAATGCAAATGCTGCGAAGTTTACAACGCACTAATGTTTGCGCGATTCCTATATGTACCTGCCTTTTGCATATGTTGAAGAAATAAATAACTTCGCATTTCGAATTTATACAAATTGAAGGTATGTATATGTTTTTATTAGCATCATTGATGGAAATACGCTAAATTCACGCGCTTGTTACTAATTTTCGAAGAAAATTAGTATTAAACTCGCTTCGCCGAAAATTTGTCATATATATATATATATATATATATATATATATATATATATATATATATATATATATATATATATATATATATAGATATATATATATATATATATATATATATATATATATATATAAATATATATATATATATATATATATATATATATATATATATATATATATATATATATATATATATATATATATATAGTTGCTCACGAAAGTCAGCATACACCGCTTAAAAACGCGGAATTGGCAATATATAGATAGAAAGAAAATGAAAAGACGGGTAAAAAACGAACTTAAAAGGAATATCAGAAACATTGTAATCTATTTTACATAGAATTAATGAGAACATACATAAACATACACATATACATAGTAAATAACAAGAAATTTCGCTGAAAGTGAGAAAACGAAAGTCAGCATACACCACAGAAACATACTGCGATAAATATTGCTACCGTGTTAATATGCAAAGATAAACATTAGTATATTGCAAGTCGATCAAACTAAAGTGATTTGGATGCCTTTAATACTTAAAAATGAGTACACTGAAGGAAACGGGTTTGGAAGTGCGAAAAATCATCCTAAATGAACGAGTGGAAGGGAAGTCGTATGGCGAAATTGCTAAAATAGTTGGAAAAAGTCGGGCAACGGTGCAAACGATCATACGGAAAGCGGAAACGGAAGGAAGAATACAAAATAAACAACGAACAGGTAGACCGAAATCCTTTAGTAAGAGAGATGAGAGAGACTTGTTACGGAAAATAAGTAAGGAGCCACAAAAAAGTGTTCCGGCAATGGCCACTGCACTTGCAAAGGCAACAGGGAAGTAAGTGAGTCCAGAAACAATACGTAGAGTTTTGCGTAATCAGGGTTATAACGGTACAGTTCCGCGAAGAAAACCTTTCATTTCTCCAGTTAATGAAAAGAAGAGGCTTGACTTCGCTCACCTGCATCTTAAGAAGGACGACAGTTTTTGGAATCAAGTTATGTTTAGTGACGAGAGCAAGTATAATATTAATGGCTCTGATGGGCGCGTATACGTGTGGAGGAAGCGCAACGAAGCATTGGCAAAGAAGAATTTGCGTCCTACAGTGAAACACAGTGGAGGGTCAGTCCTCGTATGGGGTTGTATGTCGGCCGCTGGTGTGGGGCAATTATATTTTATTGATGGTACTATGGATTAATACATGTATTTGAACATATTGCGAGGCGATTTGATACCTTCTGTGCAGAAATTAAGCCTACAGCTAAGTTGGATCTTTCAGCACGACAATGATCCAAAACATACAGCTAGAAGTGTCAAGGAATGGTTGCTGTATAACGTCCCTCATCAGCTTCACAGTCCGCCTCAGTCTCCCGATTTAAACCCTATAGAGCATTTATGGGAGGAATTGGATCGCAGAATTCGTGAGCCAGCCGTAGGAGCAACTATTACTAGCAAAGAGACCCTGAAATTAGCTGTGCTGTGTGCCTGGATGATTATTCCACCCGAAATTACCGGAAATCTCGTTCGTTCGATGCGAAGGCGTTCAGAAGCTGTTATTAAGGCTGGTGGAGGGTCTACGAAGTATTGAGCTCACGTTTTTTGGTCTTTCTCGTTCTTTCCGAAACATGGCTCGTAGTGTATGCTGACTTTCGATGGATGGATTTTTTTAGTTTTCATTGCTTATTTCTTTCTGTGTTCGGATTTTCTTTATTGTTATGTTATGAAACTTATTTTTAATGCCAATAAAGCTACTTTTACGTTTTCATTGCATTCTTTCTTTTTCCACTGTACCATATTCGTGTTTTTACATGCTGTATGCTGATTTTTGTGAGCCACTGTATATATATATATATATATATATATATATATATATATATATATATATATATATATATATATATATATATATATATATATATATATAAAAATATATATATATATATATTATATTTATATATTATATATATACATATATATTTAATATATATAATATATATATATAATATATATATAGTAATATATACTATACATATTCAGTATATAATCTATATATATATATCTATATAGTATAGTATAATCATATATATATATAATACTATATAGTATATATAATAATATATTAATTATATATATAATAGTATACTATATATTATACTATATATATATATATATATATATATATATATATATATATATACATATATATATATATATATATATATATATATATATATATATATATATATATTGCTTCCACGACAACCCCGCGTACGGGTCTAGGGGTTGAAGCTGGTAGAGAGCTTCATTACAATTTTTTTAATCATTCTGTTCATTCACATCATCCGCGCCGGCTGGTTCAGTGGCATGGCAGTGTGTAAGTGAACGCACTCAAATTTGAGGGTCGGTAATGTGCATGCGAAAAGGATGCAGCTATATTTGAAAACTCTGCTTCCGATCTGCCTCAACGACCGTGTTTTGTTTCTAACATCTAATTAATTTGGGTTAACTATTTAGTTTTTGTGGATCAGCTGAACTTAATAAGTATTGTGTAAGTGTGTAAGTGCAATTCTGTCACAGTTCATCGATTGCCACTATTATAGGTAAGTATTGTAATTAAAATCTATATCTCAGTCAGTCTCAACCTCAAGACGGATTATAAAAATTTTTTTGAGTGATAATTTAGTTCCCAAGTTCCAAAACTTTCCATTTTACACGGAAAACATGGTTTGTGCTGGTATTTCTGAGCTTTCAATCTGGGATGGACAACGAAAACAATGTTTTGTTTTGTGTCGTATGTGCCGCAGAAGTCACGGCTCACACAGTGTCTTAGGCACGCAAGCTGCGAGCGAAGTTTTAGCAAACTTAAACTTATTAAAAATTATCTACGATCGTCGATGAGCCAGGAACGTTTATCGAATCTTGCAATATTAGCGATAGAAAATCGAACTGCTAATGAGATTAGTTATGACAAGGCTATAGATTTGTTTGCAGAACAAAAGGCTCGAAGAGTAAAATTGTAATTTCAATTACTTTTAATCTCATGTTTTATTTTGGACCCTATTCTGTCCTATCCTAATTAAAATATATGTCCAACACGTTCATGTATTTTTGGAGAAAAAAAATATAAGCTTAACAGAGAAAGAGCAGCGCTAGACCGGTCATTGTGGCGTTCTTTGGGTGAAGCCTACGTACATCAGTGGGCGCCTTATGGCTGAAATGATGATGATGATAAAGGGAAAAATAATGGTGTGTGTGGGGGCGGCATTTTTGTTTTTGCCCCGCCTCGAAAAAACTCAAGATCCGGGGCTGTATAACATCAATGAAGAAAATGCTCAGTGCCTGCAGCACTGTAACTGAAGTTGGTGTTTGGGGCTGGGATCCGAAAAATTTGCAGAACTTTGCGAATGGAAACATTGATTATTTATTTTAATTGTAAATGTTTCCGGTATGAATACTAACTGTAAGTGTTTATTGATACAAAAGTAGCACAACCGACTCGTGCTGGCAACCTTCTGCCAGTACCAAAGCCAAGAATATATCACATCTGCTTCACGTTGTTATATTACATTCGAAGTTATAGGAGTATAAAGAAATTTAGGGCTACCTGCAGCGAGTTTTTTCAAATAATCGGAAACTTAGTATTTGTTGTTTATTGTCTCTACAATATCATTACCAATTGAAAATTCTACGATGAAACCGCTTAATAAAGATATTGCAAACAAACACAAAACCAACAATAGCTGGCAACCCTATCGTGGCTTTTCAACCAAATTTGGCCTGAATAATGTTTATAGTATGTTCCATTAATTGTATGAAATTCGTATTGATTTCATGACTGCACTGGAAGTTATAGGGCAAAAAGTTTTATTTTCCTGAGCGAATTTTCAAATCCAAAGACACAAAAATTACCATAGCTGGCAGCACCAATCGAATTTTTCAACCAAATTTCTATCAAACAGAGTTTAGAGTAAGGTTCAGCTACTGTGTCAATTTCATGAAAATCTGGTTACTTATTCAAATTTCATAGGGCAAAAAGCATTTTTTTTTCTTTGTAATTTTTCAGGATGGCACCACTGGCACAGAGTTGCCCACAATTCAAAATCGCTTCTATCAAACCTGGTCCTACTTAAGTCCAATGCATTCTATAAATTTCAATGGTATCTGATTATTGATTCGTGAGTTCCCGTGAACAGAAGTTTTTGATGCTAAAAATATAGGTTGACTGGGAAAGGGTTACCGTTCTTGTCCGACATAAAATTTCCGAAGTTTTTCTTTGAACGTGTAGATAAAGCAGAAAATTTGTATACAGATTGGTTTTATTGTAAGAAACGGACAGTTTTTGGAAATTCGATGGTTTAATGTTTTCACTTCCAAATTTTAATTTTTTCAAATTTAAGACACCAAAATTATCATAGCTGGCAGCTCCAACCGAATTTTTCAACCAAATTTCTACCAAACGTGGTTTTAAATAAGGTTCAGCCACTGTGTGAATTTCGTCAAAATCGAACGATTCAATCAGAATTTATAGGGCTAAAAGCAGTTATCTTTTTTAGTGATTTTTCAAGATGGCACCACTGGCACAGAATCACCCGCATTTCAAAATCGCTTCTATCAGACCTGGTCCTATAAAAGACCAATACATTCTGCAAATTTCAATTAATTCTGCTTGCTGGATCGTGAGTTTCCGTGAACAGAAGTTTTTGATGCTAAAAATATAGGTAAATTGGGCAAGGGTTACCAGGCGTGCCCGTTATACCATATCAAATTTTTTTTTGGCCTATGTAAAAAAAGCACGAAATTTACATATGAGTGGGCGGTCGGTTGCCAGCCGAATAGGGGGAAAAACATGTAGTATACGCAAATATACACGTGCCGCAACTGTTCGGTCTGGTGAAAGTGTGATCCATAACCTCCTCGCGGTGGCCGCTGGTAACAATTCCCCCGGAAGGGAGGATTGGCTAATTGGATCAGGCTAGTCCCATCTAAGTAAGGTTGGTGAGAGATCTCTCTCCCGTAAAAAATTTTGGTTCTGCCGCACGCCCGTACAGCAGCCAGCTGTATGGGCTGTGTAAACGGAGGCCTCGCCCGTAACCGGCAGAGGGGCGCCCTTGTTTCTCTCCGCAGGGGTGACACGGAGGCCTGGGGACAGGTCTGGGCTGGTGACTGAGGTGAAGGTTCACCTGCGGGGTTCTGGATCCAACACTTCACTTTGCCCGGTTCTGGAACCTGGCGAACCGCGGTCTACAGAGTAGCGAACTGTTAGACTAGGGGAGACACCTTGGTTGCCTCGGCAGCAAGGTTCGCAGGTTCAGCGTACTGTGAAAGCCTACAGAACCCTCGGATGGTCGTGGGGGAGTCTGCCTCGCGATCCGAAGAGGGGGAAGGACGATCGGAGCAATACGTTGTTCCTATGGGGGCGGGGTGTAGCGGGAGGCAAAATTGCTGGCGATTGCCTCGGCTGTGGTCCGAGAACGTGAAACCCAAACCTGAAATTATAAAAAAATATAATCTATGGATCAAAATAAAGACCTGAAAAAACTCAAACTTCCCGCCAGTACTACTGGAGGGAAGTCACCAGAAAAGGACCCCTTCAAAAGGAGTTCAAAGGTGACACGATCACCAACGTCGGGAAGCGAAACGGCTCAGGGTCAGACGATCGAAAGATTGCGGGCCCTGAAGCTAGATGGGGAACCCGCCGCGGGATCTACTGTGAGTCCGATGGACGTAGCGGTACCCGTCAGCAGAGCAGCTACTCAGCAGTCTGGCGGCGGGTCTGGAGATTCACTGGCCAGTACAACGGAAGCGGCGGTTGAGTCGGCTTCTAGCAGAGCTGTGACCAAGAACGGAGGCGGCAAGCTGAAAGGCTTGCAGGTCACCGGGAAGGAAGCGGCGGCTAAGCCACTCAGCAGAGCTGTGACCAAGACTGGAGGTGGTGCCTCCAAAGATCTGCAGTCTACTGTGAAGGTGGCGGCAGCTGATCCCACCAAAGGGAGGAAGCGGAATGCCCAACGCTTCAGAAGGAGAGAGGCAAAACGAGCGGCCAGTAGCACGGTGACGCTGGAATCCAAAGGGAAACCCGAGGTTGCCCAAGTGAAACCTGCTGCAGCGGCTGCAAGTAAACGCCAACGCTCAGAGGAGTTAACCTCGCCGAGAGTTAAATCGACGAAGAGGCCACGACAGGAGACGGCAGTTCGTTCCTTTAGGGACGTAGCGGCCAGTCACCTTAAGCTGGCCGTCGTTGACAAGCAGGAACCCCTGGAATGGAGACTTGAAGATGACGTGGCCAAGGTGATTCTTAAACGGATCACCGAGGAACTCCTCAGGTTTGCCATGTCAACGGAAGAAGGGTCACCTCGCTTTGAAGGCTGTAACATTGTTCGCGGCCACATTGCGGTGACCTGTAGTGACGTCTTCTCGACGGAATGGCTTCGGTCTACCGTCCTGAAGATTTCTGCAGACCATCCAGGTTTGGACGTAGTGGAGGAGACATCCGTGCCCAAGCTAATTACAGCGAAGGTGGCGGTGCCCCACTCGAACGCTTCGGAGGCTCTGTCTCTGTTAAAAAGACAGAACCCCGATCTGAAAGTTTCAGGCTGGAGATTATTCCAGGCTGTTAAACTAACTAACCAATCTGCGGAGCCTGACTTAACTGGTGCAGCTAAGTTAGTGCTTGTGCTGGGTATCGATCGGGAGTCCGCGGATCAAGTACGGGCCAACAACGGGTTGATTCACTTCGGTCTGAAGAGGATCACCTTGAAAGTTGGAGCGGAGAAGGTGACTGAGGGTAGCCGAAGTGCGAGTGGTCCAAGCAAATCTGCACCACAGTAGAGGGGCGACGGCCAATCTGCTTCGGCATCTCAGTCGGGGGCACGCTGACATCGCACTGATACAGGAGCCGCTTCTGTACAAGAATGTGGCTTGTGGATTCGGCACCAGCCTCAGTGTGTTCCAGCTAAAAGGAAGGGACAAGACAAGGACTTGTATTGTCGCCAAAAAAGAGGTGAAAGCAATCTTGATTCCGCAGCTTTGTGATGGGGATACAACCACAGTGTGTGTGGAGTGGGGGATCGCTGGTAGCGGCACGAAACGGTGCCTGTTGTCGGCGGTCTATCTACCATACGACATGGATCCCATCACGCCCGGACTGAGAAGATTGGCAGTAGCGGCTATGACAACGGATGCTGTTATCGGCTGTGACGCAAATGCTCACCACGAAATATGGGGAAGCACCAACATAAACGAGAGAGGTAGGAGTTTGCTAGAATTTCTAACGTCAACCAACCTCAACATCCTCAACATGGGTAACAAACCTACATTTATAACTAAGAACAGGGCTGAGGTAATTGATATTACCCTGGCAACTCCAAGCATAATGAAAAGTGTCCACAGCTGGCAGGTTTATAACCTGCCATCGCTCTCGGACCACCAGTGGCTATGCTGGAATATCGGTTGTTCTGTTATTTCACCTAAAAAAGTACGGAACCCGAGAACAGTACAATGGGAAGTTTACTCAAGGAAAACAAATAGACACCTCAGAGCACTAGACGATCTGGAACTGACGAGTCCAGGACGGCTGAACGAGCAGGTGAACCGATTAACGGGAATCTTAGTGTCAGATTTCAAAGACGTGTGTCCGGAAAAGCCCGTAAGGAAGAACGCTACCTTGTGGTGGAATGGTGAACTCACAGAGGCTAGAGGTCGCACACGAAGGGCGTTTAACACCGCAAGGCGTTCCGGAAACGTGGCTGACTGGAATCGTTACAAGCAAGAGCTGTCGCTTTTCAAAAAGAAGATTAGACAAGCCAAGCGCGACTCATGGAGGGAATTCTGTGAGAACATTGAAGGAGGTACAGAGGCTGCCAGAATCAGGAAGGTTCTAAGCGTAACCCCCGGCGTACCTACGCTTTTGCGAAGGGAAAACGGGGATTGGGTGGAGGACCCGAAAGAGTGCCTGGACTTGCTACTGGAAACTCACTTTCCAGAATCAGCCTGCGTGACACCGCGTAGTGACGTACTTCGTGGAACCCACCGGGCGTCTGAGCGGCTGATCAAGGAAGTAGTGGACGAGGTCAAGATTGAATGGGCTATTGGCACATTCCGACCTTACAAAGCTACAGGGATTGATGAGATATCACCTATCATGCTTCAAAAAGCAGATAAGGCCATCATTCCCATTCTGCAGCGTATTTTTACCGCATGCCTCCGCCTCGGGGTAGTACCCGAGCAATGGACAAAAGCTAGAGTGGTCTTCATTCCGAAACCTGGTAGGTTGAATCATCATTACGTGAAGGACTTTAGACCAATCAGCTTAACATCGTTTCTGCTCAAAACACTAGAGAGGCTTGTTGATCTGCACATCAAAAGCTCGATTGATGTCGCGAGAATCTGTGTTGATCAACACGCGTATCTAGCGGGCAGATCAGTAGATACGGCATTACACAAAGTTGTCGGTACAATAGAAAAATCCTTACGGCAGAAGGAATTCAAGTTGGCAGCCTTCTTAGACATTGAGGGGGCCTTCAATAATGTCACTGTGACGAGTATCATCGATGCCTTGGTTTGATACGGAGTGGATAAAACCCTGGCGACCTGGGCATCTGACTTGCTCAAGAGCAGGCGGATTGAGGGTACCTTTTTGGAGGCCAAAGCGGAAAGAACAGTCGGTACCGGAACACCACAAGGAGGGATTATATCTCCCCTTTTCTGGATCCTGACAGTCAACGAAATACTGGAGAAGTTAAGGGCCAGTGGCTTTGAGGTAGTGGCGTATGCCGATGACATTGTGGTACTTGTGAGGGGTGCGTTCCCACAAACTTTGTCGGACCTTATGCAATCGGCGCTGGACGATATTCAAATCTGGGCCAGAAAAGTCGGTCTTAGGGCAAACCCGACAAAAACCGAACTTATGCTCTTCACAAAGAAACACAGGGTACCGGCTATTGCCACGCCTAACCTCAACGGAATAACATTGGAGCTTGCTGATAGTGTTAAATATTTGGGCCTTATACTAGACAGGAAACTGAACTGGGGGGCTAACGTGAAGCACAGAATTGGTAAGGCCCGCGCAGCACTTTTCGCTTGCCGGTCCGCCTATTCCAATACCTGGGGTCTTAAACCTAGGGCGGCCTATTACATATTCACATGTGTAGTCAGGCCGATTTTGGTGTATGGAGCGGTCGTGTGGTGGAAAGCAGCGGAGAGTAAAACTAATATCAAGGAGCTAACAACACTGCAAAGATTAGTTTGCATATGTATTACGGGCGCTTTAAGAACCGCCCCAACGGCTGGGTTGGAAATGATTTTGGGACTCATGCCCCTAGATCGATTCATCTTTAGAAGCGCAAGCTTAGCGGCGATACGCGCTAAAAGTTCTGGCATGTGGAACGACTCAGATCAGTGGGGCCACAGCGGTATTCTTATAGAATGCCGCAAAAGATTTGGACTCGTTGCAGAAGACACGGACCACATGAGCAAAATAATACATCTTGGCAGGAATTTCCAGGTCAAGATACCCACAAGAACAGACTGGAAGAAAAAGGAAGCTACCACCGATAGGGGCGCCTGGATTTACACGGACGGGTCAAAGACGGACACAGGAGTTGGCTCGGGCGTGTTTTCTACGGATTTGAGCCTTAACCTGTGGTGTAGACTGTCGGACCATGCTACCGTCTTTCAGTCTGAATTACATGCTATACGCATGGCAGTTGAGTCCATTAGCGGAATATCAACCAGACCAATAACCATTTGCGTCGACAGTAGGGCAGCCATTCTCGCTCTTGCGTCTTACAGATGTTCTTCAAAAACTGTTAACGCTTGCAGAGTGGCTCTCAATGAAAAGGCAAGGCATATTCCTATCCGGATTATGTGGGTGCCAGGGTATAGTGGGGTCATAGGCAACGAAAAAGCTGATGAGTTGGCGAGGAAAGGTTCAGGAGCTAGCAACTGCCCCTGCATCACTGTACCTCGGTCAATCGCGGACGCCACAAACAAACTTGATGCCGCCATATGGGCCAAACTAAAGTCCGAATGGGAAAACAGGCTGGACTGCAGGGTGGCCAGGACATTATGGCCATCACCTGATCCAAGCAAAAGCAGGAAACTGCTCAAGCTCAGCAGGAACTGCTTGAGAACCACGGTCGGCTTGCTCACAGGGCATTGCCTTACCGCATCTCATGCGAAGAAAATGGGACTGACATCCAGCAGTTTATGCAAGAGGTGCGAGATGGAAGAGGACACCATTGAGCATACTCTCTGCGATTGTCCAGCCCTAAATAATAAACGCCTCAAAATTTTTGGTGCATACCACTTTCAAGGGTTAGCAGAGGTGGCTGGTACCGTCACGCTGAGTCAGCTGATCCAGTTTGGCGAAGCGGTCACTTGGCAGCTCTAAAAAGCCAGCGGAGGGTGGCAAATGGGCCCAAACTGGTGGCCTAATGCAAGCCGCGTTTCCCGGCAGCCCTCTTTACTAACCTAACCTACATATGAGTGGCTTTTTTTTGAAAAAACGGCTTTTTTTCAAGAGAGACGATAATTTGGAGGTTTTCACTTTCAGTGCTTGCCCTAGCTCTAGGGTTGCCAGCACGCTCATCAAAAGGTTCACAAATTTACAACTAAATAATATAAATATGTCCTGAAAATTTGGTAATGACTGAATAGCTCTGTCAAAAGTTATCGCAATTTAAAAATTTTCAATTTTTCCCGTTCTTTTTTTAGGCACCCAGCGCACACATGGGGTTAAAAAATTCCAAAGCATTATCCGATTCACATGTAAAACACGTTCAAAATTTATTTCGTCAACTTTATTTTTGCAAAACTTATTTGTGTACGGAATAATAGGTATATTAAAAATATCACTAAAATGGCCGCCGGCGCCAAAGGTTTAAAGATTATTAACTTTTTGTGAGACCTGGCACTATTCTGCATATACATCAATGTGTCCTGAAAATTTCAGCTCAATCGGATGGTGCGTTCCTGAGATTTTTTCACTGAAATTTTTTGATGATATATATATATATATATATATATATATATATATATATATATATATATATATATATATATATATATATGTATATATATATATATATATATATATATATATATATATATATATATATATATATATATATATATATATATATATATATATATATATATATATATATATATATATATATATATATATATATAGAAATATGAATATTTGGCCAAAGTGATTTTAATAATAATGTTCTTCTTCGAACTTTAGTAAAAATTTCGAAGGACTGTTGCGACCGACTGAACTCTGTCGAGCCGTCGTCAGTGCAGCATATATCATTTAGAGATTTTCCTAGCTCAGCCTGGCGTGGGTTTACGGGCGGAAAATCTCTACGTGCTATGGCACACAGACAGTACAACACTTAGAAAGGGAAAGAAAAGGATTCGCAAGAATCATCATTTATTAATTTAGTTATAATTCATTAGGTATATAGAAACGGAAATTATCAAAACAAAAAAAAAATCAAACTAAAAGTCACAAAAAAATTAAAAAGAAAATCTGAATAACTCAAGCAGAAAATCAAACTAAAATATTCAAGCAAACAAAAGTAAATATACAAATTAATTAATAATTTGGGTGGGATTCATTCATACCAGACCCCGGCCGGGATTTGTTCACATATATCATACAAGAGAACCAAAAAAGTTGAGTAATCAAATTTGAATAATCCAACTGAAATAACCTATTAAATTAATATTTGGTATACAAAAACTATCAAGATACTTATGTATATAAACGTACATGCACCCACACCAAAATTTTTCATAGAATATTTATGGTAAAAATATATATAGTAAATTTTCTGTAATTCATATCTATACCACGTGATTTATTTTAACTTTTAACTATGTGAATGATTATATATTCCGTCTCCGTTGATATAATTCAAGAACTTGTCACGGTGTTGGCAATTTTCGCGTGCTAATCAACAAAAAAAAATAAAAAAAAAAAAAATCTCCACCGTCCTCGGAAGGAGAGAACGATGGAGATTGAGCCGCGCTATCGATGCACTAAATGACCGGATATTAGGTTTTGTGTGTAACAAAGTTTAGATTTTAATTCATATAAGTTAGGGGGAAGTACAGCCGACACAAAATCGACGACATTGTAATTTGAAGAAGCGGGGCGCGATTACTTCGACTCAGACCCACAACCAGGACACAATTGGACAACAGACAGTAACAACCCGCAGAATTAAAGCGCGATATAGATATACATACGCATGTCAGATCAGTGTATGGGCCGTGCTGTTCGGATCGGTGAACCCGGACCTAGGCCAATGTTTGACCCAATTATAACTGCCATGAGATAGTCGTCACAGACATGGGTCGTGTTCGATATCGACGAACAGACCTGAGGCGGCGGCAATGAATACTGGGGCTTGCACACCGCAGTAGCAATAATTACATTTGCAATAGATCCTAAAAACGCGGAAAAGACGGTTCGCGCAACGTAGCAATGACGACGATCATTTTGTTTGGAGCATAACATATCATCTCCCGAATTAAACCAGACCGGCGCGGATTTTCGGAGGAAGAGTGCGACACGACACAAGAACCATAACTTACCTTCATCCTCAGCAAAAATCGAACAGATCCACTAAAAATAGAGCGTGAGTTAACGCCTGGAATATTTATTTTGTTTGTTATTTATGTCGCCACCGAGAACTGTCACGAGATGTCAGCTGACAGTTGAAACGTGTGGTGAGATCTCAGTGCCCGAAAAGTGGATCTCGTGGTGGAATTGAAACTCAACACCCGGTTAGAGGAGAATGAACTCTGTTGAGTTCGATCAACGGGGTTTGAAAATCCCGCTGCCGCCAAAAATCTTCCTGGGCCCCGGGAAGTGAAAAATCGGGTCTCTTGCGATTCATCTGGGTAAGTGGACGGAAGTCCCAAAAGCTGAAGCGATCGACCGGTATTGGAATTTCACTTCTATCTTTTTTTGGTTTTCGGATTCAACTGGACCTGGGACCGTGCTAGATAAGAATCCAATAATCAACCAGGAGACGGAGGAACGAATTTATGAAGGACTTGGCGGACTTTTCTTTTGAGTGACGAGTAAACGTACGAGCCAGAGCTACAATTCGATAAGTGGGCAGAGTCAGTTCGAAGGTACCTGGGTGATAAAATCGAGTAAACGTACGAGCCAGAGCTACAATTCGATAAGTGAACAGAATCAGATCGAAGATACCCGGGTGATAAAATTAGAAAATTGGAGCGACGAATGTTATACAACGATCGGAGGCGTTAAATCGACGAGCAAGGGCCCCAGCGAGGGAAAATTTCGATCCAGGCGATTCAGGAAGGAAAAGTCAAGGTTAGGTAGATTGTAAGTTCAATATTAATTACTATAGTCATATTCTTTTGAAAAGATCGATAATGAATTTAGATGTTGTGAATTTACGTATAACTTTGTTTAGAGCATAAGTGGAATTACCATAAATGGTAACGCGTATAATCTATCTTCGAAGTGTAACGAACTAGAATGAATAAATTTGCGATAGTGTGAATCCGGTATAGTTTGGTGCTAAAGATTCGGTGTCGTTGTTTGAAAACCGTCGCCCACTTCTCGCTTCGGGGCAACGGATGAAAGGCGAGTTTTCAGTTTTTCGAAGCGAGTGGCGCTCTACCCACCCCCTTCTCGCGAGCAAAGGCCGCCTGAAAACCGCCGCCCGGGTGTTCCACCAGGGTTGTGAATACCTAGATTGCGATATTCATAAAATAACGGTAACAAATTGGCGCCCAACGTGGGGCCGTAAAATAGCGGAAATAACGGTAATAACGGTTCGAAAAGGCTTTGTCGGATTTAACGTTCATATCGGGGTTAACGGGACGCGGAAAATTTGAGAGTCCCTTTATCGGAATTCGCGGCTTAATAAGGCGTTGAAAAGCAAATTTTGGTGCATGACCGATTGAATATTTTGCTTAATTATTATTTACTTGAGTTTTCTTGATTTATTTGAATTTTGGTTTGGTTGTGTGACAGGAAGATTGAGAGTGAGTGGTTTCTTTAAGTGAATTTTGTTGGGTGAAATAAAATCAGAACTTGGAGTGCGTGTGTTATAGGTACTAGCTTGTAAGAGGCCATTTCTTTCAGGTTTAGTTAGTAAGTTCCGGGGATAAATTTTATCGCGTCGAGTCACAGGGGAGGTGTTTTTAGTGAAATAGGTGATTTTGAACAGTGAAAATATCGTCATTAGCTATTCTTATTTCTGCTGGGGGGTGCATTTGTTAATCGGTGATTAAAGTTTTCCACTCCTGCGTGATTTAGAAGTCGGTATTTTAGTGATGAAGATTATAGTGGATCGACTTAGCAAGGATGAGCTCACGTATGAGCTTGCGATCCGAGGTTTCCCGGCGGATACAGTCGATAATATGCGGAAGACCCTGAGGGCGACGCTAAAATCAGAAGCAGCGTTGGATACATCACACGTCGAAACGGAGTACCCGTTCGATTATGCGACGGATTATGCGGAGCTTACGGCAAAAGCGTCAGAGGTCGAGGAGCTTATAGCTAGGGTGACAGGGGATAGAGCGGCATCGGACTATGTCAAAGCGAAGGTTAAGGTCGAGTTTGGTTTCCGGCGTTTGGCAAACATGCAGGCAGTGACCATCGAGCAAAAGAAGGGAGCGAGGTCCCTCCGGAATAGGTTTATCCTGGCGATGGGTTCTTTGGAGGAGAGAGTAGGTGACTCGAGTGGCGATGAGGCGGAGCACCCGAACGAAGACCAAGTGACAAACGTAATACCAACAGCACGGAGCACAAGTCTTGCAGAAGTGGCGAAATGGGACCTTAAGTTTAGTGGCGACTCGTCAGGCTCTATCAATGCCTTTTTAGAGCGGGTCGAAGAGCTACGCCAGGCACGAGGGCTTACCAAATCTCAGCTTTTCCGGGCAGCAGTCGATCTCTTCGATGGGCGGGCGTTGATTTGGTTTAGGGCCAACCGCAACCTTGTGGAAAGCTGGGACGCGTTAGTAGAAGAGCTGAAGGCAGAATTCTTGCCCTCTGACTATGAAGATCGCCTTTGGGAGGAAATCCGAAGACGGACTCAAGGGGAAAACGAGTCGATGGGGGTTTATGTGGCGATAATGGAGCGCCTTTTTAGTAGGTTAAAGAAGAGTTGCTCCGAAGAAAAAAAACTTCGGACCTTGAGAAGGAATATCGCCCCCTTCTATCAGCAGCAGCTATGTCTGAAACCAGTCGGGTCAATATCCGAATTGGTAAGTATGGGGCGCACATTGGATGCAACGAGGGCTTCAGTAGCGGCGTTCGTACCCCCGACTACACGATCGAGGAGGTGTTTAGAGCCAGATTTGGCATATGTGAGTGCGGAAACTACAGCGCAGGTGGCGGTGGTGTCCGGGGGCAGTCGCGTGCGGTGTTGGAACTGCCGCAAAGAAGGTCACGTATCCAGGGAGTGCTCTGAGCCCAGGCGATGTTTTGGCTGCGGTCGTCAGGGGGTCATGCGTGCTTCATGCCCATCATGCCAAGGGAGAGTTAGTGGGACGGAAAACCGGGCTCGACAAGATACGCAGGGATCGGGAAACGATCGTCGTGCTCGTTAAGCGGCCGAGCGAACACGATATCAAGGCCGGAACGGAGTAGTCATCAGCCGATCGTAGACTATGCGTTAGTGGAAGATAATCCCGACAGTCGACCGCACTTACAAGTGGAGATTGAAGGTACGATTTTGGAGGGATTATTGGATTCAGGAGCGAGTCGTACGATTCTGGGATGGAAAGGGTGGTCTCGGTTGGCAGGTAGGGGGTTGACATTGAGACAGGATGGAATCGAGGAAGTGCGGCTCGCAAATGGCGTAACGTGTGCGGTAGATGGAGTTGTTGGACTGGAGTTTGCCTTGAATGGACGAAAGCATACTCTCGAAACATTGGTAATTTCAGCAATCCCGCAAGAAGCGATTTTAGGTATAGACTTCTGGCAGCGTTTCGGCGTCGTGTTAGATATGAAAGGCCGGCAGTGGACTTCGATCGCTTCAGTCGAGGTGGAGACGAGTAAGGCGCTGCGAAGTCGATCCCATTTATCGACAAGGGAAGCAGATACTTTGGCGAGTTTATTGGAAGAAGAATTTGGGTTAATGGGTGATGGACTAGGGTGCGCGATTTCCGTGAAGCACGTAATCAAAACCACGGCTTCCCCAATCAAGCAAAGGTACTACCCAGTCTCACCAGCGGTGCAAAAACAAATTAATGCGGAGTTAGACGAGATGCTACGGATGGGAGTAGTTGAGCCGTCATCTAGTCCGTGGTCTTCGCCGATATTACTAGTTCGGAAGAAAGATGGGTCATTCCGGTTTTGTGTGGACTTCCGAAAAGTGAATGCGGTGTCGGAAAAAGACGCCTATCCCCTGCCGTACATTTCAGCTACGTTAGACAAGTTAAGAAATGCGAAGTACTTGTCGACGCTGGACGTCAAATCCGCGTACTGGCAAGTACCGATGGCAGAGGAATCTAAGCAGTACACCGCATTCACCGTGCCAGGAAGAGGTTTGTATCAGTTCCGTAGGATGCCTTTCGGACTTCACAATGCGGGGGCCACATGGCAACGACTGATAGACAAGGTGCTTGGACCTGCACTAGAGCCTTTTGTGTTTACGTATCTCGATGACGTGATAGTTGTGACCGAAACTTTTGACCGGCATCTTGAGGTATTGCGTGAAGTTTTCGTTCGGTTAAGGGAAGCTGGTTTACGGGTTTCAAGGGAGAAATGCCAATTTTGTAGAGCACAACTGAAGTATCTGGGCTACTTGGTTGATGTGGAGGGACTGCACGTAGATCCCGAGAAGGTGAGGGCGGTAAGCGAGTTTCCCCGTCCTACCTCGGTCAAGCAAGTGAGGCAGCTCTTGGGCATGGTGTCCTGGTACAGACGCTTCATACCAGATCACGCAACAATGGTGGCGCCGTTGACCGACTTAATCAAGAAGGGTCGTAAGTTTGTATGGACTGAGGAATGTGATCGCGCGTTTGTGTTCTGCAAACAAAAGCTTACAACTGCACCCGTACTATCTTGTCCGAACTTCGAACTTCCTTTCAAGGTGCAGACTGATGCCTCCGATGTTGGTATAGGGGCTGTGCTGAGTCAGGCACACCCGACTGGAGAGAAGGTCGTGTGCTATCTCAGCCGAGCGTTGTCTCAACAAGAAAGGAAGTATTCTACAACGGAGAAGGAGTGTTTGGGAGTTCTATGGGCCATCGAAAAGCTCCGACCCTACATCGAAGGGACTCATTTTGTTGTAATCACCGACCATCATTCGCTCGTCTGGCTGAACAGATTGAAGGACCCGACGGGTAGGTTAGCTAGATGGGCAGTGCGGTTGCAGCAATTTGATTTTGAGGTGGTTCATAGGAAGGGAAAAGAAAATCTGGTTCCGGACGCGCTTTCGCGGGCAATGATAGACGTAGGCGACGTATCCACGCCCCGGGTCACAGAGCGCTGGTATCAAAGCATGTTGGACAAGGTTGGGAAAAACCCAGATAGGTTTCTGGACTGGAAGGTGATCGGAGATACCTTGTGGAAACAGCTCACAGTTCGAGCGACAGGCAGTGGGACTGCTCAAGTCTGGAAGCGAGTTGTCAGCAAAGGTGAGAGACCAGCGATACTGGAGCGTTATCACGATGACCCAAAAGCGGGCCATATGGGAGCGACACGAACGATAGCCCGTATTACGCAGAGCTACTACTGGCCGCGGATGAATATGGATATCCGGGAATACGTCCGAAGATGCAAGGTGTGCCAGACATGCAAAGTGGAACGGAAAGCTCCGATTGGGTTAATGTCAACTCGTGCGGGTGAAGCGAAAGTCCCGTGGGAGATGATCGGTGTAGATTTGGTAGGGCCATTGCCGAGGTCGTCGAGAGGTCATTCTTATATCTTAACGGTCTTCGATTACGTCTCAAAATATTCAGTTTTGTTACCTGTGCGAAGTGCGACGGCAACGACTGTTTTTCGTCTGTTAGAGGAAAATGTTTTTTTGGTGTACGGTGTCCCCAGGATACTAATTTGTGATAATGGAGTACAGTTCCGGGGCAGCCAATTCAGGAAAGCGGTGGAAGAGTATGGCGTGCAGGTGAGCTACACTGCATTGTATCACCCTCAGGCCAACCCGGCCGAAAGGCGTAACCAGGATGTTAAATGCATGTTAAGGTGTTACGCGTCGGAAAACCACCGATCTTGGGATCAATATCTAGCAAAAATCGCCTGCGCCTTGCGGACTTATAAACATGAGGTGACGGGGTTCTCACCTTATTTCGTTAACTTTGGTAGGGAGATGGTTACATTCCGGGAAAAGTCAGAGCCTCCGGGAGATCAGCAGGTTGACTTCTCACCATCGAGGAGCGCGACGATGCTGGAAACGATTCGAGCGGAAGTAGTCAGGAGAATGAGGCAGGCCGCTGAATCTAGTAAAGTGAGGTATGATCTACGCCGAAGGTCGGAGTCTTTCCAGGTCGGGGATCTAGTGTGGAGGAGAAACTACGTACTGTCAGATGCCAGTAAACATTTTACGGCGAAGCTCGCTCCAGCGTTCGTTGGCCCCTTTAGGTTGTGGAAAAAGCTGTCAGCGTGGACGTATGAACTCGTGGACATGAAGAGGAAGTCCGCAGGTACATGGCACGCAAAAGATTTGAAGCGCTGTATAGAAGTTGACCGTCAGCCAGACGGGAGCTCGGAGATAGTAGGCGCGTGAAATAGTGGGTAATGGGGAAGAACGTATATAGGCAATGTAGTGATAGTTATTGTCGGTGGTGGGTTTAATACTAAAGAATTCCGTAAGAACAGATTTAGTAGTAAGTACATATGGTGGTGGGATTAAATATTTAATAGGAGTAGAGTTGTTTCACCTGGCCCTAGCAGGTAATAAATTGATAAGGTGATGAGGAGTAGAATCTATAGTTAGCCAGAAAAAGGCGGTACATAGGCTACAAATAGCGAGTTGGATTGTTAGCAAGTTGGTTGGTGGTGGGTTATATTATATAATATTAGTCGGTGGTTAGTTTTATGTTTCATAATATATTCTAGGGTTAGTTTTAATGATAATGAAAGTTTATTTTAATAAAAATGAAAGATATACCGATAGCTGGGTGGTGTTTCCGTGTGGGGGCTGTATGATTTTACTTTTTCTTCTCCTTTCCCTTTTGTTTTTTTTGGCTCATAGCTTAATCTTTTCAGTTTTTTTAGGTCATTTATTTCTTTTCCTCCTTGTCTTTCTTCTCCATCATGGGCCCATAGTGTCCTAAAAACGGGTTCAGTTCGCATTAGTTTCTCATAGAGTAAGGAAAGAGACACCAACACCATACTAGCTACTAGACGACACATACAATCATACATTAGGAAGTAATGTAGTTGTCATTTTTGTTATGCTTAGAAAGTAGGCAGCGCACCATAGTGATCGCGTGGATGAGTGGCGTGTGAGTGACGATGTTTGTCTTTCAGTTGATTGAGTTGTAGAACAAACCAAAATTCAAACAAGAATCAAGCCGTTCGTGAATCCGAGATACAAAGGCATGTGGATCATATATGAATTGAAACTTAGTGCGGCGTAAAATCCGGCAAAGAAGTAAAGTCGAGAATTTCTACGTAATTCTCTGTGGAGAGGGGGGTGTCACGGTGTTGGCAATTTTCGCGTGCTAATCAACAAAAAAAAATAAAAAAAAAAAAAAATCTCCACCGTCCTCGGAAGGAGAGAACGATGGAGATTGAGCCGCGCTATCGATGCACTAAATGACCGGATATTAGGTTTTGTGTGTAACAAAGTTTAGATTTTAATTCATATAAGTTAGGGGGAAGTACAGCCGACACAAAATCGACGACATTGTAATTTGAAGAAGCGGGGCGCGATTACTTCGACTCAGACCCACAACCAGGACACAATTGGACAACAGACAGTAACAACCCGCAGAATTAAAGCGCGATATAGATATACATACGCATGTCAGATCAGTGTATGGGCCGTGCTGTTCGGATCGGTGAACCCGGACCTAGGCCAATGTTTGACCCAATTATAACTGCCATGAGACAGTCGTCACAGACATGGGTCGTGTTCGATATCGACGAACAGACCTGAGGCGGCGGCAATGAATACTGGGGCTTGCACACCGCAGTAGCAATAATTACATTTGCAATAGATCCTAAAAACGCGGAAAAGACGGTTCGCGCAACGTAGCAATGACGACGATCATTTTGTTTGGAGCATAACATATCATCTCCCGAATTAAACCAGACCGGCGCGGATTTTCGGAGGAAGAGTGCGACACGACACAAGAACCATAACTTACCTTCATCCTCAGCAAAAATCGAACAGATCCACTAAAAATAGAGCGTGAGTTAACGCCTGGAATATTTATTTTGTTTGTTATTTATGTCGCCACCGAGAACTGTCACGAGATGTCAGCTGACAGTTGAAACGTGTGGTGAGATTTCAGTGCCCGAAAAGTGGATCTCGTGGTGGAATTGAAACTCAACACCCGGTTAGAGGAGAATGAACTCTGTTGAGTTCGATCAACGGGGTTTGAAAATCCCGCTGCCGCCAAAAATCTTCCTGGGCCCCGGGAAGTGAAAAATCGGGTCTCTTGCGATTCATCTGGGTAAGTGGACGGAAGTCCCAAAAGCTGAAGCGATCGACCGGTATTGGAATTTCACTTCTATCTTTTTTTGGTTTTCGGATTCAACTGGACCTGGGACCGTGCTAGATAAGAATCCAATAATCAACCAGGAGACGGAGGAACGAATTTATGAAGGACTTGGCGGACTTTTCTTTTGAGTGACGAGTAAACGTACGAGCCAGAGCTACAATTCGATAAGTGGGCAGAGTCAGTTCGAAGGTACCTGGGTGATAAAATCGAGTAAACGTACGAGCCAGAGCTACAATTCGATAAGTGAACAGAATCAGATCGAAGATACCCGGGTGATAAAATTAGAAAATTGGAGCGACGAATGTTATACAACGATCGGAGGCGTTAAATCGACGAGCAAGGGCCCCAGCGAGGGAAAATTTCGATCCAGGCGATTCAGGAAGGAAAAGTCAAGGTTAGGTAGATTGTAAGTTCAATATTAATTACTATAGTCATATTCTTTTGAAAAGATCGATAATGAATTTAGATGTTGTGAATTTACGTATAACTTTGTTTAGAGCATAAGTGGAATTACCATAAATGGTAACGCGTATAATCTATCTTCGAAGTGTAACGAACTAGAATGAATAAATTTGCGATAGTGTGAATCCGGTATAGTTTGGTGCTAAAGATTCGGTGTCGTTGTTTGAAAACCGTCGCCCACTTCTCGCTTCGGGGCAACGGATGAAAGGCGAGTTTTCAGTTTTTCGAAGCGAGTGGCGCTCTACCCACCCCCTTCTCGCGAGCAAAGGCCGCCTGAAAACCGCCGCCCGGGTGTTCCACCAGGGTTGTGAATACCTAGATTGCGATACTCATAAAATAACGGTAACAAACTTTAATTAATCTTATTTTTTTCAGCATTTCTTTAATTAGCGAATAAAATCTGGTTGAAAAGTTAACTATTTTACTATTCATAAAAGTTCTTCTTTTGATTTTTGGTCAAACGTTGGTCTGGTTGGTTTGGTCATTATTTGGCCTTCACTCATGAACTTGTCCAACTGAAAATCGTACCTTTGAAATTAAGCTCCGTTTTACACCATCACCTGCTCTTCTGCAATCGTTCTCCCCTTGTGGTTTTGTGAAATCGTCACTGTCGTTGAAGACCCAGATAGTCTGCTAGACTTCCTTTCCTTCAGCCACTAATTCAACGATATACCCTTCTTGCGAAGATCTTTCGTTTTTTCAACTATCAGCTCGGTCGTTGTCCGCTTGTGGTTTTGTGAAGTCGTCACTGCCGTTGAAGACCCAGATAGTCTGCTAGACTTCCTTTCCTTCAGCCACTAATTCAACGATATACCCTTCTTGCGAAGATCTTTCGTTTTTTCAACTATCAGCTCGGTCGTTGTCCCCTTAGTGCTTCTCAGCTTCAACTTATGTTTTAAATGCAAGATTAAAGTTTCTCCTTTATTTCAGTATTAAGTTCTCTAATCGCCAATATTCATCAATGTCCTAGTTTCAGTCTCCACACTAGAATTCTTAACTTAAGTGTCTCAATGATCACTTTGTACTCGCAAACTTTCTTAACTTTCACTATATTCTCAAACAAATTTTGTTAACTTGCACTTTACTTTTTCTTAAAATTTTTTTTTCCGCTTAAAATTCTTGAACGTTCTTCCTCTGCAGTTCATACTCAAGTCCCTCTTTTTCTTTGTTCTTCCACCAGCAAAAATTTTCACTATACCGCTAGAGCGGTTTCTTTCCAATACCCATTGCTTCCAATTTTGACGCAATTAGGGCATCCCCAAATCATACGGTACAGGGATCTGACACCAGGTTCGCTGTACAGCCGAATTCGGGTAAACTGGACTTGATGCCCCACTCCCGGGAAATCCCGCCACCAGAGGGCGAAAAGGTGGTAGAAGGGCTACAAAAATAAAGAAAAACAGACAAAATTATGCAAAAAAAATAAAAATGAAGATAAAACAATTAAGAAAAAGAAAAAAGAGAAAGAAAAGAAGCCCCAAAAGCAAACGCGCAACCACAAAAACACAAACATATTAGCCCGACATCTATCGGCAAAATTCATGTAACAGCTGTGTGGGGCATCAAGTCCAGTTTTACCCCGAATTCAGTCAACTGTCAGTGATGACTTTTTTAAAAATGTAAACCTGGGTTTGTATGATAGACGAGTGAACGTGGTCTAGAATCGTCGTCAGTTTTGTGTTTATAAAGATTGGTACGATATAACCCGAAGAAGTGCGTCTAATTGGTTCAGTATTCGAAGAAAGGTTCTAGTGAGATTCTAAAAACATGTCGGACTTGAAGGCGCCTCTTCGGACCGTCAAGCGGGTCCAGTTCGGCATTCTGGCACCGGACGAGATCCGCCGAATGTCGGTGTCAGATGATGGCATACATTTCCCTGAAACAATGGAAGGTGGCTTTGACCAGAGTCAACGATCGTTAACTTTAATAGTAATTTTATTTATTTTTTAGAACAAATCAGAAGAATACGAACTTACTATGGATACTCAACCTAAGCTCATGGGCCCCGCTGACCTACCTGCCCAGGGTCCATATTTTGTAACAGAGTTACCTGATAAATCGGTTATGTTAACAAGACAAATGAAGCGATTTCCATTGCACTTTGCCAGGTATTTATAGACACAAAGCGTTTTGAGCAGTAAAATACATAATGATATTCTTTTCGTGTACCGAGAAGTGTTCTGCTAAGAAAAATTTGCTGAACTGCGAAGATAGTCGATTGGAAACAATGCTCACTGACGAAAGATGAAGAATTGGCACTAGTTCAAGATTTTAAGAAAGTTTGAACCGTATTTACTGTCAGCATTGCAACAGGACATAGATGTATGCAACAAATAGGTCCATGACTTGCTAGAATTTAGATATCTTAAACCTTTTGGCAGCGGCGTTCGTTTTAGTGATTTTTCAGGTAGGTTTTCCAAGCAGTGTAAATTTTTGTTAAAAAAAAGTATTGCGAATGAGAACTTATTATGTTTTTAGTTTGTTTATGATAATGAATTGGAAATGTCGACCCTTCTATAGGCACCGAGTGCCTAAAAATAGGCAAGGATTTTTTTCCAAATTTTCTTTTGTCATAACTTCGAAGAAAAACAATGGATCATCGTGAAATTTTCAGAGCGTATTGATGTAGACTAGAATTTGACACACATGGACTTTTAAGACTGTGCATGCATGTCTGTAGCTACAGCAGGCTCCTGAACAAAAATCCTTCAAATCATCGATCTTCCTGGAAAATTTTTGATTTTTGAAAATAAATTCAAATTATTGATAAATTTTGATTTTTGTCCACTAAGTTAAACAAAAATTTTCAAAAACCCGCGGTAAACAAAAACGGCAACCCGTGATCAAATTACCTCTATTTTCAGCACTCAAAAGTTCTGTTCACGAGAAATGACGATCGGATAATGCGATCAATATGAAATTCACAGAACATGTTAGGATTAACTAGCACCAAGTTCGAGAGAAGTGATTTTGAAATACGGGCTACAATGTGGCAGTGGTGCCATTTGGAAAAATCGCTGAGAAAAAAAAACTGGTTTTTGGCCTATAACTTCCGACTTAGCCACCAGATATTAACAAAATTCATGCAGTAGGTGAACCTTACTCTAAAATAGATTTCGTAGAAATTTGATTGAAAAATTAGTATAGGAACGCCAGCTATGGCAATTTTTGTCTCCTCAATATTGCAAATTTGCTCAGGAAAATAAAGGTTTTTTCCCTATAGCTTCCGATGCAGTAAGAAATCAAAACGAAATTCGTGTGATAAGTGGATCTTGTTGCATTTCTCATTCTGTAGGAATTTCGTTGAAAAATAGTGAAAGGATTGCCAGCTATGATGAATTTCGTAATTTATTTATGTTTCTTTATCGAGCGATGTTGTCATAAAATTTCCAAATGGGAATGATCCTGCAATGACAATTAACAACAAATATTTACGTTTCAAAAATTTAGAAAGTTTGAACGGTGGTAGCCCTAACATTATATTCACTCCTATAACTTACAGCGCAGCCATTCAATCGAAACGAAATTCACAGGGTGGGTTTAACATAACGTGAAGCAGCTATGGTGCTAACACATGATTGCCAGCACCAGACAATTTCGTAAATATCGCACCAACAGATGCTTCCATTTTGTATTCATAAGCAAAGTATTTACAATAAAATAAGCAACCGATATTTAAATGTTCCGAGTTTTGGAAATTTTTCAGATGGCAACCCCAGACATAGTTTAATCGCTGAAACTTTCGATGACATCCTTGGATGAAAACGAAATTCAAAGGATAGATTGATTAAGCACGAGCATGTTACGGTAAATTGATTGCTGCTGTGTTGGACAAATTTGCCAGCACTGAACATTTTCATCATTTGTGTTATAGGAAATGCTGTCAGAAAATGATATTTGTTCCTTTGAGTAAGAAATGGTTGATATGATACTACAAAGAAGTGTATAACGTCTTCACACATTTTTAAATCCCTCAAAAATAGCTTCTTCGAAAATTAGTTTTCTAGCGACTCTGATGCGCTAGACTTTTTTTGAATTAGATTGAGTCTAATATCGTAAGGACCATAAAATCTTTGAGTACTTAGAATATTTGTAATTAAGTTGGAAATATTTCATGAATACTCAAAATGTTCAGCAATCCTTTTGGGAATATAAAACTGCAATCCTTTGGAGATAACGGCATGTACGTTTACTTACATGCTAAAACTCCATTTACTGGTTTAAGGAAGCCAAATAATACACAAAACTTCTGAGAAATGCGTTTGAATTTTTTTACCAAATCTATTGCTAGATTTTCTGAGTTTAATCGTTCACAAATGAGGACCTTCAAACGAAAAGTACTGTTTCTAAGCGAGGACACTAAGCTGCTGCATTTAAAAGACGCAATTGACTCGATCTCTTATTTAGTCTTAAGTCAACGAAATTTTTATCGCTATCACCATCAACATTGATGCTATAGGATTAAATTCACCTCTTATGCAATCCAATCCGTCGAATGTTATCCCCTGTCCGTTCATGTATTCTTGACACCTATAAACTGATTCCCCAATGCATGTAGTTATATACGGTATGCTGTAGGTGTAGCGTACAAAATAAGCACTCTATGAGAAGTTGTGCTTCTATGTATTGACTGGCAACTTGCGTCTTCCATCCATAAAGTTTCGAATTGTGGTCTCAATTCACTTAATCTTTTACAGATTTTACTTCAAAATATTCATTGTGAACAGCTCAAATGACGAGAAGGACTTATTGGCACCTCCTTATAAAACGAAAATCAAGGTAAGCGCTTTATTAAAAAATAAGGGAGAAAAAACCGATAGAACACTGATTTTCGAAGAAATTTGGAGAAATCGTGCAGATTTCTACCACACGTGCTCCTTACCACAAATACAACCAACCTGTTTCAAAGGTGGTGTACCATTTTTTCAGGGTTAACATTCGCATGAATTTCAAAATTTAGGAAAGTAAAACACATTTTACCTATACGAGTATTCATTATCGGATGCTAATCTTATAAAACTTTGAAAGCAGCTTTTCCTTCAACATAATTGATGAAAACGCTCAATGCTTGCCAAACTTTACAAGCGCTGCACTGGTTCACGACAAAATCAATCAACCCTGTGAATTAAGTTTACATACGATGACATCATCGAAAGTTACAGCGATAGAAAGATGTAGTGAGGACTGCCATCTAAATATTTGCAAAATTTGGGAAATTTAAACATGAGTTATTTTTCTATGATATTGCCAAAGCTCAGGAGTTTACCCTTTTAGCCCTCGGCTCGCAACTTGAAAACAGGGGTAAGATTTTAAAAAAAAAACTCTAGCGCACCTGAACCGCTAGAAACACTAATATTCCATGAACAATAGAAGAATCGTGAAGATTCTGAGTGCATATTCTACCACACGTGCTCCAACCTGTTTCGATTGCTAAATCACTTTGACCTGAGCAATGCATTTAAACTCATAGGGTGGAAAGAATTTCAAGAATTTCAAGACTTAGGAAAGCCAAAAACTACAAAGCTGGCCAAAGCTTCAAATAAGCTCACGCCGAAACCATGAATGTGCGAAATTTCCCTTAAAACCTGATATAACAAAATGAACAATCAGGCATAATAGTATTAGAATATTATCCCCCTTAATTCAAATAAAAATGGTTCTTATAATTTAAAACTGATTTATAGGATTAGGTCAAACTTTCAAATCGATTTTACTCGAAATAACATTTTTGCACATTCATGGTTTTGGCGTACACCCGACGACATGTCCTGCATAACGGCATTTGATAGAAAATTATTTTGCCTTTTCAATTATTTGTAAACAAATTCCCGACCTCTCTCCAACAGCTACACGGTTTAAAAGTTTAAAATAAAATATTTTTTTGCAATTTCCTATCAAGTAAACTAAATTTTCAACCAAAATCCCATGGAACGGTTCATTTTTGTTTTAAGATTTACATTGCCTAAAATGTCACCTTTAGTTTGATTCCTAAATGTTTATACCTTGGTTCAAACCATTGATATAAAAGTATAGAGGATATGCGAATAGCATATACGTATACTGTCCGTGACTGTTGCCAGAAACAATTGTATTAATATGGGTGAGAATGCAGTGTTCTGACAATCTCAGGTGTTCCAGCATCGTTCCAGTTACTGGGACTGTCAATTTTCGTTTCATAAAATCGATTGTCTTCAAGCCGCGCATTTATAAAACGCTTTATAATTCGTGATCGGGAGCTGCATTCAAAAAAATATTGCATTTAGTGTCGTGCGCATATGAGTGGCAGTGTCGAGTGATAATTTCATTAAGCTAATGTGTATACAGAATTAGGTAAAGCAGGTTTTATGTTGTGCGGTTTGGTTGTGGTGAAAGAAAATAAAGTTAATGAGTGAACGGTTTAATATTTTTAAAATATAGCTTTTGTTAGAGAATGCGTGAAGTGTTTAAATTTCAAATACGCCTGTTTATTTCGTTTGCGTGAATGATAGCTTGGCAATTGTCGCGAGAACGACAACATCACCCGGTTTGTTTACATTTTAAGCAGTGTGACATGTTGACTTTGTAAGTAGGTCAAAGCGGGTACTAAACTAAATAATGAAAGGGGGCATTTTCAGCATATGCTCAGGTACATGAAAATAGAAAATGAAATAGTAAAATTGTAGTTTCTGAAGCCAATAAATAACAGTTAATTATGTAACGAGCATTGTAAATCTGCCATAGCCGGTCCCAAGCCCGGTTGAAAAGAGAGGAGGGAGGTGCGAAGCTGTGAGAATAGCTGAGTTTTTGCACCTCTATCGTAAATATGTGCAAATATATACATAAATAAATATATATATATATACATATATATATATATATATATATATATATATATATATATATATATATATACATATATATATATATATATATATATATATATATATATATATATATATATATATATATATATATATATATATATACATATATATATATATATATATATATATATATATATATAAATATATATATATATATATATATATATATATATATATATATATATATATATATATATATATATATATATATATATATATATATATATATATATATATATATATATATATATATATATATATATATGGTACTTTTCTGTTTCTGAAAAACAGAAAAGTACCATATATATATACATATGCATATACATATACATTTATGTATATATACATTTTTATGTATATAGATATACATATATATATATATATATATATATATATACATATATATATATATATATATATATATATATATATATATATATATATATATATATTTATATATATATATATATTTATATATATATATATATATATATATATATATAAATATTTATATATATATATATATATATATATATATATATATATATATATATATATATATATATATATTTATATTATATATATATATAGATATGCAAAGATCATGCACACGTAAATGTATTGTAATGTCCTTTAGTACTCTTAAAAATGGTCTATATTTAAATGAATGTTTTGAAATTGTTGTTTGCAGAATATGTATTCAAAATCGTAGCCTTAACTGTCTTGGATATCGCAATTGCATCATTATAAAAAGTGCAAATTGCATTAGTAAGTGGAAGTGATAAATGTTCTGGGGAATAAGTTATATTGTGTTTTTTTCCCAGATAATGGAAACTACGATTGAATTTTTAAAATATTTTACAATCTGCTGTATTTGAAATTAACTAGCAAAAACTTCGCGAAAACGTAAGGAAAATCATATTGAAGATTCTAATAGGTCTGTTCACGTACCTGAATCTATTATAATATAGGTGCGTTTTTTTGCACACCCGAGCAGATCAATATCTGTTAAGTGTATTGAATACAACAACAAAATTGTTATTGTATTCAATATACTTAACAAATTTGGATCTTCTCGGGTGTGCAAAAAAACGCACCTTATATTAAAATAGATTCACAGCAAGTCGTTTTAGCACTCTTGCTGCCACCCAAATTTTGCCACAGAAAGAAGCCAGCTGCAAAAATATGTTGCTGCTGCAGTACGCGAACAGATCTAATCTCTCACATATTTTCGAATGTAACTATTCTCTATGCTTCTAAATAATAACCCGGATTATATTATGAATTAAATTATCCAAGGGAAGCCGTAAATCCGCCAACGCCGGTCCAAAGCCCGGTTGCAAAAGGAGGAGGGGGGCTGGTAACTTAAGATTTGGTTCTGTGGTAAGATTCGTATTTTAAAATGCATTTTAAATATTCTGAGTTTATGGTTGATAAATGATTTGAACAGAAGTTATTATTATCAATAACATTGGTTTATAAATTTAATAACGCGCACTGATTTGTGTTGCATTTTCTTGGGATAAAATTCAGAAATTTATTCAAATCATCGATTCAATTTCTTTTATTTGAATTCATCACAAATGTTAATAAATAAAATTTCCACGTATTTCATCATTAACCGTTCATAGATATTGTGAATGTATTTTACTATTAAATTCTTCCAGTTAAATCGAAACACCATTTTAATATATTTAAAATATATTGGCCCCTTTAATTATACGAAATCGTATAATCACTACACCTTTGTATTTTTATGCCAGATGCATGTATTCACTACAACTATCAAACAATCCAAAAAATGGCAACAAAAATTTCGCTATGCCCATATCCTCTATACTTTTATATCAATGGTTCAAACCTGTCAAGTAATTTCCACAAATGTAACATAGTGACAGAGAAAAACAGCTGAGCTTTTTAAATAACCTGATTTCATTAATTTACATATAATAATTTGATGATTTGTCACTTTATTCTATTTTTAGCACTACCCAGGGTAAACAACGTGGAGGCGAGTTAGAGAAGTACCCCAGAAAAATTACCTGAAAAAAAAAAAAAATTTTTAAAATTCTTTCATAATAAATGTTCAAAGTGCCTTCCATCCTCTTTAATGCATAATCCAATCCTACGAATGAAATTTTTTCGAGCTCTCGCAAATGTCCACCTGTTCGTATGAAGTTTATCACAAGCCCTTTCAATTCGAGTCCATAATTCTGCTCTCGCTTCGACAGCTCTTTTATATGTAGAAGTTTTCAAGTAGCCCCATAAGTAAAAATCAAGAGGATTTAAGTCAGGTGAAATTGGAGGCCAAGGAATAGGTGCTCCACGTCCAATCCATCATTCTCTGATGTTGTCGTTTAAGTAATGCCGCACACCTCTAAAAAGTTAGGTGGAGCAGTCACATAAATCTTCTAATTCCCAATGGAATATTTTCATCCAATAAATCTTGTAAGTCATTCCTTATGAATAATAAATAATTTTCTTCTTTTACGATCCCTGTATCGTACGGTCCTAATAAAAAATGCCCAAATATTCCACATCAAACGTTTATTTTAAACCCTCTTTGGTGTCTTGTTTGTAAAATGCCATGGGAGTTTGAACTAGCCCAGGTATGCAAATTATGAATATTAAAGACACCATCTCTTTTGAATGTTGCCTCGTCTGTAAACAAAATATTATGACCAAATAATTGATTTACCAGATTATCGTGTGGCAAAAATCTGCAAAAAGCAAGTCTGGCGGAAGGATCTGATTCCTCTAAATGCTGGACAGATTGAAAATGGTAAGGATGTAGACACTCCTCATGCGAAACCCTCCAAACAGTGGCGTGGAATACTCCAATTCTTGAAGTTACTCTTCGTGTGCTTCCCTCGCAAACAAATCTGAGATATTTTCATAATCTGATTGTCTAGATTTTCTTCTATCTCTAGTAAGAGCCTGGACTGTAACTCTCTCTTAAATTCCTGATTTCTGCGCCATGTAATTATGGTGCTGGGAGCCATACTGCATGGCTCAGGGTACTATGCACATAGCGTGTGGAACCATAAATGCTGCGCCATGTTACATGGGACCACGTGCTATGTAGATTCTGACATTATGGCGCTAGGAGCCATATTGCATGGCTCAGAGTACTATGTACATGGCGTATGGGGCCATAAATAATGCGTTATGTTAGATGGCTCTGGGCGCCATGTGGATTTTTTTCAGTGCGGTTAACGGCCTTCAAACTTGCACAAGAAACTAAAGAGATATACAAAAAAACCCTAGCGCATCAGAACCGCTAGAAATACTAATGTTCGAAGAACTGTAGAGGATTTGTGCAGATTTTGAGTGTATTGTTATATATTGTCTTATATATTGTTATCTTGTTTTTATTGTCTTACATATTATATATTGTATGTATTGTCATATATATTGTTATATATTGTATATTCGCGATGTGAATACTTAATGCAAGCATTTATTGGTAGGAAAATAACAAAAACACCTCGTGCTAGCAGTCCTTTGCTAGCGCCGAAGCCAAAAATAAGTCACATCTGCCTCACGTTGAAGTCAACCTGCTCTGCGAATTTCGTATTGATCCGATCACTGCATTGGAAGTTATAGGGATACAAAAAAATTTAGGGTTACCATTCGCAAGAGCTTTCGAGCTTTCTAGATCTTAGTATTTGGTGTGTATTTTTACTGCAAGACCACTATTATTTGAAAATTGTATGATAAAATCGCTTACTAAAGCTATGTCAAAAAAATACAAAAACAATCATAGCTAGCAACCCTATCATCGTTTTTCAAACTAGATTTCTACTGAATATTGCCTATAATAATTTAAATTTACCATGTGAATTTCGTTATGATACCATGACTGTACTGGAAGCTATAGGACAAAAAGCTTTATTTTCCTCAACGAATTTTCAAAATTTAAGGCACAAAAATTATCATAGCTGGCAGCTCCAACCGATTTTTTCGACCAATTAGCTTAAAGTAAGATTCAGCTACTGTGTGAATTTCGTTAAAATCGAACGATTGAATCAGAATTTATAGGACTATAAACAGTTATCTTTTTTAGTGATTTTTCAAGATGGCACCACTGGCACAGAATCGAATTGGAAATGGATGAAGTAACATTTTTTGGCCAAACAAAAAAAAAGAGTTCTGTGAACTTAAAAAATTACGATAAATCACAGAAGGAAAATGTAAGAGAAGAATTTGCTGAGAAAATTTCAATTTTACTTTTTTTAAATGTTTCACATTACACACTTTCCATTGTATTAATCATAATGAATTTTCTGAACAATTCTTGATAAGCATCAGTTGTTCGGCAGTTTGATATTTAAAAAACTCTAGCGCACCTGAACCGCTAGAAATACTAATGTTCGAAGAACAGTAGAAGAATCGTGCAGGTTTTGAGTGCATATTCCACCACATGAGCTGCTTATTACGGCCAAACTGTTTCAAACGCCACGTTCTACTTTGGTCTCAAGAATGCATTATAACTCATATGGTGGAAGGTTTCAGATATTACCACTGGCATGAATTTCAACGTTTATGAGAGCAAAACACGGGTTAATTATATTCGTTATCAGTTGCTTATTTCACAAAATTTCGAAAGCAGCATCTCATATAACATCAATGAAGAAAATGCTCAGTGCCTGTAGCACTGTAACTGAAGTTGGTGTTTGGGGCTGCGATCCGAAAAATTTGCAGAACTTAGGGAATTGAAACATCGGTTATTTATTTTCATTGTAAATGTTTCCGGTATGAATACTAACTATACTAACTATAATACCGACTCGTGCTGCCAACCTTTCGCCAGTATCAAAGCCAAAAATATATCACTTCTGCTTCACGTTGTTATATTACATTCGAAGTTATAGGAGTATAAAGAAATTTAGGATTACCTGCAGTGAGTTTTTTCAAATAATGGAATTCTTAATATTTGCTGTTTATTGTCACTACAATATCATTACCAATTGAAAATTCTACGATAAAACCGCTTAATAAAGATATTGCAAACAAACACAAAACCAACAATAGCTGGCAACTCTATCGTGGCTTTTCAACCAAATTTGGCCTGAATAATGTTTATAGTAGGTTCCATTAATTGTATGAAATTCGTACTGATTTCATGACTGCACTGGAAGTTATAGGGCAAACAGTTTTATTTTCCTGAGCGAATTTTCAAATCCAAAGACACAAAAATTACCATAGCTGGCAGCACCAATCGAATTTTTCAACCAAATTTCTATCAAACAGAGTTTAGAGTAAGGTTCAGCTACTGTGTAAATTTCATGAAAATCTGGTAACTTATTCAAATTTCATAGGGCAAAAAGCAGTTTTTTTTCTTTGTAATTTTTCAAGATGGCACCACTGGCACAGAGTTGCCCACAATTCAAAATCGCTTCTATCAGACCTGGTCCTACTTAATTCCAATGCATTCTGTAAATTTCAATGGTATCTGATTATTGATTCGTGAGTTCCCGTGAACAGAAGTTTTTGATGCTAAAAATATAGGTTGACTGGGAAAGGGTTACCGTTCTTGTCCGACATGAAATTTCCAAAGTTTTACTTTGAACGTGTAGATAAAGCATAAGATTTGTATATAGATTGGTTTTATTGTAAGAAACGGACAGTTTTTGGAAATTCGATGGTTTAATGTTTTCACTTCCAAATTTTTATTTTTTCAAATTTAAGATACCAAAATTATCATAGCTGGCAGTTCCAACCGAATTTTTCGACCAAATTTCTACCAAACGTGGTATTAAATAAGGTTCAGCTACTGTGTGAATTTCGTCAAAATCGAACGATTCAATCAGAATTTATAGGGCTAAAAGCAATTATCTTTTTTAGTGATTTTTCAAGATGGCACCACTGGCACAGCATCGCCCGAATTCAAAAATCACTTCTATCAGACCTGGTCCTATATAGGACCAATACATTCTGCAAATTTCAATTAATTCTGCTCATTGGTTCGTGAGTTTCCGTGAACAGAAGTTTTTGATGCTAAAAATATAGGTAAATTGGGCAAGGGTTACCAGGCGTGCCCGTTATACCATATAAAATTTTTTTTTTGTTTATGTAAACAAAGCACAAGATTTACAAATGAGTGGCTTTTTTTTGAAAAAGCGGCAGTTTTTCAAAAGAAACGATGATTTGAAGGTTTTCACTTTCAGTGCCTGCCCTAGCTACAGGGTTGCCAGCACGCTCATCAAAAGCTACGAAAATCTACAACTAAATAATATCAATATGTCCTAAAAATTTCGTAATGATTAAATAGCTGTGTCAAAAGTTATCGCAATTTAAAAATTTTCAAGTTTTCCCGTTCTGTTTTTAGGCACCAAGCGCACACATGGGGTTAAAAAATTCCAAAACATTATCCGATTCACATGTAAAACTCGTTCGAAATTTATTTCGTCAACTTTATTTTTGCAAAAATTATTTGTGTACGAAATAATAGGTATATTAAAAATATCACTAAAATGGCCGCCGGCGCCAAAGGGTTAAATATTATTAACTTTTTGTGAGACCTGGCACTATTCTGCATATACACCAATGTGTCCTGAAAATTTCAGCTCAATCGGATGGCGCGTTCCTGAGATTTTTTCACTGAAATTTTTTGATGATATATATATATATATATATATATAGAAATATGAATTTTTGGCCAAAGTGATTTTAATACTAATGTTCTTCTTCGAACATTAGTAAAAATATCGAATTGGTAATGGACGAGGTAAAATTTTGGCCAGAAATTCATGGGTGGCGCAAAAGTTTCTGTCCTTAGTATTTCCTTTACAACATTTAACACAATTGAAGCAACATAATATATAATTAGTATGAATTATGTCCTCGTTCGTTTTCAACAGTCTGAAATTCAGTTTAAAAGTTTCACAAAAAATTGACTATTTACTTTTATTATCAGTTCGATCCGTTGAAGAATTCCAAAGTTTTTCAGGTTTTAACAAAAGGTCGTTATATTAATCGTCTTCGAATTTTGGTACCTGGTTTGAGCGACCCTCAAACAACAACAGTCATTATTTTGGTATCATCACTGAAATATCTACTTTACTATTAAGGAATTAATCAAAGCCATGTAGGTTTAAGCAAAATGGAAGAGGGTCACAAAATTTCGAAAGATAGCTTTTCCTCATTAATTTATTTGGGTTGATTTTTCATATCGAATAGCAGAAACTTTTACGCCACTCTGTAGAAAGAATTGTATGAAATAAGCTCAAAAACTTACGAAAACACACAAAAGAAGAAAAATAGATATGAAGAAATTACAATTAATTTCAGTTTTATTTTTTTTAATTTTTAACAATACACATTTTCCATTGCATTAAACATAATGCATTTTCTGAACACTTTTCACAAACGATGTGTCGGTCGGTTCGGTATAGTGTGCGGTAGTCTACCGACTGTCGTACGACTTTTTTTTATGTCGTGTCGTGACGGAATAGTGTGCGACAAGCTTTAGGAGTTTTCGTCATTTTCGTAGTAACAAATACTGCCTTCTAAATATTCGTATGGCAAACATCTACAATGAAAATAAGTAACCAATGCTTAACTTTTCCAAATTCGGGAAAGCGGCGCAGCTAAGAGTTCAGAGTGCACTTTGCTGAGCACCCAAGTCTCAGGTCTGTTGTGTTTCTACAAATTTATAAATAAGTTATTTAGCATCTATAATAGAAGAAAAAATTCAATAATTTATTTTAATTAAATTGAGCCCTATTTATTAAATTCAATTGTATATCTTAACTCGGTAACAACCCACTTCTAAATCAACTTTTTTTATATCTAACTTAAAACAAAAATTTACTTAATTGCTGGGATGTACAAAAATAAAACGTGGAACGTGTAAAATGTACAGTGTGCGGATTGATTATGGAAAAATGTGTGTTTTTGTAAGTGTACCCACAGATCCACACATAAGGACTGATATGACCACGGTCTTGTACAGCAATAGCTTTGAAATTATCGGTAAATTTTGGGATTTTGAGAGCCTTGACAGACTGTAGTAAGCTATGTTACCAATAAACCAGTGACGATTACAGCACTGCAAGCTAGCAGTACTAGAGTTCTTGTAGACATACAGCCACAAATCGAAAAAAATTTCTTAAAACTTGTACGCAATAATGCAATATAGCAAGTTGTGTAGTAAAAATAATTTAATGTAGTAGTAAATAAGGTAGCCACAGCATATGCAAAAGTAAAATTGTTGTCAAACTAACATTTTATTAAATATTCCATTTTATAGATACATTTATCAGATATATCATTGATAATAGTTTTCTTTAAATTTAAAGCATTGACACTCTAAAATCTACCTTTAGCAGTCGCAGCATGAGTATTTGAGTCGCAAATGAGCATTTGAACAGTCATACTTTAACATATCGCTACTAAACAAAAATATGTTCTATAAAAATTACTTATACAGAACTTTCAGAAATATTTTATGAATAAAATAGACAGGTATCAATGTCATCCATTTTTTACTTATTTCCGGAATATACCATATCTTGACCAAAAGTCATACTTCCAAAAGAAATTCTAACAGTCATGGTTTAGTGGTGATAAATATCAAACCTCTGCTCGTGCATCAATCCCCATAAAAAAAAAACCTTTGAAATATCCTCCCTTGTTCAGAAGAAAATCAGACACCATGAATAATTTTCAATTTGGTTATATTTTCAATTTTGGTTTATAAATATATAATTTGTGGAAAAGCGTTCAATATAAAAATAATATAGACTGGAGGATTCATTTTTAGAAATTATCATAACTTAAGTATAAATTTAATGTATCAAATTATTAAAAAAATAGTTATAACAAAACTTACTTCTTTTGAAACCTAATTGAATTTTAATGGCTTATTATAAAATTAATTTATAATATACATAATACAATTACATCCGGAAATATTAAGGACAATAAAGTAGCAGGTGTTGATAGGACACATTCCAAAAACCAAAAGGCTATTTCTCTAAGTTATTTTGCCTGGAATAAAAATAACATTTCTAGATAAATAAAGGACAATAAAGAATTTGTATCATAATGTAGTGCGCAATAATTAAAACAGATGAAAATGCGTTAAAATTTAGAGTGAGAGATAATGCCAGCGGAAGTATGTAGAAAAATTGTATAGTCAAAAATCCGAAAACAAACATGCCATTAATAAACTTTAATGTCATTGTTATATAAAAACGAATCAAACAACCTTTTCTCTTATTTCATCAAAAGGATTTAATGTTTGTACATAAATATTGAAATAAATTATTATTATGCACCAAAAAATCGAATATGAAGTTGTTGGAAAAGTTAAGAATTCATATAACTAAGGGTTGAAATCATTGTCGCAAAGAAATACTTATACAACTAAATAACCATGGAGCAAAGACTATATTATATGCAACATACATCATGTACAAGCCCGTGAAGTCTAGTAGACAGAGCGTGTGGGGTCCCTGGTTCTAATCCAGGTTTGGGCGAGGACCGCGAGCCGAGCTTGAGAACCTGAGTTAATTGGGGATCAAATGAGTCGTGAAATTTATCACTCCACACTCGTATTCGCCTTATTTGTAAATTTGTGGATGAAGCTCTCTACCAGATTCAACTCCTAGGCCCGACAAAGGTTGTAGGCTTACTTTACGTCATGCTAGACTGATGCAATCTTAGATATCCAAGTATGCACATTTTGGAAGAGATTAATTCTACACTTTGTTCCATTCAAATCAGGTCTTTAATGAAACATGTGTCATTCAGCCATAATGATTTAAACGAAATATATTGGCGGAGACACAATTGAAAAATTGAGATCTGAAATGAAAAACAAATTCAGTTCTGCATAGCGAATAGCATGTATATTTTTTCAATGCGACAAAATCAACTCAAAATATCGCATTTTTTCAGTTAATTTCTTAAAATGCTATAATTTCCTAGTATAGCCGATAATTTTTATACCTGACAAAATCAAAATATGGTTTGCCGAATATTTTTGATCGGCTCTTAAAGATGAGAATATTTCATTTAAATATTACTTTTTCTTCGGGACTAAGAAACAAAGTACTCGACATGAAAGACTTGGTCGTAAAACTATGTTCTTACTAAGAAGTATAGGATAACTGAGGAAAAAATGTAAATTGCCCAATGAATTTACAGATTTTGACTGTTATAATTGCAGTATTTTGGTTGTGGCCCTAAAAAATAACATCTAGATAAGTTATTACTTATTTCAATTTTTTTTCATTTTGACTACTGTAATTTCTTTTCATATCAATCCGTAGGTTTATTCTATAGGAATCTGCCGGATAATAAGGTTAATTATATTTACTAAATATGAAAACATTAGAAATTCAAATAAAACAAAACTTTACAGATGATTCATGCCGAAGAAAAGAACGGCGCTCACTGTTAGTATAGTCTTATTTATTCCATTTTATTTTAATAGAAACATTGCAGTTTTATAATTGATCTTCTGAATTTTCAGTTTCTAAACATTTTTTAGAAACAAATCTACTTTGCTTACAATAATCATGATATTATTTTGAGTAAGAATTCATTTTCAATGCTTTTTTTTTGTTTTTTTTTTTAATTCGTGTTATAGTTCAATGTATTATTTAAATAACTTACTAACTAACATAATATTAAATAAACATTTTTAAATCTATGATATTCACAGCCCTAACTAGATTTTCGTTATGTTTAGTTCTCTGAAATGATAAATGAAATGAAACGAATAAATGATTCTAGTTTCACTTTGGTTCTTCGAATGATGTGGTAACAGTAATGCCATCGCAACGCCTCTAGAGGCAGGTCACTGTGAGCAGTAACATTAAAAATTTGTGGTACTTTATATCCGTTTGAACTCTATTAGCTAAAACTTTCCAATAATTTTCAAATTGATGTATTAGCAGTCTTCGAAAGTGATTCTCAATCTTATAAAGGAATTTCACCCACGTGTGTGAACAGTATTCTTACAATAAAAGTATTCATGTTCTTAGTAGATAAGACACGTAAAACGGTACGCGCGAGATACAATTAGATGAATTAATTTTTGAGACAACACGAATTATAGCTGTTATTAATTATTATCATGAAAATTCAAAATGCTGAACGGCTTTGCAACGAGCAATTTGAATAACTGATTTAATTCAATTGCTTCCTCTTGTCAAAATGTAACAGCAACAAGTGCATACTGAAAAACCAAATCCGCAAAATGAAAGTATTTTAATATTTCGCCATTTTGAACTAACTACTTTATAAGTTAGTTTTTTGTGTCACCCGCAGGTTTTTAGAGTGCAATTAAAGCTGGCCACATAAAAGGCAACGCCTTGTCAATTGCAACTGAAAAGTCACTGCAACTTTAGATTAAGCGCAGTTAAGTCAACTTTTTGAGTTAATATGAAAATTAAAAAAAATGGAGAGTAATGACAATGAAAAGCAAAAATGCTTCGATTCACCGAACAAATCGGCAGTGCTCTTAAGGACCAACTGGGGCTGACAAACGTGGAGGAGTCAAATATCGCGGGTTTTAGAAAATCTTTCAGTGGTACCCAAACAGCCAGTCTACGTCTTTCGGTTGACCAAGCACGGAAGGCTCTATCAGCAGGCAAAGTCCGAATCGCGTGGGTAACTTGTAGATTACGGGAGCAGATTTCCATGAAAAGGTGTTTTAAATGTCTCGAATTCGGACATATAGCAAACAACCGCAGAAAGCAGCAGGATCCATCAAAGCTATGTCAAAGATGTGAAGAAGAGGGCCAAGTAGCCAAAAATTGCAATAAGGACCCGAATTGATTCTTTTGCAGGGAAACCGAAAGTTGCAATAACAAGCACGTAGCAGCAGGTATCCAGTTGTCAAGAAGGTGTTAAACTTCAGAAGAAAGTGAAGATCATATAACGGAATCTCAATAATTGTCGAGCAGCGCAGGATTTGCTTCCACAGTCGATTTACGAGCTCAAAGCCCACGTCGCCATAAATTGCGAGCAACATCGAAATCTCCATAGTGGCGTCTGAGCGACGGATGCAAGCAGCAAAGCAGCAGCATGGGTGTGTGGGTATCGAGCGATCCAGGATGTAATACAACAGCCAGAGAATGGATATGTATGGGGGGCTAAAATTGATGGCATCTATGCATATAGCTGTTACACAGCACCGAGTCTGACATTGTTGGAATATGAACGGATGTTGGACAGCATAGCAATGGAAGCAAAATGGCACAGTCCGAAGCTCATAGCCGGTGACTTCAACGTATGGTCTGAGGAGTGGGGATGCAAGAAAACAAATGCTAGGGGACGAGTGTTATTGGAGTGGTTAAATATCGTCCTCGCAAACAATAGGAATGCCAACACCTTCTGTAGGCGAGACCTGGGTTCTATTGTAGACCTAACTTTTGTGAGCAACGCTTTAATCAAGGCCTTGCAGTGGTTGGTTAGCAAGCACTACCCGCACAGTGATCATCAGGTAATAATAGCCACGGTGAACTGCGTACGTAGCATAAACACAACGTGTGCAAGTTCCCAGAGAAAAAGCACGATTGACTGGTCATCAAAATGCCACCCCCTGATATGGAACTGGACGGAACTGCTTCGACGAAGGCCGTGCGAATCGTCAGCAAGATACAGCGAGCGTGTGATGCTTCCATGCCACGATGTTCTCTCCACAAGACCAGGAAGACAAATAATTAGTGGAATGCAGAAATCCAGGAGCTTTGGAAAAAATGTTTCAAAGCTAGGTAATGTAGCCAGCGCCGCAGGAATACCCCAGATTACGAAGACTTACAAAACCAGTATAAATACGCCCGGAAGAACCTACGACTGGCGATCGCTAAAAGCAAGAGGGAGTACTTCAGAAAGCTGTGCAACGAGGCCAATTCCGATCCATGAGGTGGAGCGTACATAGCCGTTATGACTACAATAAAGCGGAAGAATTCTCCGCAAATAAAGTGTCCGAAGTTGCTCGAAGAAATAATCACAACGCTATTGCCACAGCATCGGTGCGAAAGCCTACCGGTAATACAGGTAGATCCTCAAAATGTGCCGACGGTAAGCAGAGAAGAAGTATTGGCAGCCATACGAAAAATCGGCGACAAAAAAGCGACCGGATTGGATGCGATACCGAATAAAGCACTTAAGATGGCGGTAAAAGAGATACCAAGAGTCCGGCAATTCGATTTTCGGAAAGGGCGATCAACTGGGGACGCTGTCAAAATAGTGTCGGACATGGCAATGAGCGCGAGAGATAAAGGAGGTTGCTGCCCTGTGGTCACGTTAGACGTAAAGAACGCATTTAACTCCGCGAGACGGAGCCGTATTGGGGGCGCCCTGGTGGATAATGGAGTATCACGCTATTTGGCATGTATAATCGTCGACTACTTCCTAAACTGCGTGGAATGCCGTCGAAACAGTACTTAAAAATATTCACCGCAAACTGCATGACGAGGAAAGGGGGAGAAAGAAGGAAGAAAGGATATTTCGAACCAACACCCCTGCGAAGTAATGCTGAATAAGTAGTCCCGTGGATAGTGTGGAAGAAGGATGTGGTTTTAGTCGGTAAATATCCGGCGTGTTTTAGGGCAGTAGCCATGAAACATCTTTTAGAAGATTTCCACCTTCCAAAAGCCTTGAAAATAGAATGCAAGGGCATTATGTCAGGCCCGATTCCATAAATCGGACAGGCTCAGTACTGGGTCGCTCGATTATAGAGTATTTTTAGGGTTTTTAATTAAAATAATTACAAAAATTTGAATAACTATTAGGAAGTGCAGGGCGGCCTTGAAACTCTGTCGGAAAGCCAACAGCTTGATCTTGAATTCAAAAAAAAATCTGTGGGTATCGACAATGGGAATGAAATCCTAGGCAATAAGAAGGTATCACGAAGATTCATTGGCTTGTGTTCTGAAACTATGAAGTAAGATTGTATTTTTTTTCATAGTACTTCCCAGACAACTAGTTTGTTGGTATAAGGAAAAGCCAACGACACGCGGTGTTCCCTAGAGGTCCCCCATCTAAGTACTAACCGCGCCCAACACTGCTTAACTTCAGTGATCTGACGAGAACCGGTGGTTCCATTGTGGTGCTGGTTTGTTTTTTACTACATGGCACATGATCATGGCACTAGCCCTCCGTGTGACATTGTCAAGGGTGTTGTGGCTGAAGCCACGAAAATTAGTGTGCCTCTTATTCTGGGGGCTGACTCTAACGCTCATTATGAAGTATGTGGTAGCTCCAACACAAATGGTCGAGGTGAGGAACTTTTTGATTTCATCCTTGCCCACGACTTTTTCATCGCCAATATAGGTATTGAACCAACCTTTCTTACCTCAAACCGTAGGGTGGCGCTTGACGTTACCTTGATTATTGGGCGGCACTGGCATCTTCTCCATGACTGGAGGGTTCTTCAGGAGTGTTCATTCTCTGATCATAGGTATATATCGTACAAAGTGGCCGACCACAGCTCTGCTGAGCAGGTAGCATTTATTAACAGAAATAGGACGGACTGGAAGTTATTTAACTCTCTGGTTCGATCCTCACTGGAAACTGCTCTTAAGAGCATTGACAGCTACCATGAATTGGATCAGGCGATCGACACCCTTACTAGTTTTCTCAACTCCGCGTCTAGGGAAGCATGTAAGCCACCCACAGCCAGGGGGAATCCTAAGCCCCCTGGTGGAATATGGAGATCAGCATCCTGCGGAGAGAATGTAGGATGGAGTTCAATAGCTCCAAAAGATCTAATGACTGGCCGCTGTATAAAATGAAGCTTACGGCTTTTAAGTATGCCGCACGCAAGGCAAAGAGGTCGTCATGGAGATCTGTTTGTGCAAACGTAGAGAGTTTCAGCGAGGCAAATCGCCTTCGTAAGATCTCAAGCACGATACGGAAGCCTATGGGGTGCATGATGAACACTCAGGGCATTTGGACTAGTTCGAGCGCAGATACTCTAAACGTTCTTATGGACGCACATTTTCCGGGTAATTATTGCCCTCTTGAAGCGGTGCACCAAACGGAGCAAGCTTGCAGTTCGACGCCGCTGTTCAGAATATCAAATTCTCAACTGAGTTGGGCTATTAGCTCCTTTGAGCCGTTTAAATTCCCGGGCCCTGATGGCGTCCTTACGGCTGACATCCAGCAGTCCATGGAAGTATCGCTACCATGGCTCAGAGAGATTTATAACGCTTGCCTACACTTCTCGTATGCTACACTATACTTCTCTTACCGGCTGACGGGAAACTAGAGTGATGTTTATCCCTAAAGCAGGAAAATGTGCACTTGTTAAGTCGAAGGACTATCGTCCAATAAGTCTTAACTCTGTCCTGCTTAAGATTTTGGAAAGGATCATTGATTAACATATTAAAAGATCAATCGATCCTATGTTAATCTCGCAGTCACAGCACGCTTATACCAGGGAAGTCTGCTGAGACTGCTCTTCACGTCCTCATTGAGCAAGTTGAGAGATCTTTTGCTCTTAAGGAATATACGCTTACCGCCTTCTTGGACATCGAGGTGGCCTTCAACCACGTAACGCAATTGTTGGGGCACTCTAGGTGCAATTGTTGGGGCACTCTAGGTGCTGCATGCGGTTGAGCGGCTGTTTGCTTTTATTGTGCAGCTTTACAAAAGTAGAGTGGTAATCTCTTCACTGGGCAATGCCAGCGTATGACGGGGAGTTAGTACGAACACACCTCAGGGGGAGTTCTCTCTCCCCTGCTGTGGAACATCACGGTGAATACTCTCCTAATGAGGCTTGCCCGTGCCGGCTGCAAAGTGATTGCTTATGCGGACGACGTAGCTGTAGCAGCATCGGGAAAGTATTTATCTACGCTATCGAAGAGGCTAAATCACTCTGTTGACCAGCGTTGCCAGACGTCCCGATTTTGGCGGGACTTCCCGATTTTTTAATCAAAATTAAATGTCCCGCGCGGGACAGGCTCAGTCCCGCTTTTCGGGGATAACTTGACCGTGCGTGCAGCGTGCTGAGGAATCGCGGGCGTCTGGCACAGACAAGTGTGGACTGGCCACCCGCCCGGCGCGAAATAAAGATAAGCGCGCGGGAGAGAGAGGGTTGCGTCACGCAATCGGTGCGTGTGATCGCGACATCTTCTCTTTCTCTTTCGCTCTTTTCTTATTTCCAGTTGTTTATAAATTTCTATTTCGCGAGAACGTACGATTACGTACGAAGAAATAACGAATACCGTTTTTTTTAGTGCTTGGAATGCAGTGAGTAAGTAGTGAGTTGCATTGCGTGTGTAATTTAGTTTAATTACATTAAGCAAACATAAGTTTAAGTCTTTTACGTGTTTTTGTTCGTAAATTACTGGAGTTTACTTATTAGAATCGTTTAAAGATGAATAAAACCGATAGTGATGTTTCGGATTGCTCGGAACCGGAAAACATTGCACCCAAGAAGAAAGTCAAACTAGGAAAACATCGCCTCACGAAATACAGTAAAAATTGGCAGAATGATTATAATTGGTTGTGTATTGTGACGTCGGATGAGTATAAAGCTTACTGTAAACTGTGTAAAAAAGAGTTTACTATTTCTCATGGTGGATTAAACGACGTAGTGAAGCATTCAAAAACAAGTAGTCACTCGAAGATCACGAGTTCTCGCGCTGCTAGAAACATAACTAGCTATTTCCAGGCACCAGGTACTTCCACATCTGATCGTGATCGCGATGACATTATGTACAAAACGTCAGCCGCAGAAATTACTTCTATATAGCACACCGTTAAACATTCGTTAAGCTACAATAGTATGGATTGTTTTCAAAAGTTATTACCTCTCATGTACGCCGATTTTAAGATAGCTAAGAATGTTAAATGTGGTAGGACAAAGAGTGAAGCAATAGTTTGTGAAGTATTGGCAAAAGAAGCTTTGAAGGATGTAATTTAAAATTTAACAGAAGATTTATTTTTTTCGATTTTTGCGGATGCCAGCAATAAAGGAAACCGGAAAATGTTTCCAATATGTGTACGATATTTCAGTTTGGACAAAGGAATACCAAACAAATTAATAAATTTTGTGGAGAGTAATGACGAAACTGCCGACCAAATAACGAAGGTACTTTGTGAAACATTGGATAAACATAACTTAAAATTATCGCAAGTAACATCATATGGTGTTGGCAATGTAAATGTAAACTTTGGTTCAAATCATTCTGTTTTCATGAATCTCGTTCACATCTTGCATAACATGAGCAAATTTGCATGTGATAGATTAGACATCGATGTAGAAGCTATCATCTTAAAAATATACGGCCATTTTTCACATTCAGCTAAACGTCGTGCGGAATTGATGGAGATATTTGAAACTACGGAAATGGAGTGGGTCGAATTATTACGCCACGTAAATACAAGATTTCTGTCGCTCTGCCCTGCTGTTGAGAGAGTAATCAAGGTTTGGCCTGCTTTGAAAAGCTACTTTGATAAGCGAGAATCATGTGCGAAAGCCATTGAAAAGATTTTTTACTCTGAAGCAGAGGAAACAAAAACTCTAGCCTACTTGCATTTTGTTCATAATGTGATGAGTGCTTTTGGTACATTAATGTAAGAGTCTCAGGGAAATGATATTGCCATAACAGAAATGCATGAGTCAGTATGCCTCTTCCGGTGAAGGCTGACTCAAAGGGTAAAGGATGAGTTTTTCGGCTACCAGACGAAACAGATTTTAAATAAATTGGATGAATCTGAACGGAGCCATTGGAGACTTCAAAACAAAGCCATTTAAGACTTCAAAATTTTTTACACAAATTGCCAACAATATATAGACAAACGTTATAATTTTACAGGTGAAAATATTTTTTCTAGACTTAAATTCATAAACCTGGAAAGTCAAGTTAGTTTTGACATGATTGAAAATGCTGTATCTTTAATAAAATTGACAGGCGATACTTCGCTAGATAGCTTATAAGAAGAATTTAACTTGTTGAAATCATCCTTGGACGTATTAGTGGGAAATTGCAAAGACACCACTGCCACCATCGCACAGACATGGCACCAGCTCTTTCAACAGTTTCCAAAAAAAGATACCAGGAATATGTTTAAACTAGGGTCTTTCATATTAAGTATCCCAACATCAAACTGTTTTCCTGAACGCCTTTTTTCCCAGATGAATTTAAAATGGTCGGATGCCAGAAATAAATGCTCCGTAAATTTAATGAAAGCAGAATTACTCATCCAGTTTAATCTACAGTTATCCTGTGAAGAGTTTTTCATCTTTATTAAGGAGAAAAAGGAAACTTTAAAAGAAGTTAAATCTTCACAGAAATATAATGAATAAGTAATTCTTACAAATAATTATTCTCTTATTGTAAGTTGCAATTTGTAACACTCAATCCTCAGACTATTGTTTGAAACGCCATAGTTTTCTAATGAATAAAACTTTTTTGATTTTGATTTCTGTTTTTTTTTTTTTTTTATTTTATTCATAAGACGAATAAGACTTAACTATTTAACGATAGGGTAAATCTGATTTAAAATATCATATTTTTATTAAAATACATTTTCTATGGCTATTTTTGCTATCTATTGTCACGTAAACGCAATTTGAACTCAAATAAAAAGATAAATATTTAAAAACTTCTGATTATATACGTTTTTTACTATGTCCCGCTTTCGACGAAAGAATCCCGCTTTTTTCACTCAAAAAGTTCCAAAATCCCGACTTGGCAAAAAAAAAAATCTGGCAACTTTGACGTTGGAGTCGTGAGTCGGCTTGATTGTGTATCCTAGCAAAACGTAGCTAGTGCTGTTTACAAGGAAATACAAAGTTCCTTATTTTGAGTTACCCAAATTAAATGGGGCTCCATTAACCTGAGCCAGATGGTCAAGTAGTTAGGGCTTATCCTTGACTCGAAATTACTACGCATCTACAATGTAGCAGAGAGAGTTCGGAAGGCTTTAAACGCTCGTTACTACTGCAAAAGAGCCATAGGGGCGTTCTGGTGACATGCTGCTCCTAAAGCTACCTGAAAACGGAATCTTGAAAAAGTGCGAAAGATAGGTGCACTACTGGTAATTGTAGCGCTCCGCTCCACCCCTACTAAGGCATTTTTCGTGTTGTTTCATTGGCTGCCAACCAATCTACTAATCTCACAGCAAGCTAATATTGCTGCTGTGAGACTGAATTGTATCTCAGCATGGAATAGAACAGAGTTCGGTTATGCGAGGATTTGGGCCGACGGAGTTCCCGCTCCAGTGGGTGTCGACTACATCGCACCGCAATGCCTACTGGATTTGGAGTTCACAATTCCCAGTCCTAGTAGAGATGAATGGCGTGATGCTGTCACCCTCAAAAGTGGGCTTATCCATGTGTACACTGACGGCTCAAAGCTAAACCATAGAGTCGGGAGTGGTGTATACTCAGATGAGCTGAATCTCAAGCTGTCCCTCCGTCTACCAGACTACTGTAGTGTCTTTCAGGCGAAGGTTGCGGCTATTTTTCAGGCAATCGACTGGCTTCTGTGTAATCGAATTATCGAAACATTCAATTGTTCAACTGATTTGGGTACCTGGACATAAGGGTTTTCTGAGTAACTATGAGGCCAATGCACTAGCAAGGCTTGGAACCTTGCTACCGGAGGTCTCTTGCTCTTCCTCAACATGTATACCGATAACATCGATCAAATAAAAAATATAGGCAAAAATATCTTCAGGACGCTAGGTAGTTCTAGGCAGATAAATGGCGCCAACAAGGCAGTCCTGCTTATCCATGGATGCTTATCGGCAGTGTGCCCATGTAGATCGGCAGCCACTTCAACCTACTTACCTACCTATGTACTTCGCGGCGATTCCAGTACTTATTTTTAATTGTTTTTTTTTCCCTAAAAAAAATGAAAAGTATCCTAAGTTTCCAAACAGGCCATAATTAAATATGCATACATAACGACACACACATATATGTAATTACGCATAATTTTCTATTAATCATTTTTGCTAATGTATAATTATCTGTAAAAATACAAGTTTTCATAAATATACTGTTACATGTACACCAACATAAATCATATTTTGCTCTATCTGGGCCAGAAATAACGGGAAACATCGATGAAATATCGTGTATCTTCTAGAACGCAGAAATCCCATAGATCCCATGGTAAACGCTGCTAAGAAACTCCTAGACACAAAGAAACTTCCATCGGACGGGAGATATCTCGAATCGAGAATAGTTGTGAAGCATGCCTCTTCTACGGCGTTTGGCGTTGATGTATATAGTGCAGGTTTACAGCGGTCGGACCAAAAGTGACCTGACCTAAAGCGCAGACTAAATGAACTTAGTTCTCAGGTGTTTACACCAATCTGACCTAAAATTTGCTTAGGTGGAATTTAGTCCTCGTTCGTATGTGACAGCTGTCATTTAGTTTAATTTTCCTTCATGCACTGTATTTATCGTTTTATTGGTCTCTCAAACATGTTTATTTCAATGATTTTGTGTCAAAAGGGAATGTTATGAGCTTATATTCAACATACATACATTATTAATAGTCGCGCAAAAATCAATGTTTAGGTCGCGTGTGTTTACAACGATTACAGTCCACGACCTATATTTAGGTCAGGTCGCTTGAAATCGTGGACCGACCTAAATTTAGGTCGGTCCGCGAGTGTTTACACCACATGGACTAAAAAATTTAGGTGGAATTTGGTGTTTAGTCCGCGGACTAAATGTGCGGTATAAACGCTACCATAGAGTACACTGAGATAGAAGAAATGTAGTGGACATCGACGGTGTAACTTTCCACTAATAGCCGCCCGATTCTCTCGCCCAGAAAATACGTTAAAGTAAACCTGTCAGGTTGACAATCAACGGTCGATCCGAACGAAATTGGAGGTGAAATGCAGGTGAAATGCTTGGATTCTACAGTAAAGTTATGAAATTTATCAACCATCCCCTGCAATGACCACTCCATTTCTACTATCTCAGTGATAAAATCTAATTAAGCATTAGATTTTAATGAGGTTGTAGTTCGTTTGTTACCAAGTACGTTTAAGGAAATCAACTGTTATTTTGAGTATGAAAAGTGTGTTTTTTTGTAGATAGTAGTACCTACTATTGGTGACCCCGTAAAACCGTGCGAATACTTATGTGTAAAACAAATTCTTTTGTATAAAGCATGTCTAAAGAGGAGAAAACCGCTCCCCACATCCTGACAACGGTCGTACGACGCAGCCTGACGAAACAACAGAGATCCACGCGATGGCATTACTCAAGATGACTCCGTTTTTAAAGCCACGACTTACGCTATGGTTTTCCAGCGTGGAAAGATAATTTCGATTGCACAACGTACGCAGTCACGAGTTGATAATTCTCCAACCGCAACTTCCCCATCTGATGATCGTCTGCAACAGCAGGTCACAATCATTCAATAACAGTTGAATCGTCTCCAGATACGACACAGTTCTCGCCGAAATTTAAAGGGTCAGATACTCAACTGCAAAAATTCGTCCACTTGTTCGCAACGATCCCTTTTCCCCCGTATGCATTGCAATGGCATGTGTTATTATCATGACAAATTCGGTGCAGCCGCACGCAAATATTCACAACCATGCCATAGCATAAGAACTAATAAATAGCATGGAAAGACCGGTATTGTGCGATATTTCCCTGATGGAAGAGATTGGCAGAAAGTATAGGATTTACCATCAGCTGGCACCTAAGAAGAATCAAAACCAAAATAAGTTCACTTTATGATATGCAAAAGTGAGAAAAGCATACTCTTAAACGATAGGAGAGAATGTATATATCCGTGTTAGCTGATAGGTGAGAGTGTGTTGGCGTGCGTATAATCCCATCAAGAAACAGTAAGCGCAGCGAACAATCACTGGCAACAAACGAAATTCTTTGTATTGGGTTTCATAAAAGTGTCGGATATATTTCTTTTACTCGCCAAATGGTATCGAAAGTAGTATTCCGCGTTAACTACCTTATCGCTTACCATTTTAATGCTCAGAAAATTATTTAAGAAAATCAATAATGAATAAATCACAATTCCTTAAAATAGTCTCTTTGGCAAAGCACATGTATATTGCCTAGTGGGAATGAGAAACGTATCTGATCGTACAAAAGGGGCGCGTCTTATCTTGGCGGGGTACTTTGGGTCTTTTCTCAACTTGGACTTGGATATTGCTATCTACTTCCCGCAATCAGTGGGGAAATATTGCAAATTGCATCGCGATTCACGTACTTTCCGAGCTATATAGAGTTCTTAAGCTATGACCATGCTCTTTCGAATATGCACTGCCAAAAACGATTGACAAAACGATATTTCACCTGGCGCCAAACAGCGACTCATCAGTATACCGCCTACACATTTATGATCGGGAAACTAAAGACTCATTTCACATTGACAATGGCGCGGATCTTTCGCTTATACCTCGTACGAGAAAACAGATTCTACAAACCTTCTTTATTTAAATTATATGCCGCGAATGACAGAGCTATGAAAACGTATAGCCGCAAATTAATTCTCTTGAATTTAGTCCTCAGACAACCACTAAAATGGCATTTTTACATCGCTGACGTGACACGCCGCATAATAGGTGCAAACTTTCTCAGAAGTCGAGATCTACTTTTCGGCCTTAAAAACAAGCGCTTGGTGGATCCAAAAACAGCACTGTCAACAATTGGATCAATATAGATAGTGGATCACGAATTCCTGTCCACATTTACTGACAACTCGTCATTTCACAACTTGTTAAGAGAGTTTCCAGACATAGCACAAAACCACAGTGAAGGCCACCAATATACTTAGCGAAGGCCAGTAGCAGAATGCCTTCGAAGACTTTCCCCAGAAAAATTAAAAGTTGCAAAACGATAATTCGAACTTTTGACTGAGAAGGGCCAGTGCCGTACCTCATCTAGCTCCTGGACCAGCCCACTTCATCTCGTTCCTAAAAAAAAAACAGGGTACTTGGAGAGCGTGCGGTGACTATCGTTGACTGAATGTCATCACTAAACCTGATATATCCGATGAGGCACATTCAAACTCAAAGGGAAACTGACCTTTTCTCAAATTGATCTGCTTCGAGTTTTCTACCAAATCCCGGTAGTCGAAGATGGTATTCCGAAAGCAGCGGTGACTACGACAATCGGATTATTTGAGTTCACAGTAACGACCTTTGGTCTGCGCAGCGCCGCGCAGTTCTTTCAAAAACTCAGGGACCACGTACTTCACAGTCTCGATTTCTACATATTTAATGCCAGCAAATGTGTATTCGATGCATCCGAAATAGAATAATTTGGCCATACAATTAACAGCAGAGGCTCTAGAGCCTCTATCAAGAATAGAAGCAGTTAAAAATCTGAAAGGTACCGAAAATGCTACACAGCTTAGAAGCTTGCTTGGCACAATAAATCTTTACAGGAGATTTGTTAAAAACGCAGCGATTTTACAAGCGTATTTCAATGCGTATCTTCGCGATGTCATTACTGAAAAAATACCAATTCAATAGATTTTCCAAGCTGAAATGGCTTTTAGTGAATGTAAAGCTAGCTTTGCTGAAGCCACATTCTTGGAGCACTTTAATCCTAACCATCCATTTGCCGTAGCTACCGATGAAACAACGGAACAGAAGTACGGTGTGTATGATCGCGAACTTTTGGCCGTATGTGCCAACATAAAGCATGTTCAACACATTTTGCAAGGAAATAATTTTACTATCAAGACTGATGGCAAACCGTTAACATATGCCTTCAATCAAAAGCTAGAAAAAGCGTCACCTCGCCAACAACGACAGTTGTGTTTTATATCGCAATTTTCAACCAAATTGGTCTACGTTTCCGGCGAGTCAAATACAGCCGCAAATGCATTTTCACGCATTGATGCAATTAGCATGCCTACTATATTGCCAACGGAAGAACTAATCCTCGAACAACAAGTCGACCCACAGTTACAAAAACTTCTAAAAAAACAGCCCAACTTCACTTCAACTGACAGCGATTCGAATTCAGAATTCAGATGGACTGTATTGCGATACATATCTTGAACTAATACGCCCATATGATCCTAAATCCCACCCCGCAAACGAATTTTCGATATAATTTTCGGTATTTTCGTTCCTCATGTTCAAGCGCACGAGCTACTTTATGGGCAATCAAGGCTAAATTCAATTCGCTTCATTCATTTTTATTTCAATTGGATAGCGCGCTACAGTTCACCTGCAATTGTAACTACCGACCAGTGATCCTAATTCGAGTCCTCACTATCAGAGCTATAACCACCTTAGTCGGATGTGATCGACCTAGAACATCTCCTTATCGCCCTGCATCCAATGAATTAGTTGAGAGATGGCATCTTCCATTGAAACAGGCTGTTATGTGGCATGGCAGCAAGGAAAATTAGACCTCGAATTTGCTCACCGTACTGATTGGTCTGCGTAACTCGTACAAGAAAGGTATTAAATCTTCAGCCGCTGATTTTTTTGCTACCACATTACGCCTGCCAGGTGATTTTTTTATATAATCAAAAGCCAAGCAATTTCCAGCACTTTGCAGAGAAATATCGTTATTACAAAGGACAAGAACGATCCGTTCCTGTCACCTGTCGAGACGATTGTGCTGTCTTTTATTATTCAGAGCTTAAATCCTTCTCCCACGTTTTCGTCAAAGTGGGCGCAGTAAAACGATTCTTATCACAGCTATACAAAGGTTCATACCGTATTGATTAACTGACTTTCTATTTACGGCAAGTTAATCAACATTTCTACACATCACTTAAAGCAAGCCTTTATTCTATCCAAAATACATGAAATGAAGGAGAATCACAAATCTTATAGCCACATCGACACTGACACATTCCCCAGCCCCATATTAACAAACCGAAAAGCAGCAAACATGTTACTTGGTCATAGAATTTTGGACATCAGAAAGCATCTTGAACCGGTCTACATAACACGAAGCACGCCGCTGCGAAGGAGTTTTTCGTTGATGCTTATTAAAGTGTAACGAAGAATTAGATTTTAATTAGGTCGTAGTTCGTTTGTTTGTTCTCTACAAAAAGTAGAGAATTCCCCATGATTCTTCCGTCTCTTGCCCAGAAAACCGGTTTGAGGAGTGCATCAAGAATACAAAAAGTAGAGAATTCTCCTTGATTCTTCTGTCTCTTGCCCAGAAAACCGGTTTGAGGAGTGCATCAAGAATACCGTTGGGCCTTTCCACACTTGTATTCTTGATGCAGTCCTCAAACCGGTTTTCTGGGCAAGAAGCAGAAGAATCAAGGGGAATTCTTGGGCCAATACTCGCAAAACACTATATACATACATATTATACAATATACAAATATAGCTTTTTCGTCAAAATTATTTTTTTAGAAAATAATTGAACTTGTAACCAGATATTACGTACTATTCCAATGATATATCTGCCTTGATTGATCATCTTCTTAATTTGGTGGCTGAGAGTACACATACATATATTCTACACGGACTTGGAATAATTTGTTCACTCTTGATTTACGATATTCAATCAAGAGAAACAACAGAACAACGGGTGCGCTTACAATTTATATCATAGAGATGATGCATTGCTACAGGCGAACAGATACTACTTTGACTATACCCTAGCGACAACAAAAACAGCGATGCGGCTCAATTAGTTTTGCTAAATGAGACTATGGCAAAGGCTTCCATAAAATTAGATTATTAGACTATTTTTCCCACATCTGGACAAATGAAATTTTATTAACGGGACAACGAATCCGCTGAACGAAAATTTGGAAACCATTACACACATAAAACTCAAAATAGATATATTGGCAAGGTGCAAAAGATTATTTATCCGGTATCAAGAGTGTAAACTGTTATCGGCTGCGCTCATTTTCTGCACGTATTTTTTCATATATGTATATTCTCTTTTCTATTATCTCTATTTAAGATGATGAACACCTGTTGAGCATGCTTCACAAGATGATTGCCATGGCAGTCGTATATAACTGACGGAAAAACTCCCGCTAAGCTAGAGTCATACTCTACCGCATCAGAATGCTTGGCAACAGAGGCAGTTATCAGCATTTCAGCTATAAACTCAACCTAGGTAAGTCTTGTTTCGAACCTTACTAAAAAGGTGCGAAACTTATACTCACAATTTACCGAGTTAGTTCTTTGAAGTTAATGGGTATGTTCCTGTACTTTCAGTCACTGAATTCTCCTGAATTTTACTGAAGCATGTGGTGGGGAAATTCATGAAAAGTACGAGAACGCTCTCATTGCATTTCCTGAAAATTGGCAAAAAAAAAACAGTGTCAATTTGCGGTTTTTGGGAAAACAAAAGTATAGTCAAGTCATTCTAAGCAGTGATAAATTATCGCCACCAAAATATTCGACCTTCATATCAACATTACGCAAAAAATATGTTACTTGCCGCGCACATTTGAAAATATTTACTCGCGCCACACCGTTTGACACTTTTCAGTATTTTTCAGTAGCTCAGACTCTACTGAAATTTACTGAAAGAGGGGAAATTTTCAGTTTTCAGTAAAACGGCGAACGGGAACGGCTTCATTGCAATTAATTGCAATTCATCGCAATTAATTGTAGTACGAGAACAGACCTAATGATTACTTTTTCAATATCCAAAGGTTCTCTTTATTGAAATATATTTGGAATCTTTTTGATTTTGTGGTTGTCAAATGTAAGGCCTTGTTTTTAAGTTTGTTTTTAACTATTAAGTTTGTTTTTTACTATTAAGACGCTGCGTAACAACTATTAAATATTGATGTTATCGAAGCTATTGGTCAATGGGATATAGTAAAATCAATGCACATTGTGGAGGATCATCGATCTATTGAATCAAATTGTTGTCCAAAGATATGTTTGTAATGTTTCATGTGCAATATTTTTTTTAAGTAAAAATGTTGATCAAATTCAAATGGCGGTTTTCAAGTTGAACTAATATAAAGCAAGATAATGACGCTCATCATTTTTCCTCGAAATAAAACTGGCTATCTCAAAAACAACAGAAATGTTTGGTCTAATCAATTTTAACATTTCAATGAAAAAGATTATTAATACGAAAATTTTGATTTACAAATACTGTCGTTTTTTACGATCACTCTTCGGTAATTGACGCTATTTATAATTTATCAGTCTCACATTACTACCTTTAGTTTAAAAAGCAACCTGAGTTTGACAGAATATCCACAGTCTAGTAGAGATATAGTTTTGAACTGATATAAACATATAGTTTTAGACTGCATTGAATGAATGTGCATAAACACGAATCGCTATTACGTGAAATACCTTTTAGTTTTTTTACGAGCTGGACCAGTTTTGGATGCTGATTCATATTTTTCGAATTCGTAAACATGTGCATCTACACCTGTAAATGTATTTGTATGATTTGTTAACAAATTAGAAAAACGTAAGAACAACGCTCACTCTGATTTACATCACTTTCGAAAACGCAAAAAATATTGAAATTCAAATGCTGCCCGCAACCAGTGCTTGTTTTTCTGCATCAAAGCAAAGGCTCTCGTAAACCGTTTACATGAAACAACTACCCAAACTTATTATTGGAACGGTAAACAAAATGCCACCAATATTTGTATCTGTGCAAACTGACAAAACATCTACAAAAACAGAATGTTGACAAAACATAAGACAGAGCATTGTAAATTAGTGATGGGCGTACTACAAATTTAAGTTTAACTGTGTAGCGGAAAGAAAGCATATTGGCTTTCACTAGTACACACTTGTGTTGCTGCTAATTTATGATCACTGTTTCATGGTTTCGATTTCCAATGTTTCGGGGGCCTTCCATTTTATGTGAGACTAGGCAGTTTTATTATGTTTCACAAATATTTATGAGTATTATGTCTTAAAAAAGGGTTAACTAAGCATAAGAAATGTGAGTCAAGAAATACTTTCACGTGGGTTTAGAATTTCTTCAGAAGTCTCCAAATTATTTGATCTAGGGATCTTAACCAAACTTCGGTACAATCAGCGACGATATGATTTGAAAAACGACAAATCAATAATGCATGCATGCTGCAATAAATTAGCTTTTTTTTATAAATTGCGAACAAAAAGCGCCAACTCCCACCACCTTGCTTATAAAAATAACATCGTGGCAATAATAATTAAAGTAAGCCAATCACAAAAATGAAAACTTTTACGCCATCGCCAGATTGTGCTACTAATTACATATTGCTTCGATTTTATTTCGATATATACCTTATGTGTTGCATTTTGAACTAATGTCGATGCGTGTTCAATAATATTTTACCAGTTAAGGATGCCAATCAAATAAGTTATACATAAAATAGAAGTAGGTAGCATCAAGAACGTGAAATGTCTTACACCACACAAGCTGAAAAAACCCCCATTACCCGTCAGCCAATATCTTGTTGGCCGTCATTGCGATAGCTAGTAGCTCGGTAACTATACCTGTTTCCTTGTTGTTGCGTCGGCCCTTGGAGGGTGGCATTGCCTAGATTCTGAACAGTTTGAACACAACCTGGTATTATAGGACGAGATGCAGGAAATCGGTCTTCCAAACTCATAGAACAGTTTTGCATATCAATTTGCTGATCATTTTCAAGCCGTAAAGCTAACACACTCTCGTACGTCTGATATCTTTTCAACTGAAAAGACAAATTGATGCAACATTCAATAAACAATTCATACTATGTGGGATATAAATAATATATTTATACCGTGGAAATAAATAATATATTTAAATCATTAAAACTGAAGTTTAGTAGAAAGCTTACACTATATTTTAAGTTTTTTCTCAAATATTTAAAACGAAAACTAAGTTTTTACAATTAATTTAACAAACCAAATAAAATTCATCGCATTTGAAATGTTTCGTAAACTGAACGTGTTTAGTTTATATAGGTTAATATAAACTAAACACATTCAGTTAAACTTTTTCAAAAAGTCTTTTTGTAGGTTCAACCCAAACATTTGTTTTTAATGTCCTGAAATATAGTTCTTGGGTTGAAAGAAATCTTCGGGCCGAAGCAACAAATTAATATGAGCATAATAAACCTGCTTTATATATAACATGAAACCACTACTTGCAGCATCGGACCTATATGAGACCCCTTGAACTTCCAAAATTCAAAACATAAGTTACTCTAACCAGATACCTCATAATAACTGGAAAGGTTTTAAGATTTCCAGCGCAAATATAAATCAGATATTTCAGGAAAAGTGATCCAAACTGCAACACGAACTTCGTTTTATTAAGAAGCAACTGTTAAGTAGCACAGTTGACTAAGAGAATGGCAGGGGAGCCGTTGAATAGCACGGATAGTTTATTAGACGGTTACTGGAGATCTATTAACAGAATATGCAGCGGATCGCCTTCTCCGTTATTCAGCACTTCATCAAAGGATTGGGTCCTTTGCCCCACTGTTCCGAACAGGCCAGATATCAATTTCCTTAAAAGAGATCAGATATCAAGATTTCCTTTATCCTCCAATTCCACACTTCTATTAACTCCTTTGCTTTTTGTGCACACCACATAAGGGTTAATGATCGTAGTAAACTCCGACAAACTGTCGAATTACAGCTAAACGATTTATTTTTTTTTTGAACATAGGATATCAAAATATAGTTAAACAATTTTTGACGGCGGCTTTATCGCAAATCATCTGATTTTATATGTTTAACAGCTGAAAAAAGATCGAAATCATTTGATTTCGGCTCAGGGCAAACGTAATATAAACAGCTAGTTATGAGTGTTCCAACTAGCTGGTGCAGTTGCTTCCTTCATTGTAAGAGCAAACGAATCTGCTTTCATATCAACCATATTTTAGGCGCGTGTAAATTACAATGCTAAAATGCTTAGATAAAATGCGAAGATAATTAGTGCTAGTAATGAAATAGTTTTGATTTTAAATAAATCAATGCAGGACGAGTGATTACTTGGAACGACTTACTTTGTTTCTATTGCATTCGCACGAGAATTAACCTGGAAATCTCCCTTCATATATTATTGGAAGAACCCGTGAAATATAAAAATATATGAAAACATTTTTAGGTACCTACCAAGGCTTGATAGAAGCTTGAAATTGTTAATATAAAAGACTAGGTAGCAAAACAATGAAGCTCAGAAAAGCGAGAAGGCTTGATTCTTCCGAACATAGCCGTGGACGTTTTGCCTGAAACGTGATTTGTAGTCGATAACTAATTCTATCGAACATCAACCGAAGACAGTTAAGATACATGGAGTCCTAAACTATTCTTATAGATCAATCAATATTTGTATTTTTAGTTTTATTTAAGTTCTAACTTGTAAATACATTATACTAAAATGTTTACCTCATACTGAAGATAAGCCTCTTTTTCCCTGAAGTTTTGTAACGGAAGTCCTTTACTCGGTACAGGTCCCCGTTTGTGTTCTATTAAGGCATTTTCCAACTGTGTGACTTGTTGCTCATGAAAAGCCAATTGTTCTCTCTAGCGTTTGAATAAACAAATTTCAATGGTGTTATACTTATACCAGCAAACTAAAATTCTTACCATTAGCAATTTTGTATGAGTGCTTGGTAACAATGGTCGCTGGAAGCGTTTTTGACTACCGACTCCACCCTCTAAAGGAGGCGCTGAAAACGCAGCGCACACAAAGTTTATCGTGTCTACCCATGACTGCAGCTCCTTGGAATCGCTAGTCTGGAACAAATATTCTGATTGATCAGCAGTTTGTAATCGAAACACGTGTTGCTTCTTTGTATAATCAGTCGCTTTTGTAGCAAGAGCATGATGAATGCGAATGGCATTGTGGACATTATCAGACATCTGCCAACAAATTTTTTTCATCAATTACCTTATTTGACACACTTTCTATTCAAATAATATTACCTGATTTTTTCTGAAGCCATGCTCATCTTTATGTAAGTAAAGCACAAGATCCCGTAATGTGCAGTAAAACATTTTCCACGAGCGTTTCCCAAACGGAGCTAGAAAGAAACCACAACAATCTACGTCATAAGATAGAGTGAAGTGCTTTCAAATTGAAACACGTAAAGGCCGAACAGTGAGGCACACATGCAATTTATTACACACTGAACAAATAAAAGCGCTGATCATGCATTATTAACAAAAACATTATCATCATAACACCAACACAGTGAATATTAATGTACTCGTACATGTTTAATATTCCATTATATTTATGTTGGGAAATAAACAAAAAAGTACAAAAATTTACTTATTATTAAGCCATCTAAATAAATCATAAACTGGCTTGTTAATTATTCAATCAGACAACTACTATTCTATCTTAAATCGAAGACACTCGCAAATCAAGAAGAAACATCTGAGTACACTTTGAATTACAATCTACTTATAGGAGTGCCATTTAACTCAATTCTCACTACAAATAGTTTGCCGTGATATAGCAGTAAAAAAAACTTTATCCAGAGTTCCATCTTGAACACAACAAAAGCTTCTTCGAAAGTGTAGAAACTTACTTTTTTTGTAATTGGAATCGTAGCAGCACTTGCGCATCACGTATCCCTTCTTGTATTCGATAGCTGCCGCGCTAGGTGGTGCGTCCAAAAATGGATTTCCACCAACTTGAGATGCTGTAAGGTTATTTTCATTGCCCTGTTTCTGTTCAGTGAAATCCTCATCTCTGCAAAATTTCTTGATTATTCAATGTACTTTCGAATGTTTCGATTAGTTTGTCATACAAAGCCCACTCAAGAGGATGATTTTTAATAGCTTGATACAAGTATTTTAAAACATCCTTTGGAAAATTCTCACCATCGTTTAATTCTACTAAGTTATCTATAAATTCGGCACATGTCATCTTACGTCCTATATTTGGCCCATGTAGATCTGTATTCAAGAGCATTATTGCGCACGTCAACGTATGAACAGCGTCTGCAAGCAAGATGTTAATACTTCTTACAAAGCCGCATATTTCCAACACATACCTTGTGAATTGAAAATTCCCGAATTGCAGTCTAAATATCTTTTTGAAAAATGAACGAGAACACGCTCTCGTTCTTGTGTTTCGCCCGAAAGTGCGAATTGCTGTAAAAAGTCTCTTAACGACTCATCCAGAGTTTGCTTATCGAAATTGAAAAATTTTAAATACTCGTCTGCCACCGCGCGACTGAAGTCATTACTGCAACAACAAGAAACTGCCTCTGTTAGGTTATAAATAATCACTAAGAGTGTGTTTTATCACACAGCCACTGTTAAATAAATGGCAAATGAATAAAAGTGAAGCATAGTAAATTTTTAAATATTGAAATATTGCAAGTCAGCATGTTATTAAACATTAATGTCAATTTAGATACACTACTTTTTGCTTACGTACTTTTTGCTTAAATGCCTTGAAACGTCACTTTTTTTGAACCCATCTAAATAGTATAGTCTCTTTGCTAGTCTTATAGCCGACGGCATATCAACAGCCTTTGGAGAATAGTGATAGGAATGCAGTGATTCTACATCACTGCCATCGTCCGATACTGGAGGTGAGGGTTCTTTCTGATCAAATCCACCAACCAACACGGTCGGTGCATCTTCCGTTATAGTAGCAAGTTCATCTTCTGAGTCTTTCAACTCTGAATAGCCTTGATTTTGTCCTATTTGGTTATCATTACATTTCACCTGGATTACAATTTTGTGATCTTTGTCGCGTTTTTCACGTTTTTTCTGCCTCACTGCATCTGACACGAGAATTGTTGAATCCGAGTCACTCGGATCACTAAGCGCCATTGCTGCAAGATCTCTCGAGCTCAGCAAATTATCATCATCTTGATAGTCTGGACTCGAAATATTTGACACTGCTTCCGAGACACTCTGATCTCCGTTCGCTGGACACGAAAGTAATCCTGCGTTATGAAAAGCGCCACCCATTGCTCCTTTTGAGCCAGAGTTAGATGACATGACAGAACTCGATACAGATGTTGGAGAGGCTGGGCTGTCGGATCTTTGTGGCGAAGAGCTAATCGAGCTGGAATGAGAATTAGGTGATGTCACGGTGTTGTTCAGGCTGGAAACAGGTGCGTTATACGTCCAAACTATACGTTCGCAATTAGCAATCTGAAAGACACGCGAAATATACAGTAAACGGAAAATGTCCATAGACTAATAGAAGTAACAGCAATGAAACTAAAAACAAATATATCCCTCATGATTATGTTTGATATTTCAGATGCTAATGGGTTGGTTGATGAAATGGGATGCTAAAGGTAAAAGTTGACTTTTTGTTCCTTTCTTGGGAAAAATTGAAATCTATACTATTGGATATACTTGGATATATATTTTTTTTGTGTGGAATGTAAAAGTGTTATGAATACACTATTTTTAAATATTTTAGGTTTAGTAGAAAAAATTACAGACAAAACTGAACTAGAAATCGAAGAAAAATAATGATTAAAACACCACGTGAGAGCTTAAATCATATAGGATATAAATTATATATAAAGGATATAAATTAGTTGTATGTTGAAGACAAGTATTGGTAAATACAAGAGGATATCAGTACTATAAGCAGTTGTGAAAAGTACCAACATTAAGTATACATGGTAATAATCGCCGTTACTATATTACATATTTCTAGATTGCAGAAATGTACTTTCGCATAGCATAAACAATGCCGACGTCTCGGATCGGAATTATCTGCGATAGTCAATATTTAAAATTTCACTATCATAGTGCTTTTGATTTGTTATTTAAAGTGCGAAGTAGTTTTCGGTTAGTTTGCTCTTCTCTTACCTGAGAGTCATCTGAATCTTGTCGTGTGTCTAACAACGTATTAAGTGAACTATTAATATCTTCATCGATGTCAATAGGAATTATGGCTCCAAGCCCGTCCCGCTGCACTTGTTGCAAATGATCTTCGGATTTGCTTGTTCGAAACCCTGCCGCATCACATTTCCTAACTATTCCGTTATGCTGTCGTCGGACCACTTCAGGCATGCTCTGCTCTGGGCTTGTAGGTGCTGAGTTAACTGTTTCTTTTGAGTCGATCAATGGTGTTGACAATGATATTGGTGAAGCAGGCACGGAAAAGCTTGTTTCGGTTGAACTTAATATTCCGCTTCTTACAGTCGCCGATGATGACGATGATGACTGCTGAGGGTTGTAGTCGCTACCATAGAATTTTCTTTTACTATCAACTGCGTAATTATTTACGTTCTCCTGCTTATTTATCGAGGAGGAGGACGATGATACAAATCCACTGAAATCTTCGTTACAAGAAATTACCAAGCGTTCATCATCATCGCCTCCTCCCCGCACGCATTCGTCATTTTTAATGAATTCATTAGCAGGTTTATTATTCGATGTTGAGTCTTCATTACTATCACACAGAGTCTCACTCGAAAAGTCTTTGTCCAGTTGCTTATTACTAGCACTATGCACATTTCTAGTCTTTTTCTTATTTTTAACAGAACACTCCGACTCGTCTGAGAATGATGGTGACGAGGACGGTGTTGACTCCCCAGATGCCCGCGGCGCTAAAGCTCCGTTTGGATGCATGAACTTTTGTGGTGAGTCCCGAAGACTGTCAACCTAAGCCATAGGATATAGTACGAAAAAAATAAAAAAAGGCCATTTACCTTCTTCGCTTGCGTTGTAAGCAGATTACTTTGTGGCGTCCGCGAGAGATTCAGTATTAAATCACCAGTCATCATGTATGCTTCGAAACGGGCCTTCCCCGCAGGGGGCGCAGTCGATGACGCTGCTTCGCTATCACCATCGGTCTTCGTCACATTATGACCGTTTGCAGTTGGAATATGTGATTTTCGTGGTTTTTTGCTACCTGATTGGGGCGCGAGAGTTTTCAAAGGACTTTTGACTGCTGTGGGAATGCGTGATTTCCGACACGCTAGATCTGCAGCTTCTTTGCGTTGGGCGTTTAACTTAACAGTTTCAAAGGAATGACTACCGTCGTGTTGAAACTGATCCGTTTCAGACGCGGTTTTCCGGGAAGACTTTATATCGTATATGTCCAATAGCGACTCATCGATGTGGTGTAAATTACTTGAACGAGCGAGATGTTCCTTTATGCGAGCTTTTATAACCGGATCTAAATAAAAGAAATAGCCTTTAGTTCTTGAAATGAAAAACATCTAAAAATGAACACGTTAATTCAGATAATTTATCAAATCTCTGAGTACACGAAATATCTTATAAGAATGTCAATATCTACCTTACCTCTTTTTAGTTCCAATGTTACCGAATCTTTCGATAATCGCAGGCATTTTAGGACTACAAAATATAATTTTATATCGTTTTCTGAACTAATTGTCATCATGCATACCTTCTTTAGTTGTATACCTGTGCACGTCAATTCCATTTACTTTCACTATTATATCCCCAGCTTCTACCTAAAATAGCAGAATTAATGTTTAATGTTTTTTTCACAAACTTTACCGGTTTTATATTTTTTTAAAATTGTTGAGTACGTGCAGAAGTTTTATCTATTACTCATATACGATTGGTACAACCCTTCCTCCGTTGTATATTTCGCATACCTCAGAGCAGAGGATAGAAAGCTTAGCACGTTTTGGAAAGCCATTCAACGAAGTATGACATGCACTGCACGGTTTCAGACAGTTGTAGAAGTTTACGAAGAAGTACTTGTTGTAGAACTAATGAAAAGATTCAACGTTCACAGAAGCAACATAAAAAAGAGTGTGTGCTATTGATTCGGTGAGATGAAGTCAGAGTGGTGGGTGTTGCTACTTAATGCTACTTAATAAAATAAAACATTAAGCTGAACAAACAAGCCGACCAACAAAATGAGGTTCTTCTTTTAATATTTAACTAGTCCTTAGATGCTGAACCATTTTTATAGCAAACGAATTAAAGTTGGTTTATTGAAAAAAATATATATTGATTGGAAATTTTTTATCATACACAGAAAAAAAATTAGCTTTAATCTTTTATTTAAAATAATAAATCAAAGCTGGGAGTTACTGTAGAATATCCGTTACTCCATCTACTGCATTACTTGTATCCTCGATTTATATCCCATGTAATAGTCCTATTCTAGTTTATGAACGTTTTTTACGGAGATTTCCTCCTTTCTTAACACTTACTACCCCTCTTCTTTCGTTCTTTTAAGTGGTGAATTTAATATTCCCAGCTTAGTCTTGGATACAACCTTTACCGAAATTTTATCAAGGAGCAATATTTCTTTAGCTACATTATCCTTTTTCTCTCTTTGCTCTTTTTCACAGTTGAATAATGTGTCTGATGTTAATAACAGAATATTTGATTTTGTTGTTACTAATTCTTCTTTGTCGTCTGTTCGTTTATGTGCTGATCTGTCACCTTATGTCAGTCCTGATCGTCACCATACACCTCTTGCTATAGAACTTTCCTTCACCTCATTCCCTAAGAATACAAATACCTCTGCGCTGCGTTATAACTTTGCTAAAACTGACTTCACGTCCGTGTCCAATGTCATTAATGCTGTTAACTGGTTTGCTTTTTTCAGAGGTCTAAATGTTGATGATGGCCTTCATGCGTTCTATGATTCCTTGTCTAATATTGTTTTCTGTCACACTCTCACTTTTCGTGTTCGAAGAATTAGATTTCGAAGCTCCGGCATAGAGGTTGACTTACTGAGATACAAAAAATTACGCTCGTATGCTAAAAAAATGGTTAAAGATGCGATGAATGGTTATCATGCTCACATTGAAGCCTCAACAGAAACCCTTCTGATCCTATATCCGTTCCCTTAAAAAGTCTCCCTCTATCCCTTCTTTGATGCACTTAAATGATTTGTCTGCTTCCTCGTCTAAAGAAATATGTTAGCTGTTTGCTCATTTCTTTTCTTCTGCTACCTCTCAACCTAATCCATCTTTCTCTGCGAATATTCCCTCTTTAGATGTTAATAGTTCTTGTTTGTCTTTAACGAACCCGTTGGAGGTCGAACGTTTGCTTGCTAGCCTAGATAGTAGCGCCAGCTGCGGACCCGACGGCTTACCTAACATATTTGCAAAGTCACTGTCATCATCTTTGTGTGTTCTTTTATCCTTTAACCTTAGTATTGCTTCCTGGACGTTTCCTTCTTCCTGGAAGTCCGCAAATATTTTTCCCATCCTTAAAGCCGGAAATTCATCATACGTCTCCAATCATCGTCTCATATCCCTTCTATCTTGCTTCAGAAAGCTTCTCGAAAGAGTTGTTTACAATAGGGTTTATCCTCTAATTGAACCTCTTCTCGCTTCTGAGCAACATGGTTTCGTCAAAGGTAGATCAACAGTTTCCAACCTTGTAGCATTTGCCATTTCGAATTTTTTTCTAAATTCACGGCAAATGACTTCTGATACGTAATGTATCAGAAGTCCTCTACAAAACGACCTTACGGCATCTTGTTTTTTCGAAAAATCGAAACACAAGCAATGTCGTGTTAAAATTTCATTTTTCACAAACAAATTACCGTATTAACGGTAACTTGTTTGTGCAAAAATTTCGAGACCGGCACTGGGCTGTGTGCTGGCCGCGATAAGCTCGGACAGTCGTTGATTACCCGTCCGCGAAGGAAGCTGGTTGCCTTTGGTATCTTGGGCATGCGCGAGTCGTTTTTGTGCGTTTGTGCGCTCGCCCATGAGATTGCGGTCCTACAACGTGGAGTGCTTTTGGTCATTAGTCACCGAGAAACATTAATTTCTGTCGTTGCGGTCGCCCTTTCTCTTGATTAAATTAAGTGTTACGAATGGTGCAGTGAAGCCTGTCGTTGTCCTCGCCAATGAAACGTTTGAAAACGCGAGTTTTCTTTTATTTTGATTTTTGTTCAAACGATTTGTGAAAAGTGCTCGCGATAAGTGGAAATCGTTTTTATGATACACCAATTAGTGTGTTTCCTCTGATTTTTCACGCTCCTGAACCGTTCCAATAAGTGAAAGACGGGTTTGTAAAATCCGAGACTCCTGGTCTGACTTGGCGTTATTCCGTCTCCCTTACATTGCTTTTACATCGTTGATAGTTTCATTCCGATGGTTTTTCCCATCTGCTGCGCGGAGGGGAAGTGAAATTAATTATGTGCGGTGCATAGGTTGGAATATTCACGTGTGCGCTCAAAGTATATAAATGCATTCTTCCAAATTGCAACAATTAACTTATCCACAACGATGAAAGGTGAGTCACGGTTGTATGATGCGTTGTTGCTGGTTCCTTGACGTTGAGCAATGCATTTTCGATAGCTATTGCATTCTTTCGAAAGACTTTACTTTGTGCATCGACAAGCCAATTTTGTGAAAATAGCAATTCCGCAACGTGAAGTGCAGAGTGCGATTTCCCGAATAAAGTACTGATTGAGAACTAGCCATCCTGGCGGCCGCGCAAATTATTTCAAAATGGTGCTAATCAAGCCCTGGTCCAAGTCTCGTTGAAGAAGTAAAGAAATTTGTATAATCTTCTACGTATACAATAATAAGAAAATAAATTTAATACCGAACGCACATGTTTCAACCTGCACTCGCCACTTGCTGCAGTTCTTAATTCGATTTGTGGAACGCGTTTCCGGAGGAAGTAAATCGCATTTACGTTAATAGGTTATTTTTCGTTGATGATGATTTAACGAGTCTATGGGCAATATTCTTTTGGCACCAACCGATCATGCTGAAATCACATTTCCTTTGAACGGAGAAGATATCAAAATACCAACGCCTGGTGTTAAAGTAACCATAATCGATTATACACTGTCGCGTATGGTTTACGATGGAGACTATCAATTTGATAACTATCGTTTCATGAGGCAACATTTGAAACATCAATGGGAATCATCTAAACCATACACCAGCCTACTATGGTTGCACTGTGCGTCGATGAAGTGATGCATGGTGCAGCATTGGTTATATTAGCTGATGTTGGAAGGACGTGCAACTCAATTCTGGGAGCTAAGCTACGTAGTGGTGTCCATGGGGTAGTGTCGTTCGACGCCAGTTTGCATCTAAATAGTCATAGCTCGGAACGTCAGCCACTCGTCGCCAAGGTACGAGTACAGTACGAAGCGAGGATACGTTAAATTGTGTCGTCCTAAGGAAGAACAGCCATCAAATCACACTCCTTCAGGGCTATCCCTATGCTGGTATGTTTTTTTTTAGTGCCTACTGTTATATCCCGTTTTAGCAGGTATGGTTATTATCTTCCGACATCGCTCGGCGAAAACAACTCAATTAAATATGCCTGGTGTAAAGGAAAATACATTATACAAATTCGACTCCGGCAATTCGCTTATCGGATGACACATTTTTCATTGCCACTCATCAATTCCGATTGGATGCACCCGATTTTCATCAGTATCAATGGTCTAACACCAATGTATTGGATACCCACAAATTACATATTTCCATAAGTTAAAATATTTACATATATATACATACAACACAAATCACATTCATGTTTGCACTATTTTTTTTCGATTTCGATTTGACAACCTATGTGAAAAAGAATATCAAATAATTATTTGCAGCATGTATTTAGTAGAAGACATATCCACACTGAAACTTTAAGCAGTGCGAAAACTAACAAAAATGGATACACGGTAGAATATGTAAAGATATAGAATTAACAGTATGTAGTGAAAGAGAAAAAGAAGAAAGAAAAAGAAAATGAAAATTATGATTTGATAACAAGTAGTTGAAATGAAAGCTAACAACCTTAAAAATAAAAGAAAAGGGGGAATGAAATTCGTGCGATCGTCGGGTTTTTTTTGTGTCTTCTTCCGTCGCGTACCTTTGGATCTCCGGCCCAAGATCCACTCGGGTAATCTCGTTGTCGTCGTCGTCGTCACCGTAGTTCGCTCGTTTCGTTCGCTTTCGGCCTACCGACCTTTGGAAACATATTATGGGAAGTGAGTTCAAAATTGCACAATCATAAAAGTATAATTTTTTTTGTTAGCATTCGTGATATTCATAAGTTATGTATGCATGAAAATATATGATAATCGGATATGTCATGGTATTTCGTGACTAGTTGTAAATTTTGACAACAATTCCCATTTTGAATGCCCGCAGGCCAAGAATAATGGTCCGGTAAAATAACCAACCCAAACTAATGCCTTTGTTCCGATGAATTGCCGTATATTGTTTCATGGCTAGAAAGTCTTTAGTTCTTTTTTTTCCTTGTTTTTTCTCAGTTACAGCGGCAGCTCATCGCAACGAATATTTGTTTGCGGAAAAATAATAATACTAAAGAATAAATAATAAAAATAGATAAAAAGGATAATATAACCCCAAATCAATCGTGATTTCGCATGCGCCTAAATCCAATTCACGGGGATTCAGTCGCATCGCGTTGTCTCGTGTGTAATTCGGGTGATCTAACTAATTATAAATAAGGTTATGCTAAACAAAAGGAAATGAGTAATTAATATGAACACTATAGGATTAATTTTCGTATAGAAGAGATTTTCTTTTGAATTTTCTTTCACCCACCTGCTCAAGGTATCTGATTTTTTTGTCTGTAATGAATGTATTTACTAGACGGTTCGTTCCAACTTTTAAATTTCATGCTGCAATGATTACAAAATCCTTGTTCAAACTCTAATGGAAACTGCATCGTAAAGGCTCAGTGTTTATTATTTGTTACCAGATTCTAATCTTTGACAGTAATCGTCAAAAATAAATTGTAACTTCGATTTAGTTTTTTTTTTTGATAAATAGAAATGAATTGTTAAATCAGAAACCTTCAGGCCTTCTTATTGGGCGAAAGCCTGCGAAGTTCTTTCTCCTTTTCAGGGTCCGCGTTTGGGCCTGGCTGGCCTATGATTGACTAGTTTTTTCAGTACTTTTCAGCATCTTATAAGGGAGGGATACTGGCCCAACAGTTAGTTTCAGCATTTTTTGGTTTTTGATTAGATTTTTGAATTTCTGATATGGGGCCAGTATCAGAGGGTGGAGGACCCCAGACCATCGGGGTCAGGGCTCCACTAACATCGGGGGCCCGGGGCTGTCTGCCTCACCCGGGTTCCTGGTAAAGAGAGGTAGCACTTTTTCCTTTTTCCCTTTTGTAGATTTTCAATGTTCTGGCTCCGTGCGTTGTCACGAGCACTGGGTCTGCTTAGTCAGCCCATGTTGCAGAGCCATGGGTGGTTTCCTTTACGGAACTATGCCCCCTTTTTGGTCCCTGGGTATTTTATATACCAGTTTGCGGCTACGAAATTCATGACGGATGAATAATACGTAGCATCCCGTTTCTTGAGAGCAAACCATCCCCATTTTGTCAAGAACCCACCCCAGCCGCAGCGAGCTAGCAAAGCGGCACCCCAGCATCCGTCGGGGTTGGTTAAAGGGTGCTCCGCTAATGCGGACGAGGGGCCTTCACGGCCATTTCTAGGGCACCCTGCTCTCGGGGCAATTCTTTTTTTTGTTTTGCCTCTTGAATGGCACTAGCCATTCTCCTTTCCGACCTTAGCACTCTTGGTTCTGGACTTCGGTCTGGTTCTAGGTTGTGTTAAGGCCACATCCCCATCTTCATTAAACGCTACAAATGGCGCCCAACGTGGGGCTACAAATGGCGCCCAACGTGGGGCACGAAACTTGTTTTTGGGCAACCCACACCAAAGTGAGAAAATACTTATGAGTTTCGACTCATACTCCCCTTAAGACTTCACGTCTTTAAATCCTTAAAAATTCCATTCTCACTCGCAGGTCTTAGAATCGCCTCCTTTGCGATTCAATATTACTTCGTTCGAGAGAACAAAACCCCTTTTATTAAGACCTGCATTGCTCGCTCTTCCTTACTAGCCGCAAACATCCTTCCCAATCCTTTCCTTTTAAAATCATTTCCTAGTTAGCTTACCTCTTGGGCAGCTTCCTGTTGTGTTGTCTTTTGGAGTTTTTTGACTCTGGGTGCAACCTGGAGGTTGGCCGCGGATAACAGGTTGTGGTGGTTTACCGCCGCTCCTGTCCCGGTCAACCGAAGGGCCCCTGCCCCACTTTATGTTGGGAAGCTGTCCCAAATTTTTCATATCCTTGCTGTCTTGATCCAGCTTCGGCTTTTGGCTTGAGTTTGGTTCAAGCTGTGGTGGATTACGTGGGGTTGGCGTGGTGCCGCCTACACGTCCCTGCAGCTTGGCCAGACTTGAACCATTTGCTGAAGTTGAGTCAAGCAGCAACATAGTGGTTTTTGGTCCCCTGCACCTCTCTTTTCGAGGAATTTCGGGTGAGAGTACAGTCCCCCATACTGGGCGATTCCCTTTTGGAATCGACCCAATTAAATTACTGAACTTCAATACTCATCACACTTAAACAGTTTTCATACTTAAACATTTTGTACTTAAAATTTCAATATTTTCACAGTCACACATCCACTTCACTTCGACAATTTTTAATATTTTTCACATTGTTCCAGTCTAACATTGCATAATTAGAATTTCAATTTCTTGCGTTTTTAAAATCAAAAGCCAGCCAGCCAGCGGACCTGAATTGGGGGAGAACGGATCGGGTTCCGTCCAGTAAGAAGGCCATCTCTTGGAAATTATATTTATATTTTTTCTTGATTCAACTTTGGAAGTTGACAACTTTAGAAAATTGTCTTTCAAACTTTTTGGAAGTTATATATTTTTTTCTCATTAATTATAGCTTCTTGGCATTCTTGTGCCCTTTAGCTGTTAAGTTTTTTTCTCTCTGATAGAGTTAGTCACACCAATGGTGTGCACCTACTTATATATATATATATATATATATATTCTTTTATATATTTTTGAATATTTGGCATATTTTGCCTAGTTATCTGTTAAGGTTCTTTGGAAGAGTTAGTCACACTCGTTGTGCACAGAGTTGCATTTGAATTTGCAGCAACTCCTTAGTTATAAGCGTAATTATTTCGTTAGTCACGAGTATCGTGCACTTTCTTTGAATTTTCGTCTATAATCAAATTTCACAGTTTAGACATGCCATTGCGACACAGCAGTGAGGATCTGTCTGGCACCACAGTGGAGGCTCAGTGCTCCATATGCCAGCAGCCATTCGCTGCCGCCCAGGACACGTATACCACCAAGTGTGGACACACTTTTCATGAATCGTGCCTGGAGCAATGGCTCAGAAACCGCACTGATTGCCCGCTGTGCCGTGGACCACTGAGTCTCCCCTTAGGAGCCAGACAGGCCCCCACTGCTGCAGCATCTATGCCACGAGGGGCTCGGCCCAAAACCCAGCGGCCGGGAGTAAGAACCCGAGGCATGAGAAGCAATGAAGATGTGGAAATCAGGGACTTTGATTTACAGGCCGAGTCGGGGGCGGAAGGTTTAGTTCAGCCACCTGGCCCGTCATCAAAAGCGTCCCCAATATCAGATTTGACCTCAGAAGCCGCAGGAGCGCGCTCTATAGTGCCCCAGGATTTAAGCGGACTTCAGCAACAAATTAACGAATTGCAGAACGGCATGCGTATGATGCTGGAGCGCATGGCTCAATTGAACCTTCCGTCCCAGACTCGGAATGTAGAGTCGCCAAGACTGAACCCTCGCGCACAATCATTTGTTCCAGTGCCGCGATCCTACTCACCTCGCACCCCTCGTGGTAATAATGTCCAGTTCCACCACGATAAGGTGGCAAGCATCATTGGTGGGTGGGGACTAAAATTCTCGGGTCGTGAATCCTCCATGCCCGTGGAAGTCTTTATTAATAGGGTAGCAGCTCTTACCAGAAACACCTTGGGCGGAAATTTTAATGTTCTATGCCAGCATATGCATTTACTTTTGATTGGACCTGCCGCTGATTGGTATTGGCGGTTTTACAATTCGAGACGTGATTTCAATTGGAGGGATTTGGAGTCGGCCCTGAGCGACCATTTCGCGGATCGCTTCACGGATGCCGACCTGATGGAACAGATACGAGGAAGGAAACAGCGACCTCAAGAAACATTCGACGATTACAGTGCGGACGTCTACAAGATTGTCGACCGGCTACAGCGCCCTATTGGCGACGCGGACTTAGCGGACATTCTCAGACGCAATTTAGTGCCAGAAATCCGTCGTGGTCTGCTCCAAATACACCTTCCCTCTGTTCGTCTGCTCCGTCAGGCCGTCATCCGTGCGGAGAACTTTGAAATGGAGCTTGGAGGTCGACGCCGATCCTCCCAATGGAGACATGCTACAGAAGAACTACGTGAGGAACACCCGCTGGACCAATATGAGGATTCCCCGGAAGAACCTGGAGTGGAGGCGGTCACGGTCCTGCCTACTTGCTGGAACTGTAAGCAAGTGGGACACCGTTTCGACGATTGTTTGGAGCCCAGAACAATATTCTGTTATGGCTGCGGAAAGGCAGACACATATAAACCTAATTGTGTGAACTGCCAAACAAAAAACGGACCGCAGGGAGCGCGGAACAAGATCTCACGCCTCCCGCAGGGCAAACAAGCTCCACCCCGTTCCAGCAGGTAGACAGGACGGATGATCTGTCTCCAAATTCCGTGGGCCCAACCACCAATGATGTTAGTATTCAGCCGAGTGGGGACTCTACCACCTTATCAAACCCACTCTTACAGGCAGAGCCTCCTACACCTTTGGCTTTTCTGCCCTACCACCTTAGATGGCGGAAATACACGGCGGTCCGAAACCGAATTTTTAACTCCGAAATTGACACCATTCAAAAACACCTTAAAACACCTAAACGCTCAACGCTGAGAATGAGGCGTTTTTACGCTCAGTTCCGTCGTTGGCGTTATCAATTGGATTGTGCGACTCTGTTGAACGTGCCTCCAGGTGACGTTCGACCGTACGCTCAGGTTCTGTTGTTCGGCCAACTTACATCGGGTTTGATCGACACGGGAGCCAACGTGAGCGTGATGGCGGCTGATCTAGCCCGCTCCTTCCTCGAGAGGAACGCTTTTCCCTGGAAAAGAGCTTCTCTCGGGTTGAAAACAGCTGACGGCACACAACATCAAGCGTAGGCCGAGTATCAGCCGACATCACGTTCCGGGGGCTCACCAAGACGTTGACGCTGTGGATAATACCCACTCTCAGTCAGAATCTCTATCTGGGAGTGGACTTCGTCCGTCTTTTCGCCCTGGCCACAGACCTGTTTGCGCCACCACCACAGGTCGACACCACCAACAGCCTCGACGCACTCGACGATTGCGCCCACCCTCTCACACAGGAGCAGCATCGCAGACTTCGGTCTGCGATTGCTTGCTTTCCTTCGTTCGCTGTTGAGGGCTTGGGAAAGACTACGCTCATCCGTCATGACATCGACACTGGTGACCAGAAACCCATAAAACAGAGACATTTCTCTGTGTCACCAGCTGTCGAAAAGCTCCTATATCAGGAAATTGACCGGATGTTAGCGTTGGGCGTAATCGAAGAGTCGAAGAGTGCATGGTCTTCGCCGGTAACGTTGGTGGTAAAGCCCTCGAAGGTGCGCCTATGCCTGGATGCCCGGAAGGTCAACTCGGTCACAGTGAAGGATGCCTATCCTTTGCCGCTGATTGATGGAATTCTCAGCAGACTTCCTAAGGCAAATTTCATCTCCAGCCTTGACTTAAAGGATGCCTTTTGGCAAATCCCTCTAGAGGAAAAGTCAAAGGAGAAGACAGCCTTCACTGTGCCCGGTCGACCCCTTTACCATTTTGTCGTGATGCCGTTTGGGTTGTGTAATGCACCCCAAACGATGTCACGACTGATGGATAAGGTTATTCCGCCCCAACTCAAGCACCAGGTATTCGTGTACCTCGACGACCTGTTGGTGATAACAGACGAGTTCGACGCGCACCTTCAGGTACTTCATCAGGTCGCCTTCCATTTGAGACAAGCTGGCCTCACCATCAATGTGGAAAAGAGTAAGTTCCTCTTGCGAGACGTCAAGTACCTTGGCCACATTGTTGGTGGGGGCACTATCCAGACTGATCCTGACAAGGTGAAATCTATCATGGATTTCCCACTTCCCTCTACCACGAAGCAACTCCGAAGATTTCTAGGAATCTGCGGTTGGTATCGGCGCTTCGTCAGGGAATATGCGTCATTGTCAACACCACTGACAGACATGCTTTCTAAGCGGAGTCAGTTTGTGTGGACCGATGAGAGGCTAAATGCTTTCAAGCAATTGAAACACAGCCTTGCTTCAGCTCCAGTGCTGCACAGCCCAGATTTCAACAAGCCCTTCTCCATCCAATGTGACGCAAGTCAACATGGAGTCGGTGCTGTGCTGGTGCAGCGCACAGAAGACGGAGCTGAAGCCCCCATCGCCTATATGTCCCACAAACTGAATCCCGCTCAGCGAAATTACACCGTCACTGAGCAAGAATGTCTGGCAGCGGTGTTGGCAATCAAGAAGTTCCGTGCCTACGTGGAAGGTCACGAATTTGAAATCGTGACCGACCATGCTTCCCTAAAATGGCTAATGAACCAACCAGACCTTAATGGACGATTAGCCCGGTGGGCCTTGAAACTTCAAGGTTTCAACTTTAAAATAGTCCACCGAAAGGGAAGCCAGAACGTAGTGCCGGACTCCTTGTCGCGCATGTTCTCTGCCGAGGCGTTGACGCCGGCAGAGGGCGAGGAGACTCCAATGGAGCTAGACTTGACTTCGCCGCATTTCACAAGTGCTTCTTATTTGGAGCTAGCGGCGAAAGTCCAGGCAGGACAAGACCAACTGCCGGACCTAAAAGTTGTAGACGGGTTCGTGTACAAGCGGACTGAGTATGCGACCGGAAACGGACTTCAAGACCAGTTGGCCTGGAAGTTGTGGGTGCCGTCAGAAATGACGGCAGAATTAGTGAAGGGAGCTCATGACCCACCCTTGAGTGCGCATGGTGGCGTGGCCAAAACCCTCGGGCGATTACGTCAATGGTTTTATTGGCCACGAATGGCCGCTCAAGTGCGTGATTATGTGGGTTCATGCCTTACATGCAAAACCACCAAAGCCCCTTCACACACCCTTCGTCCACCAATGACGCTGCAGTCCGTTCCCGAGCGCATATTCCAGCGCTTGTACATCGACATTATCGGCCCCTACCCTAGGTCCAAGTCTGGCAACATTGGAGCTCTCATCGTCCTCGACCATCTTTCGCGATTCCCCTTCGTTGAGCCGCTTCGGAAGTTCACTGCGAAAGCAGTCATTGACATCTTGAGGAAAAGGGTATTTCACCTTGTTGGAGTCCCGGAGAGTGTTGTAACAGATAATGGTGTACAATTTCGGTCGTCTATCTTTCAGACCTTTCTACAGGAATTCGGTATCGGACATACCTTCACCGCCGTGTATTCCCCTCAAGCCAATGCCTCGGAACGTCTCAACCGCTCCATACTAGCGGCTATCCGTTCGTACATTGATCCCGTTCAGAAGGAATGGGACGGTAAACTTTCAGAAATAACCTGCGCGCTACGCTCAGCACCTCACGCAACCATAGGAACTTCGCCCTATCAGGCAGTCTTCGGGCAACCAATGATAACTCATGGCCGCATCTATCACCTGCTGCGACAACTTCATCTGTTGGATGACCCCGAGACCACTCTGCCACCTCCTGACCACCTGGCTCTTCTACGCCAGACCATCCGCGACCTCACAACCCAGGCCCAGTCTCGAAATGCCAAGGCCTATAATCTTCGTTCCAGGTTGGTTTCATACCAGCCTGGCGAAATGGTCTACAGGCGCAACTTCCGGCAAAGTGACGCAGCCGCGCACTACAATGCAAAGCTGGACCGGAAGTTCTTACCTAGTAAGGTAATTAAGAAGATCGGCGGTGCTTATTACCAGCTGGCCGATCAAAATGGACGATCAGTGGGCGTCTTTCACGCGAAAGATATCACTAAGTGATATACCCACTGAGTTCACCAGTTCACGACTTATTTCCAAATTTTATTTGGAAGATCGTCCATTAGCGCCTATTTCAGGTGTCACTCCTGCTTCAATTGAAAAGTATCCAGAGATGTTCACCCCGCTCACCATTTCCTCTACCAAAAGATACTTTCATTATTAAGTCAGTATACGTGTTCACGATATTTCCTTTCATTGAAAATTACCCCTTTCTTTCTGTTCACCTTATTCACGATTTTCTCAAAGGATTGGATAGTAAACGACAGGATCACCTGTTCACGTCATTATATCTCACATATTACATCCATCCTTCAGCTCTTTCCACGCACTTGCCCTTGTGGAAAGATCTGTGTTGTAGCATTTGCCATTTCGAATTTTTTTCTAAATTCACGGCAAATGACTTCTGATACGTAATGTATCAGAAGTCCTCTACAAAACGACCTTACGGCATCTTGTTTTTTCGAAAAATCGAAACACAAGCAATGTCGTGTTAAAATTTCATTTTTCACAAACAAATTACCGTATTAACGGTAACTTGTTTGTGCAAAAATTTCCAGACCGGCACTGGGCTGTGTGCTGGCCGCGATAAGCTCGGACAGTCGTTGATTACCCGTCCGCGAAGGAAGCTGGTTGCCTTTGGTATCTTGGGCATGCGCGAGTCGTTTTTGTGCGTTTGTGCGCTCGCCCATGAGATTGCGGTCCTACAACGTGGAGTGCTTTTGGTCATTAGTCACCGAGAAACATTAATTTCTGTCGTTGCGGTCGCCCTTTCTCTTGATTAAATTAAGTGTTACGAATGGTGCAGTGAAGCCTGTCGTTGTCCTCGCCAATGAAACGTTTGAAAACGCGAGTTTTCTTTTATTTTGATTTTTGTTCAAACGATTTGTGAAAAGTGCTCGCGATAAGTGGAAATCGTTTTTATGATACACCAATTAGTGTGTTTCCTCTGATTTTTCACGCTCCTGAACCGTTCCAATAAGTGAAAGACGGGTTTGTAAAATCCGAGACTCCTGGTCTGACTTGGCGTTATTCCGTCTCCCTTACATTGCTTTTACATCGTTGATAGTTTCATTCCGATGGTTTTTCCCATCTGCTGCGCGGAGGGGAAGTGAAATTAATTATGTGCGGTGCATAGGTTGGAATATTCACGTGTGCGCTCAAAGTATATAAATGCATTCTTCCAAATTGCAACAATTAACTTATCCACAACGATGAAAGGTGAGTCACGGTTGTATGATGCGTTGTTGCTGGTTCCTTGACGTTGAGCAATGCATTTTCGATAGCTATTGCATTCTTTCGAAAGACTTTACTTTGTGCATCGACAAGCCAATTTTGTGAAAATAGCAATTCCGCAACGTGAAGTGCAGAGTGCGATTTCCCGAATAAAGTACTGATTGAGAACTAGCCATCCTGGCGGCCGCGCAAATTATTTCAAAATGGTGCTAATCAAGCCCTGGTCCAAGTCTCGTTGAAGAAGTAAAGAAATTTGTATAATCTTCTACGTATACAATAATAAGAAAATAAATTTAATACCGAACGCACATGTTTCAACCTGCACTCGCCACTTGCTGCAGTTCTTAATTCGATTTGTGGAACGCGTTTCCGGAGGAAGTAAATCGCATTTACGTTAATAGGTTATTTTTCGTTGATGATGATTTAACGAGTCTATGGGCAATATTCTTTTGGCACCAACCGATCATGCTGAAATCACATTTCCTTTGAACGGAGAAGATATCAAAATACCAACGCCTGGTGTTAAAGTAACCATAATCGATTATACACTGTCGCGTATGGTTTACGATGGAGACTATCAATTTGATAACTATCGTTTCATGAGGCAACATTTGAAACATCAATGGGAATCATCTAAACCATACACCAGCCTACTATGGTTGCACTGTGCGTCGATGAAGTGATGCATGGTGCAGCATTGGTTATATTAGCTGATGTTGGAAGGACGTGCAACTCAATTCTGGGAGCTAAGCTACGTAGTGGTGTCCATGGGGTAGTGTCGTTCGACGCCAGTTTGCATCTAAATAGTCATAGCTCGGAACGTCAGCCACTCGTCGCCAAGGTACGAGTACAGTACGAAGCGAGGATACGTTAAATTGTGTCGTCCTAAGGAAGAACAGCCATCAAATCACACTCCTTCAGGGCTATCCCTATGCTGGTATGTTTTTTTTTAGTGCCTACTGTTATATCCCGTTTTAGCAGGTATGGTTATTATCTTCCGACATCGCTCGGCGAAAACAACTCAATTAAATATGCCTGGTGTAAAGGAAAATACATTATACAAATTCGACTCCGGCAATTCGCTTATCGGATGACACATTTTTCATTGCCACTCATCAATTCCGATTGGATGCACCCGATTTTCATCAGTATCAATGGTCTAACACCAATGTATTGGATACCCACAAATTACATATTTCCATAAGTTAAAATATTTACATATATATACATACAACACAAATCACATTCATGTTTGCACTATTTTTTTTCGATTTCGATTTGACAACCTATGTGAAAAAGAATATCAAATAATTATTTGCAGCATGTATTTAGTAGAAGACATATCCACACTGAAACTTTAAGCAGTGCGAAAACTAACAAAAATGGATACACGGTAGAATATGTAAAGATATAGAATTAACAGTATGTAGTGAAAGAGAAAAAGAAGAAAGAAAAAGAAAATGAAAATTATGATTTGATAACAAGTAGTTGAAATGAAAGCTAACAACCTTAAAAATAAAAGAAAAGGGGGAATGAAATTCGTGCGATCGTCGGGTTTTTTTTGTGTCTTCTTCCGTCGCGTACCTTTGGATCTCCGGCCCAAGATCCACTCGGGTAATCTCGTTGTCGTCGTCGTCGTCACCGTAGTTCGCTCGTTTCGTTCGCTTTCGGCCTACCGACCTTTGGAAACATATTATGGGAAGTGAGTTCAAAATTGCACAATCATAAAAGTATAATTTTTTTTGTTAGCATTCGTGATATTCATAAGTTATGTATGCATGAAAATATATGATAATCGGATATGTCATGGTATTTCGTGACTAGTTGTAAATTTTGACAACAATTCCCATTTTGAATGCCCGCAGGCCAAGAATAATGGTCCGGTAAAATAACCAACCCAAACTAATGCCTTTGTTCCGATGAATTGCCGTATATTGTTTCATGGCTAGAAAGTCTTTAGTTCTTTTTTTTCCTTGTTTTTTCTCAGTTACAGCGGCAGCTCATCGCAACGAATATTTGTTTGCGGAAAAATAATAATACTAAAGAATAAATAATAAAAATAGATAAAAAGGATAATATAACCCCAAATCAATCGTGATTTCGCATGCGCCTAAATCCAATTCACGGGGATTCAGTCGCATCGCGTTGTCTCGTGTGTAATTCGGGTGATCTAACTAATTATAAATAAGGTTATGCTAAACAAAAGGAAATGAGTAATTAATATGAACACTATAGGATTAATTTTCGTATAGAAGAGATTTTCTTTTGAATTTTCTTTCACCCACCTGCTCAAGGTATCTGATTTTTTTGTCTGTAATGAATGTATTTACTAGACGGTTCGTTCCAACTTTTAAATTTCATGCTGCAATGATTACAAAATCCTTGTTCAAACTCTAATGGAAACTGCATCGTAAAGGCTCAGTGTTTATTATTTGTTACCAGATTCTAATCTTTGACAGTAATCGTCAAAAATAAATTGTAACTTCGATTTAGTTTTTTTTTTTGATAAATAGAAATGAATTGTTAAATCAGAAACCTTCAGGCCTTCTTATTGGGCGAAAGCCTGCGAAGTTCTTTCTCCTTTTCAGGGTCCGCGTTTGGGCCTGGCTGGCCTATGATTGACTAGTTTTTTCAGTACTTTTCAGCATCTTATAAGGGAGGGATACTGGCCCAACAGTTAGTTTCAGCATTTTTTGGTTTTTGATTAGATTTTTGAATTTCTGATATGGGGCCAGTATCAGAGGGTGGAGGACCCCAGACCATCGGGGTCAGGGCTCCACTAACATCGGGGGCCCGGGGCTGTCTGCCTCACCCGGGTTCCTGGTAAAGAGAGGTAGCACTTTTTCCTTTTTCCCTTTTGTAGATTTTCAATGTTCTGGCTCCGTGCGTTGTCACGAGCACTGGGTCTGCTTAGTCAGCCCATGTTGCAGAGCCATGGGTGGTTTCCTTTACGGAACTATGCCCCCTTTTTGGTCCCTGGGTATTTTATATACCAGTTTGCGGCTACGAAATTCATGACGGATGAATAATACGTAGCATCCCGTTTCTTGAGAGCAAACCATCCCCATTTTGTCAAGAACCCACCCCAGCCGCAGCGAGCTAGCAAAGCGGCACCCCAGCATCCGTCGGGGTTGGTTAAAGGGTGCTCCGCTAATGCGGACGAGGGGCCTTCACGGCCATTTCTAGGGCACCCTGCTCTCGGGGCAATTCTTTTTTTTGTTTTGCCTCTTGAATGGCACTAGCCATTCTCCTTTCCGACCTTAGCACTCTTGGTTCTGGACTTCGGTCTGGTTCTAGGTTGTGTTAAGGCCACATCCCCATCTTCATTAAACGCTACAACCTTCTTTCGTTTACCAATACTGTTGCCTCCGCCATCGACCAGCAAAAGCAAGTGGATGTATTATATACAGACTTTGCCAAGGCTTTTGACTCTTTTGACTCTCCGTTGCTGGTTTTCCTCATACCTTCGTTATCGTGCTTGTTGTGTAATGTTTCAATCTTATTCTTCTTCCCCCTTTTATCCTACTTGTGGTGTCCGGCAAAGGTTGATTCTTGGCCCTCTCTTTTTCCTCCGCTTTATAAATGATCTTCTTTTTCTCTTCGACTCCCCGTGTCTCTTGTATGCTGACGATTTGAAAATGTTCAGGGTGATTGAGTCAGTGGATGACTGCTCCCAGCTGCAGGATAACCTGTCTGCTCTGTGTAACTGGTGCTCTGTCAATTGTATTTCCCCTAATGTTGCTAAATGTTTCCAGATGTCCTTCACATGTAAATTATCCCACATCACGTTTTCCTATTCTATTTTTTGCTCTTTTCTCAATCCAATTGATAATTTCATGGACCTCGGTGTTGTGTTTGACCTTAAATTAAAATTTGATGTCCACATTTTGCGTCTCACATCTAAGGCCTCGCGCTTGTGCGGCTTCATTCTAAGAGCGTCCAGACCTATTACTGATATTTCCTCGTGTGTGCGCCTGTACATCTCCTTCGTGCGTAGTGTCCTCGAATATTGTTGTCAAATTTGGTGTCCTCATTATCGTTTCTTAATTGATGCTGTTGAGTCTGTACAATGTATATTTACTAGCTCACTATTCCTCAAGTTCCGTATTCCCTACTGTGAGTATAGTATGCGTCTTTCCATCCTTGAAATCCCTACCCTCCTTTCACGCAGAGTGTATTTCAACGAATGTCTCCTTTACAAAATAATTATTGGTTCTGTTTCATATACCCCCACAGCGGTTTTCTGCTCGTGACCCGGTACTTTTTACCAGGTCTTCATTTACCCTCAACGTACCATTTGCTCGCACTAGTGTATATTTTTACTCTCCACTTTTACGCTGCCTAGGCAGCATAATTGTTTGGATATTGGTCCTCTTCCGCCTTCGTTGCGCACTTTTAAAAATACGTTAAGAGCATGCGTTTTATCTTATGAAATAAACTAATTTTCTTAATTTTTGATTTCATATCTATGTTTAATTATGATTAGATTTCACCGCCTTTTTATACTTTGTTTAGTTTTAATTTATACTCTCTTTTTTTATATATAAGTTTATTCCTTGTCTAGTCTTTAGTTGGATTTGTATCTGTTGATTTAGACAATAAATAATAATAATAAATAAATAATAAGTTGACAGATTATGTTTTACATACGAACTTTAACTAAACTATAGCTAAATAAATTTGTGAATGTTTCAAATTATATAAATAGTACGTTGCTTATTGGTTTAGTTGAAACATCAACAAAATTCAATAAAATTAATCAACGGTAACTGCAAAAAAGCAAAAATTTAAACATACACTGGATTCGCTATATTAGCTAGCTCTCTTAGCCTAGCTCTGCGAATTCAAGTCAAGCATATGAAACAATATGTGATTGGAAAGAAAGAAAGCTTTACCACATGCTTGCTGGAAACAGTGAAACTAACTAACAACAGCTACTCTGGGCAATTTCAAAAAAATTTAACATTACGTTATACAATTGGCAAACATATTTAGCCAGTGCCCGTTCTATGTGATTAATATGCAACGTTCAAGCTCGAATCAATTACAAAACCTAAATAATGGCAATTTAAAAATGATATATTTGCAATTGTTATTTAGATAGAATAGTTTTATTTTGTTTCATGACATTAATTGAAAATAGCTGGCATTAAGAGATCACGATAGACTCTTATCACTTAAGTCGATTAGACTGCTCGCTGTCCTAATCATTGATAGCGATCGTCTTTCGCAAATTTGCAAATTGCAAATCTTTACCAAATAGAAATAAAATTAAAAACATACTCTACTAAATCGGGGTTTTAATGATTAATTTTTGCTCCATAGCTGCGAAAAGGCAGGAGCCAAAAGTAAACGTTGAATAATAGCCGATTGCTGGGTTAAGATTTGTTGTTTTCATTGCTACTATTCTGACCTGAGCTCGATAGAGGTGTAAAAAGCCTCAAGTTGTACTTTTAATTATAATTCAATGTATTAAATCTTATTAATTAAATTGTTTGAAAAATATTGTCCTTACGATTTCAACTTTGGCCAAAGTCAATTTACTAAAATACATGCAAGTATGAATGTCACAAAGAAAACTGAATGTTTTCCTAAAAACCAGAATAGAAACCTCTTAATATTTGTGTCATGCCAAATGTGGGCTTTGGCAATTTATGTTGAAATTCTCATGGCACACTTTCAATAAGGCGCATATTTTTTGAACAAAGTTTAGAACAAAAAAACTCCCTCGATTCGAGCTTAAAAGTATCATAGCCACACAAATCACATATGCTATTGACACCGTGTCATCATAACATCCGCCAGTGTTATATAGTAACTAGTCAGTACATAGCTAAATAACAGCATTGCCCTCATTTTTCTAATCACTCAAATACATGGGCGTACCCAGTCATCCTAATCATATGTTAGACATTTATCCTAGTTATTAAGATATCATCGAACGAGCATATTATAGTGTGAGCACTTCGAACATGTGTCGTTACTTTTACGATTCACGTCATGATTCCACTTGGATTCAAATCATATTTTTCACTAATGCAAGTGGGCGCGATTCCGCAGAATTTTAACTGGACCATTGTGTTGGGATAACTTACAAAAGTTCACTCGTATCGATTTTTCAATGCTCCTTGATCTCCTTAACCAAAATTGAGTTGTGCAAGTCGGCACTGCATCTTTTCGTCAAATTTTAAAGTATCACCCACAATTTCGGAAGTTGAACATATTCTTATCTATTCACAAGTTCCTTTTTTCGCTTTGACTATCTTCACGTTCTCAGTGACTAGACGAGCATTTTACTGATTGGAGACTATGCTACATATCTTACAGCAACGCTGATAACCGCAAACTCTAGTAAGTTTTAATTGAATTGATCGACGGAAATGCTATTAAAGACAAACTCTTTTCAAATTCATTGGAATGTGAACGAAATTCCCGAATGTAAGCACACAACTTTTACGTCTGTATATACTTGCTCTTTCAATCAGTTCCAATTCTGCGCAAGTTCAGAAAAAATATATGCGTAGAGTGAATTCAAATGCTATAAGGAGAACAATTGTGACGGCATCAACATTATAGCCTATATTTACTGGCGTCAAACATGAAACGCAAATATTAGAGTGGTTTGAGAAATATGCAATACTGTTTTTTTGAACCGAATGAGTTCAAAGGATAGATGTTATTAGTATTCACATCAAGTTTGATTGAAATAATCCTTCAAGAAACTTGCAAAATTTTCTAATCTTCCACATGCAACAACACGTCAAAAATTCAGACAAGTGATTTTAATAGATTTCTTTACATGGAACGTAAACTGTTACCGTTATTTTCCCTATTAAGTTATAGTATTAAATGCATGTTAGAAAATGCTAGACACATACGTTTGGGACAGTTTACCCTAAGCGACGATTTGATAAATGTTAAGGAGTGAGACGAAATATTGGCCACTTAAAAAATCAAATAAGCATATATTTAATAATTAAATTACACAATTAAAGAAAATAACTATAGTAAAAAATCAAATATTTACCAATAAAGAATTTGTTTCTCTGCATAGATGAAAATCCATTTCGATGATCATCCTAACTTTCTCTAATGACAAAAGATGCAGCATGAGAATTGGTTGCTAAACACTACGTTAGTGTCAATGTATGTTTTCTTAAAACTGTTCAGAGGTGGGCTTATCTTTGTCATTTTATGGAGTGTATAAATTCAACAATCGGAGGCGTTGATTTTAATTTGCTAAATGCCAACGATGATCTCGATCTTTGCAATATCTTCCGAAGTGATGCATGTTGTCGCAAAAAGATCATTGGGTTAAGCCTTGTGTAGTGCTCAACCCTTCTTAACAGGAGAGCCACCTTGAATCCTTGATGAACTGAGTGATCCCCTTAAGGTCCACTGAAGCCACTTCGGTTAAACAAGTAAAGAAATATACGCCAAAAGACTTCATTCTTCTTTCAGCGAGGGACGGGCATTCGCACAGAAGACAAAGAATTGTTTTTTCTTCTTCCTCGCATATACAGCTCCGGCAGAAGTCGTTGTTAGGGGCACCAAACTGCGCTGCGTGCTTGCCAAAAAACCGTGTTCAGTTAAGACAGCTACCGCTGCGCGAAAGAACCCTCTTCCCAAATCAAGATGTTCCCTAGTACGGCCAATGTCAAAAGTTTTCCACAATTGTCTAGTGATCGCACAGCAAGGTTCTTCTACCCAGGACTGCACAGAGTGCTTTAAATATTTCTGCCTGATGGCCAGTATAACTGAAGCCATCGAAATACCAATCAGGAGACTGCAAAGCACTTCTGGCAAAAGCGTGCTAGCCTTTGGAAGATGGTCTGCTTCACAGTTCCCCTCAATGTCCCTGGCTCCCAAAACAGCTGAATCAATGAATGTCTCGCCATCTCATGAAGGCGTTCAAGGACTAGCTTTGAGGAGGTGTTTAGACAAATAGGTCTATAATCTTTCCAAGGACTAGCTTTGAGGTGGTGTTTAGACAATTCAAGGACTAGCTTTGAGGAGATATTTGGACAAACAGGTCTAGAATCCTTTGGTTTAACGTGCGAGGCTTCTCTCGCCATAGGGATGAATACGACTCTCGTTTTCTGCGAAAGTCTTAAGCATTGTATATGGTATTGAGCTAAGAGATAGTGGGCCCTATTCTGAGAGTCATCTCACGTGAGATCTCACGTCACTTGGAAAGTCACGTCACTTACGAATCGGTATTCTGAGAGTCACGTGACATGACTCTAGGTGAGGTGACTATGAATTTGTGTTTGAATGGCAACGCTTGAGCGTTTGAAATTTATCATGTCATTGAAATTTATCATCGCTCGAAACTCACCACGTCCATAGCACACTGGCATCGACCGTTTCTTGTCCGATCACCGAAGTTAAGCTGTGTTGGGCTTGGTCAGTACTTAGATGGGGGACGGCTTGCACATCGTTGGCGCACACAAACTTTTCATATCTTTATGTCACAAGTTCGGCTTACTTTGGAGGGAGTGGATTTATTAAAAAAATAAAAGTCAAATAGAAAGTGAGGAAAATCGAACGCAAACAGGAAATTTCCGGGGATAAGCAAATGATTTGTGAAATAAAAAAGAGGACGGTGTTTACAAGTGTACCAGGTATACTTAAACTTGCTATACAAGATTATAAATATAGTGATTAGTAAGGAGTATTGGTGAATATTAGAAGTGGTTTTTATGTGTTCGCTGTGCTGTTTCAGGCTTTGTGGATGACTTTTCATCAGTCCAATAAGGCATTCGAATTGTCGCTTGTCTTTCCAATTAGAAAATAGATCAAAAATTGATATCCTTCACATTTTATCCGTCAGGAATAAGCTGTGCATCTGTTTTTCTCCATTGTTAAAATTTTCGCTCGAAAGAATGACGAGATAATGGAGACTTGTAAAAATTTAACTTCACGAGTATCTCAGTGCAACCCTTTATTTTTTAAAACTGGTACTTTGCAGGTCAATTTCCGATTGATTTTCTTATTGAAAACACATTTGCACAATTCAATTTTCAAATTCAAACACCAAATGTCTCTTTTTAGCTCGAAAAAATGAGCTGCACATACTAAATTGGCGTGAAATGATTGTAGACATGTATCAATGCCATCTGCATTTTCAAAGCCACAAAAACAACCAATCAAACATAAAACTTCCCAAAAATTGACACAAAGCTACAAAATAACAAACATATTTATTAGAAAACGGCTAACGGCTATAGCGAACACGTAGTTGAGTTTAACCGCATTATCTTCAAAATAAGATTTGTTTACTTTTTTTTAAGGTTCACGATGCAAACTTCGTGAAAACCCTTCTTCTTTTTATTCAAAATATCAATTTATATCATTTCTGACCACAGTCACTTGATATTATCAAGTGACTGAAAATCTTAATTTACGTGACGCTCGTCACTTCACGTGACTCTCAGAATAGCCTACAGATCGAAAACGTCACTTGAGGTGAAATAACAACACCTCACGTGACTCTCAGAATACGAAATCATGAGCGTCACCTCATTCGTCATGTGAGGTGACTCTCAGAATAGGGCCCAGTGTCTTCCCTTGCGGACTGAATATCAGCCGGGATACCATCCGGGCCCGGTGACTTGAATTTGCCAAAAAAACAAACGGCCCATCTTATGTTTGCGCTAGAAATGACCGGAATCGAACTTGAATTTCCGTATGATTCTAACGGTAATATTGGAGATGTCTCCTCACTACCAGGAAAGTGAGTGTCCATCATCACATTAAGTCCAACTACCATGAGACTTTTGTATACAACTCGGAACGACAGGTCTTAAGGTAAGAAGTTTTCAGAGCTCTTTTCGCCTTACGGATAGGGTTGCCAACTCTCCCGGAATTCCGGGATTTTCGCGGCAAAATACAGTTCACTTAAAAAATCTCCCGGCTCCCGGAATGCAATTAAATTCTCCCGGAAATTTAACAAAAATTGCCTTCACGGTATTTTTATATTTTTATTTATATTTTATGCTCGCTTTTATATGCTTGTAATTAATACAATATTAATGATTAAAAATCTTAAATTGCACTAGATTTGTACAATTGATTAAATAAAAGATTTGCGTGCTTCTCTAAACGTGCCAATAAATGAGGATAAATTGTACGACGATTACTGTTTGCTGCGAGAAGTGCATGACCTTGTGGCAAGTCAAACAAAGAGGGTAGACTTGCGTTAGGCTAATTTGTTTGAAAAATGTAAAGAAGAATCGGTCGAAGAAATAAAAAAATACTTGTTACATTCGCTCTATCGATCCCTATCGCAAATGTTGCCGCTGATCGTGTTTTCAGCGTAGTAAACGAACTGTGGTCAGTAGATATATTATTCCAGTTCTGGCACATTTAAGAGGAGCAAATGAGGAGCAAGAGGAGCAACAAGGACATGGTGCCTTCGATTATCGGCCCGCCCATGACGTAAGCGATGATCTTTGAACTAATAAACAGCTCAACTGGGCTTTTAGCTTAACAGGGCTGTTTATCAGTTCAACTACCCTATTTATCAGCCCAACTGTGCTGTCAGCTCAACAGGATTCTTTATTAGCTCAACAGGGTTGTTTGTCAGTTCAGCTAGGCTGTTTATCAGCTCAACTGGGCTGTTTATCAGTTCGAGATCGTCGCTTACGTCATGCGTGGGAAGCGCGTGCTGATAATTGCAGGCAGCATGTACTTATTGCTCCTCTTATTTGCTCCTCTTATTTGCTCCTCTTATTTGCTCCTCTTAAGTGCGCCAGAACTGGTATTATATATCTACTGTGGTCAAAAAATCGTAATCGGCTTAATGAAAAACATGTAAAATCAGAAATACAGGGATGCATAAATTTTAATTACACATGTAAAGAATTTTATAACTTTATCCTTGCAAATCAAGAGGCATTACAAGCAACTCGTAGTGTAAAGAAATATCTTTTTAAATAAATCAAATTGTTTTTTACTTATTTATTTATTTTCCTCCCGGATTTCCGATCCACTAAGTTGGCAGCCCTACTTACGGACGACATTTTTGAATAGCCTTAATTTGATTTTGTAATTGGACCAATCGTTAAGTCTTTTAGCAAGTTAAGTCTTCTAGCAAGTTAAGTCTTTTAGCAAGAATCAGTGCATTTCAAATTTCAAATTTAATCATCCCACAAAAACAATTCCATTTGATTCTGCTTTCGGAGGCTTATTCCACAAAACGATCCAGTTTTCCGTATGAAATACTCTCTGCTTTGATAAGCATTCTAGACTATATACGTTGTCTATGCTAATTTCTAGACAAGAAGGGAGCCGTGATCACAAATTAATAACCTTTATGAGTAAATGATATCGTTGGATTTTATGTTAAAATTTATCACAGCTAACGTAAATAAAAATTAAAGATCTCCCACTGCAAGTGGTCACATTAGTCAGATATGCACGATGAGCTGATATCTGATGAGAATCAGTGCCTACTTTCAAAACCACTTAGTTAAAAAAAAATTTCAATTTGAATCATCACACAATAGCAATTCCATAAGATTAAACTCTTTGCTGCTTTCGCTTCGATAAGCCACAATCTTACTATTCCACCACTGGAGCGTCTTTACACCGATCTAGTTAAGCTGCAGGTTTTCGAAACAGCATTGTTAAATGCAGCAAAGTGTTCCCTGCCTTATTTAGATCTTCCCGATTGATAATTACCGGAGCATAGTCCAGCTCAGTGTAGAAAGCTGATCGAAATTTCTCCCAATCCTGTTAAGTAAGGGCTTGCTGCCAAATGTTGCAATCCTCCTAAAGTCAATACCACGTACATGTGGTCCGAGAGTAAAAACTCTCCATCCCGTGAGATGGTGTGCAGAGTGCTCACTTATCAATGTTATATCTAGAACCTCACTTTTATTGGAGGTTCTGAACGTAGGTTCATTGTCAATATTTACAATAGCAAGATTACTACAGAGGGTGAATTCATATAATAATTCACCTCTTTCGTTGTTGTCTGAACTGCCTCATAGCTCATTATGTGCGTTCGCGTCTACACCTATTATTAGCGGAATCCGCCAAGTATTTGCGGCTGCTGTTAAATTCCTCATAGTGTTATTGGGGATAGCAAGCCTTCATCGTGTGCCATGTAACCTGTAGCGACCCAGAATGACTTCGGTTTCACGTCGATCACAATAGCAACACTGCCCTTGTCATTGAAGTTTGAAAGGTCAAGGATATTTATAGACTTCTTGATGAGAATGCAGAGTCTTGGTTTACCCAAAGATTCGGGTGGCACAAGTCTGTATCCGGCAATGTGTAATCAACAGACTCGGTCCCTAACGACCCATGGTTCTTGGATTATAACTATCTTTTCCGGATGTTTGCAAAAATGAGAAAGAAGAGCAGCAGAAGCCACTCCCTTTTCAACCACGGTGCTATCTAGACCTTCATCAGATCCGATGGCCATCTCCTCTTCCTCACACGATTCGAGGACCAGGAGATTAAGACAGTCACCTAGCTCAGAGGTAGCACTCGCTTCATCCCCCGATGTAGATGTGCCTGAGCAAGTCTCAGGCACATCAGACGGCCGTTTTTCCACTGCACTTTTTTCCGGCGTGACAATTGTATCTACCCTTGCCTTTGGGATAGGATCCTCCGGTGTGGAAATTGAAATTGAATGAATATTTTTTGAAAGCTACTTTCAAAATGTACGCTTTCTAATGCTTTGTAGAAAATGCTATTGCCAACAGATCGATTGCTCGTGCTACACGAGCCAGCAAATGCCAAAGTCGGAAATTCAGTGTAACGCTATTCTTAACTCTTTTCATTTCGCTCTTTATCTTTTCAGCGAAGCTACTACAGTTAGAGAAAAATATCGGATACTTTTTGCAATGGATCTGAATGTTTCGAGACCAGAAAAATGAACAATGTTAGTATAGTACACAACAAAGCTCCTTCGCAGGTGGAAAAGTTTCGAATAAAGTGTTATCTGGGTTAAAAGCTCCCGAATATCAGAGGTTATCATGACCGAGCAGAGCAAAACTAAATTCACTATTGATGCAGCTTGCAATTGAACTAGGTAGTGCATTGCTGTTATAGTTTTGGCAGGATAACAGCATCAAGATTTAAGCCCCCGCCTGTTTCTGCTTGAATTATTGCCACTATTTTTATCATAAATATCGCTCTTTACACCAGATATATTAATTACGAAGCTTGTTATTTCTGCACCTGGTAGATCCATATCAGCTTTCTTGACTTGGGTTTAATCGCCATCCAAAAGAGAACTTTCACGACCATTTACTTACTTCGCACCATCTTCATAATGGAAAAGAACCAATGTATCGACTGCGCGGTAAAATAGTTCATAGTTTGATGTTTTTGTTTGAACAGTTTAATGTTTAACATCAAGCACTTGGTAATCCTGCGCATTTTTCAGTCAATATTGGGACCGAATCAGCCGTTTTAAGTAGAACAAGGCTGCCATATCCTAGATTTGGCAGCTACTTTGGCGAAAGAAGCGGGTCGTGCGCACGAGCGGGTGTTCCCGGGAAGTTCGTTCCATGTGCCGACCTATCTGACGTCCTAGCAGACATACCTCATTTACTCTATGCAGACGATCTAAAACTTTATCAGAACATTGAATCGAAATCGAATGCCCTCTTTCTCCAATCCAAGCTTGATTCATTTGATCATTGGTGCAATATAAACAAGCTCTCTCTCAACATTGATAAATGCCAAGTTATTAGTTTTTCGGTCACACACAATACGTACTTCCTCGACAATAATATGCTAACTCGAGTTGATAACATTGCTGACCTCAGTGTTATCTTAGATGAAAAACTCCGCTTCATCTTACATTATGATAAAATACTTTCTCGTGCAAACAAACAGCTAGACTTCATCAAAAGACGTTCCAAAGAATTTCGTAACCTGTGGATCACAAGATCCTTATACACTTAGCTTGGACGTCCTATTCTCGAATACGCTTGCATTAGCTGGAATCCCGCTTTTGAAACCCACAGTGAAAGACTCGAGCCAATACAAAAGCAAATTTTACTTTTCATTTAAACTTATCGACACTAGCCTGCAGAAAAATGGTGATATCGGCCTGCTTCAAATTCGACGTCATTAGAGGCACTATTAATGTAGAATTCCTGAATAGTAAAGTTTTGATAAATATCCCTATAAGGTACACCAGGTCCAATCGTTTCCTAAAAGAATATCCACATTCAACCACATATGCAGCTAATGGGCCAATAAATATATGCTGTAGAATATTCAACAGCGTAAGCAATTTATATTCCCCTACGATTTCCAAATCATCCTTCAAATCCTCTCTTTTCCATGCCATCCGTACCCCCTTACCTTAAGCTATATACTATATATCAATGTTTTATTTGATTATTTATTAATTTATTTCTTACTTATTTAATTTGTTTGTTACTTATTTAACTTGTTTGTTTTTACTTTTTACTTTACTTTTCAATTTTTTTATTTGATATTTTGTGTGTGATTTTGTACCTTGTTTGGGGGCCCGGTAGCTCTGCTCGCTAAGGTGCTACGGGGCCAGCGGGTTCGAATCCCGCCAGTGCCATGGCTGTAAGTGTGAATGCGTGTGATTGTCCATGAGGATGGCAAATGGGCCCAAACTGGTGGCCTAATGCTGGCCGCGTTCCCGGCAGCCCTCTTCACTAACCTAACCTAAAATTGTACCTTATTTGGTGAATAAACGTATTATTTTTGTTGAGAATTTCAACAAAATATTCCCGGCTGCTAGTGAAACATGGAAAGACAGCCAGAAAGCTTTAGTTGCTGCGGCCTTCAAGTTCAAGATGGACGGCGATGCCGGCAAACATGCAATGACAGTCGCCTAGCATTCGATAGTGCTCTCGCATCTCAAAGAAATTCACTCCATACTGATTTTTTACACGATTTGTAAGGCCACGGAATCGTGAAAAAAATTTTCTACGCATGGCCATATGTAAAAAAATGAATTCATCTTGTGGATTGAGAAAAAGTATAGCACCAGAGACCATAATTTATATACTTCTGGCGGAACGCCATGTGCTTCAATACCTTGTTTTATAGCCCTCAACACCATGAATAATAGCCTTCAACGCCATATATTATAACCCTGATAGAAAGCAATATTAAATTTCTCGCTGTTTTAAACAACTTCTGTTGTAGGAGATGTAAAATTTCATCCTCATTATTGAAATTTTATTTCTTATGTCTTCTTGTTGATTGAATCCCATAGCTTCTTTACGCTTGCGTATTGGCGCCCATGGTGAAAAACTTAAGCTGAAAAGATAGACCACAGATTCTCGATTGGATTAAGATCCGGACAAAGTGCGAGCAACCGGGATGCTAAGTCGACAATCGGGATGCCACGAGACCTCAAAAAGCATTTAGTTTTTCTCGAGCGATGGATCGCCGCATTATCTTACTGAAAAATGTTCTCTGCGCCAGCAATCTTCTCTCCGGAGTTAATAAGCACCTCATCTAATAAATGAATAAAGTATTCCGAGTCCACTTTTGTCGAAACGAAACAAATAGGTGCCCAAATCATGAGTTTAGACGCTTACGCTTTTCTTTCCCAGAGCCTTTATTTCGCTAATATTTATGTGAACCGTCTGGGCCATCTTAATTAAACTTTTTTTTCAGTAAATACTACTTTGTTCCATTTTTCGTTCCAAAACCAGTACTTTTCGGCAAATTGCAGTCTAGCCAATTTATATATTTTCGTAAGCGGAGGTTTCGCATATTTTTTCATATGTGAGGTCCAAATCCCACTTCATTATGTGTTGGACTCTAGGTACACCTACTTCTACGTTCATTTTTCCTCTAATTTCGTTCACACTAAGATTTTCTTCGATGGCAATCTCTCTGATCTCTCTTTTGTTTCTTTTAGACACCTTAGGTGGCCTTCCTGGTCGTTTAGTTTTACCGTAATCTTTCCCCATTTTTATGAAATTATAGGTTCTAGATATTGTTAAACGTTCAAGAATTCCACGATTAGACATGCCTTGCTCGTGATAAGCTTTAATTTTACCCTTTTATTCTTCGCTTAATGATTTTCCGCACGGCATTCTAAAATATGTCAATAAATAATATTTTAAATTGCAATAAAATTTGTATAATGCAATTAGAAAACAAGTCTAAGGTAATTCTATTTTTCAATGGAAACAAAAGGAACAAAAAGCACCTATTTTCGACAGACTAACATCTTTCAGCATACATGTATAAGAATCAGTTTGAGGCGGTTGCAGAATGGAACCATTGGGACGATCGAGATCGAAAAGGAGCCGCAGCGAAAATACTTCGAACAATTCAACCCAAAGACCACCTAAAGGAAGTTCATCTCATGCAGTTCAGAACACGTGCATCAAAGCCAGGAAAAGCCAGGAAAAGCCTTGCAACCGCTGGCTCAGGAAATCGAGCGATTAACACTTCTGTCTAACTTTAAGTCGGGTCCAGAGCACCGGAATGGAACAGTGAAAGATGCTTTCATCCAGAGAGTACGTGATAAAGAACTTCAATAAGCACTTCATTTGGCTGGTAAACGGCCGCTGCAGGATTGTTTGGCCTACGATTTGATAGAAATAGCCCGTATCTTCAGGATAACAACAAGAAATGTTGGAATTGTAGAGAAAAGGGTCACTTAAGGCTTGGTTGTCACAAGAATATAAACTAGACGTACGAATATAAACTTCACCTGGAACTTCTGTTGGAATAGCGGAAAGAAAGGGCACAAGAACGATGAGCCCAGATACTCGGCAAGATGCAAGCAAAGCGAGGAGTCTGAACGGTCGAATACAACAACTTGTTCTTGGAAAACGGCAGGGAAGCCAGTAAGAACCAATTCCGAAGATCAGCGGTTGGCCCGCAACAATAATGACCCTGAAACAATCACCGTTGCCAGGTTTTTTTTCCTAAAAATGATTTAAGTCTGCAGGGGCCTATCAACAATGATGTTGTAACACCACTAGATCGAACTTGAGAGCGGATATGACGAACTTGAGAGCGGATATGAAACTTGAATCTGTTCAGGACGAAAAGTTCTAGAGGGAGTAATGATGCATGTGCACCGATACAAGGATATAAGGATAAACGTATTCCATAGGACAAGAAAAGTTTAGAATAACCAGAAGTATGCAATCGACAATTTTAGAAATGCCCGAGGGAATATAAATACCCTTGAGAAAATGTTTCTTCAGTTTTGTGAATTGTTTAGTGTAAAGTGAAGTGAATTAGTTGTAACAATTATTGTTGTGAATAAAAGTGTGCTTAGTAGCGATAAACAAACTGTTTTATTATAAAGCGAACAGAAGCACGAATCGACGAATCGTTTTTTTTTTTTGGAGGAAACACTACAATATCTTAACAAATAAGAACATATTAGTCTCACCTGTAAATATATTAGTTTGTTGATGTTGAGCTGATAGATTACAGGAATCTAGGTATGTATCTTGCCTTTTAGAATAGAGTTCCAAGCAAAGCGGTACGATACGAGGGGTATCAAATATAATTTCGACTCTTTCGCTGCCATCAGCAAACAAGCTTTATAAAAGCGCAAGAGCACATGAAACTTCGTGAATTTATGATCTGAAACACAACTGAGTTGGTTTTTTTTTACATACCTAACGGAAGAACATATTACTCGCCATATTGCATAAATATTGAATGTAAATTCACAAAAGATCGCAAAAATATTTGTGAACTCCGTAACGACAGACCAGTAAAGGCGTAAGCGCCCGTGTGGTCAGAGTATGCTTCTTTCCGTTCGCCTTAGAAAATAGCATTAGTCAAGTCATATATATGCATTTTAATAGCTATAGTCAGTCAATAAATTTGATGTTCGTACTATTGACTTTCTGGAGAGATGTTTATGTTTGTTTTACTGATTATTACTACCGTAAATAAACGTATATACATTAATAAGGCAGGTTAAGCTTTTATTTGTCCACAATTAGCTTTCAGCAGTCAAATTTATTCACCCTGGTTAAAGATTAGGTATTTCATAAACTGTCTCTTTCGGGCTTACCGTCAGTACCATTGGTATGGTAATTACAAGTTAAAATCGAAAGACCAACACCTGATTCCCAAATATTACAAATTGGTAATTTTTTTCAGGATACAATGAAGTGTCAAGCTAATTCAAAATTGATGTATCTGATTTTTCACAATTAGCTCAATGAATATGAAAAACACGATCAAAAATAACATTCAGATATTAGTTGTGCAGGATTTTTTAAACAAATGAAGGATGCCAATCATATCTGCACTCGGAATTAGAGTTTAGCTTCCTGTGATAGATTGAAATTCAACAATAGCTGGGCAATACGTGTCACCAGAACATCAAAAGACACAACAATAAAGTAAGGAAAGGCCGATATATTTGGGCTGGGACTTCGGAATCTATTTTAAAAAAATTTAAAGGCTTAATTAATTTTTCAGAAGAACTCGATGCATCATTAAAAGATCATCTGACCCAATCAATGGTTTTTAAGAACTCATCAAAAGATATTCAAAATTATAAGTATGAAGGACGACGACTGTTCAGATGAAACTCAAATTTTTCGCGCGCATTCATCAATATCGCGCTCGAAGCGACGACGGCGTGACCGGGAACCTAAAATAATATTTCAATTTTTACATTTAGAAACAACAGTTACGTCATAAAATGTTTAGTATATAAGAAATCAATAGAAAATAAAATAGTTAGTCTTGGTATTGGTCAGTGTTTCTTTTTATCAATCGGTATCAAACTGTTGAGTAGTCAGTTGAAGTGTTTACTAACCAGTAATAACATTCAGGTAATCAGTCAAGTAATTGAATCGGGTGCAACACTCGCCTCTGATAACTTGCAGGTTTTTCAGGTGTACGACTCGAAACGTAAACAGTCTAGCGAAGCGCTTGTACTATTTAGGCGGCCAGTTCAACTCTGGCATTGTAAATTAGTATTGTCTTTCAGGTGTATCACTCGAAGTCAATAACTGGGCGATCGTTGCGGGTATACCACTCGGAACGAAGGTAGTGTGTTGAAATTTCATACTACTCCGGGTGGTCAATAAAGGAATTGGTCGCGGTATAAACAACGACATTCTAAAATGATGATTGATAATGAATTAAAAAAACCACTTAATTTACACCGTCGAATAACTTATGACAATGATAACTGGCCTGGCTTCCACTATAAAATCATTATTAAATCGATCAGGAATGTAGTCAAAGTTAAAATTTGCCCAAAGAAGATAACTATAAAAACGCGAACTCACTACTACCCACTGTCGAAAACTATACTGGTAAAATAATGGAACGGAATGGAAGACAAAGATACTACAATCAAACAAGTTCGAGATCACGAGCAATGTAATTTTCGTATCAGAGCGGAGCCACAGAACTTACCATAGGCATAGTGCAGATCCTTCTTGTGAACGTAGGAAGCGAAATTATCGGGACCTGTTGAAGGACTCAATCGAGAGATAGAGGAATAAAAACTAAACTGTTTTCGTGGAAAATTGAAGGTTTAGTTGAAAATAGATCAAGTTGATTAAGAAGCTACTATCTACTCAAAAACAGTAAATGTACAACTGGTATCGATGAATTATTGGTGAATGGGAACTATGTTACAGTACCGGAAGAAGTATTGTAACTCATGAACAGTTTCTTGGCTACTATCGGTACCATTTCAACTGGACAACTTAATCTACATCCAGCTCTATTGTGCACAACGAGCCAAATATGTTCACGTCAATTCATTTGCGATCAACTAATTCAGTTAGTATTTTCCAAAAAATTGATAACAATTAAGTCCAATGTTTGTCCTGGTCTGATGATATTATCGTAAATCGTAGCGCCCTTAACAATGATATCTAGCAGATGGCATATTTCCTTGTTGTCTTAAACTAGCAAAAATAACACCTATCTACAAAGGATGTACATGAATGCACAGTAAATATCTATATTTCTTGGGGATCCATACTTCCTTTTTGTTTCTTTTGCACGTTAGCAGTGTTCAGAACATTAATTTATAACACAAAGTGGTCCTATTTGCGGATGAGTCATTACTTTTATATTCGGGAAAGTATGAATCGAATTTAAAGCACAGCACAAATGCTGACTTGGATAAATACTGGAAATGACTTTTACAAACTAAATAATCATAAACATTCAAAAGACTAAATGCATATTATTTCTGGTAAAAAATTGATCCTCATTAATTAAACACCGTTCCAAAAAGTCAACTTATTTAAATATTTTGAAATTCGCTTTAGTTGAAAAAATGTCCTAACTTGACTATATCAACAAAATCAGATGTCGTAGCGCCTATGATAAGAGGCTTGAGGAGATATCAATTTCTAACCGAGCATAAAACTCAATATTGTTAGTGCTTTTGTTCTCTTAAATATATCCTACGGATCAGCTTTATGCAACCACATAGCTAACCTAAATATTGACTTAATTTTAAGATTAATTACAAAATCAATCAACAATATTTGGTATGCAAACTGTGATCGTAACTTCAATATTCACCAAATAATGAAACTTGAACAAAGAAATTAAATATACAAGATCCTTAATACACCGAAATGGCAATATGCCATAAAAAGTGTTAGCGAGTGACAAAGAATAATTAACCGATTAAAAAAGAATCCCATTTGGCATCCTTTTGTATTCTATAACACGTTACCCGACTCTGTGAGATCAGTTAATTTCGATAAATTTAAGTAGAACCTATGATAAATTCTCGCCAACGCGCAAAGAAGATCGTAGACCAGAGTTTTTTTCTAACGAGTTTAGCACACTCGTTATCTGTGACTTTCAAGTGCAAATATCTTCTACTGTTTTACGTTTTTCATTCAATTTCTTCTTCTTATGTTTTGCCCACGATGTGATGATTATTTCACGTTAATTTCGTTTGTTTCCTTTGTTCCGTTTCGTCTCGATTCTCATTTAATTGCAAGTGGTACGTGATCTAAGCTGGACACGAGTTTAGCACAACTTGAAATATCCCTAATTACGGTGTTTAGTTTCTGGTAAATCGAATTGATTGGTAAGATTTGCAATTTTTTAGTTCATTCATGATTCCTGTTCACATAAAATGTGTGTTTAGAAATGGCAAAAGTGACATGGTGCACAGAGGCTCAGCGGCAGGTAGCTCATCAAATGAAGAGCAGTGGAAGCACCGTTATGCAAATTGCAAGTGCTTTAAGATGTTCCCGAAAGATGGTTTACAACGCATTAAACCATATGCAACAATATGGGAACTCCAAAAATGTAAAACAGCGACCGAGAGCTCGAAAAACCACAATTAAAGAGGACTCTTTGATTAATAGAGCCGCAATCAAGAACCCTTTTAACAGTTCAACCGTTATAAAAAGGGATATTTCGTCGGAATTTGGCATTGACCTATCCTCAAGGACAATAAGACGACGGCTCAATGAAAAAAGATTGCGTGGATGCATAGCACAGCACAAGCCGCTTGTGTCAAAAAAAAAATCTAAAATCTCGAATTGCGTTTGCCCGTGAGCACTTGCAAAAACCGTTGGTTTTTTGGAAAAATGTGCTTTGGAGTGACGAGTCTAAGTTTTGTCGGTTTGGATCTGACGGTAAGCGGTACGTATGGCGTCCTTCGAACATGCAGCACCATCGAAAGTACACTTTGAAGACCGTTAAGCACGGCGGTGGAAGTGTGATGGTGTGGGCGGCCTTCTCTTGGTACGGCGTTGGCCCTATACATAAAATTGACACAAGAAAGAATGATAACATGCCCCTTAGATGGTGTTTTATGCATGACAATGACCCAAAACACACTTCGCGCACAGTGGAGGGATGCTTGGAAGACAACCGAATCGATATTCTAAAGTAACCAGCCCAATCACCTGATCTCAATCCCATTGAGAATTTGTGGAACGATGTCAAGGAGCATATTCACATAGTAAAACCTCAGAATATGGCCGATTTGTGGACCGAAATTCAAAAAGCTTGATACGCGATTCCGAGGGAACGTTGTATGACCTTGGTCGAGAGCCTGCCGAGGTGATGCGCTGCTGTCATCAAACATCAAGGATATCCGACAAAGTACTAAATTATTGCGTTTAAATTTGTTCTTTGTTATTTTTTTGGCATTATAATAAACAGCTTACATTTTGTGCTAAATTCGTGTCCAGCTTTTTTTTCATCTTATTCACAACTAAACTCAAATAAAAAAAATCGGAAGACAATAACCACATGAAACCAACATGACATAGCCATCACATCGTGCAAGCGTAGCAAGCATGCAATGATAGTCGCCTAGCATTCGATAGTGCTCTCGCATCTCAAAGAAATTCACTCCATACTGATTTTCTACACGATTTGTAAGGCCACGGAATCGTGAAAAAAATTTTCTACGCATGGCCATATGTAAAAAAATGAATTCATCTTGTGGATTGAGAAAAAGTATAGCACCAGAGACCATAATTTATATACTTCTGGCGGAACGCCATGTGCTTCAATACCTTGTTTTATAGCCCTCAACACCATGAATAATAGCCTTCAACGTCATATATTATAACCCTGATAGAAAGCAATATTAAATTTCTCGCTGTTTTAAACAACTTCTGTTGTAGGAGATGTAAAATTTCATCCTCATTATTGAAATTTTATTTCTTATGTCTTCTTGTTGATTGAATCCCATAGCTTCTTTACGCTTGCGTATTGGCGCCCATGGTGAAAAACTTAAGCTGAAAAGATAGACCACAGATTCTCGATTGGATTAAGATCCGGACAAAGTGCGAGCAACCGGGATGCTAAGTCGACAATCGGGATGCCACGAGACCTCAAAAAGCATTTAGTTTTTCTCGAGCGATGGATCGCCGCATTATCTTACTGAAAAATGTTCTCTGCGCCAGCAATCTTCTCTCCGGAGTTAATAAGCACCTCATCTAATAAATGAATAAAGTATTCCGAGTCCACTTTTGTCGAAACGAAACAAATAGGTGCCCAAATCATGAGTTTAGACGCTTACGCTTTTCTTTCCCAGAGCCTTTATTTCGCTAATATTTATGTGAACCGTCTGGGCCATCTTAATTAAACTTTTTTTTCAGTAAATACTACTTTGTTCCATTTTTCGTTCCAAAACCAGTACTTTTCGGCAAATTGCAGTCTAGCCAATTTATATATTTTCGTAAGCGGAGGTTTCGCATATTTTTTCATATGTGAGGTCCAAATCCCACTTCATTATGTGTTGGACTCTAGGTACACCTACTTCTACGTTCATTTTTCCTCTAATTTCGTTCACACTAAGATTTTCTTCGATGGCAATCTCTCTGATCTCTCTTTTGTTTCTTTTAGACACCTTAGGTGGCCTTCCTGGTCGTTTAGTTTTACCGTAATCTTTCCCCATTTTTATGAAATTATAGGTTCTAGATATTGTTAAACGTTCAAGAATTCCACGATTAGACATGCCTTGCTCGTGATAAGCTTTAATTTTACCCTTTTATTCTTCGCTTAATGATTTTCCGCACGGCATTCTAAAATATGTCAATAAATAATATTTTAAATTGCAATAAAATTTGTATAATGCAATTAGAAAACAAGTCTAAGGTAATTCTATTTTTCAATGGAAACAAAAGGAACAAAAAGCACCTATTTTCGACAGACTAACATCTTTCAGCATATATGTATAAGAATCAGTTTGAGGCGGTTGCAGAATGGAACCATTGGGACGATCGAGATCGAAAAGGAGCCGCAGCGAAAATACTTCGAACAATTCAACCCAAAAACCACCTAAAGGAAGTTCATCTCATGCAGTTCAGAACACGTGCATCAAAGCCAGGAAAAGCCAGGAAAAGCCTTGCAACCGCTGGCTCAGGAAATCGAGCGATTAACACTTCTGTCTAACTTTAAGTCGGGTCCAGAGCACCGGAATGGAACAGTGAAAGATGCTTTCATCCAGAGAGTACGTGATAAAGAACTTCAATAAGCACTTCATTTGGCTGGTAAACGGCCGCTGCAGGATTGTTTGGCCTACGATTTGATAGAAATAGCCCGTATCTTCAGGATAACAACAAGAAATGTTGGAATTGTAGAGAAAAGGGTCACTTAAGGCTTGGTTGTCACAAGAATATAAACTAGACGTACGAATATAAACTTCACCTGGAACTTCTGTTGGAATAGCGGAAAGAAAGGGCACAAGAACGATGAGCCCAGATACTCGGCAAGATGCAAGCAAAGCGAGGAGTCTGAACGGTCGAATACAACAACTTGTTCTTGGAAAACGGCAGGGAAGCCAGTAAGAACCAATTCCGAAGATCAGCGGTTGGCCCGCAACAATAATGACCCTGAAACAATCACCGTTGCCAGGTTTTTTTTCCTAAAAATGATTTAAGTCTGCAGGGGCCTATCAACAATGATGTTGTAACACCACTAGAGCGGATATGACGAACTTGAGAGCGGATATGAAACTTGAATCTGTTCAGGACGAAAAGTTCTAGAGGGAGTAATGATGCATGTGCACCGATACAAGGATATAAGGATAAACGTATTCCATAGGACAAGAAAAGTTTAGAATAACCAGAAGTATGCAATCGACAATTTTAGAAATGCCCGAGGGAATATAAATACCCTTGAGAAAATTTTTCTTGAGTTTTGTGAATTGTTTAGTGTAAAGTGAAGTGAATTAGTTGTAACAATTATTGTTGTGAATAAAAGTGTGCTTAGTAGCGATAAACAAACTGTTTTATTATAAAGCGAACAGAAGCACGAATCGACGAATCGTTTTTTTTTTTTTTTGGAGGAAACACTACAATATCTTAACAAATAAGAACATATTAGTCTCACCTGTAAATATACATTCCACAATTCAACGATTAGACATGCCTTGCTCGTGATAAGCTTTAATTTTACCCTTTTATTCTTCGCTTAATGATTTTCCGCACGGCATTCTAAAATATGTCAATAAATAATATTTTAAATTGCAATAAAATTTGTATAATGCAATTAGAAAACAAGTCTAAGGTAATTCTATTTTTCAATGGAAACAAAAGGAACAAAAAGCACCTATTTTCGACAGACTAACATCTTTCAGCATATATGTATAAGAATCAGTTTGAGGCGGTTGCAGAATGGAACCATTGGGACGATCGAGATCGAAAAGGAGCCGCAGCGAAAATACTTCGAACAATTCAACCCAAAAACCACCTAAAGGAAGTTCATCTCATGCAGTTCAGAACACGTGCATCAAAGCCAGGAAAAGCCAGGAAAAGCCTTGCAACCGCTGGCTCAGGAAATCGAGCGATTAACACTTCTGTCTAACTTTAAGTCGGGTCCAGAGCACCGGAATGGAACAGTGAAAGATGCTTTCATCCAGAGAGTACGTGATAAAGAACTTCAATAAGCACTTCATTTGGCTGGTAAACGGCCGCTGCAGGATTGTTTGGCCTACGATTTGATAGAAATAGCCCGTATCTTCAGGATAACAACAAGAAATGTTGGAATTGTAGAGAAAAGGGTCACTTAAGGCTTGGTTGTCACAAGAATATAAACTAGACGTACGAATATAAACTTCACCTGGAACTTCTGTTGGAATAGCGGAAAGAAAGGGCACAAGAACGATGAGCCCAGATACTCGGCAAGATGCAAGCAAAGCGAGGAGTCTGAACGGTCGAATACAACAACTTGTTCTTGGAAAACGGCAGGGAAGCCAGTAAGAACCAATTCCGAAGATCAGCGGTTGGCCCGCAACAATAATGACCCTGAAACAATCACCGTTGCCAGGTTTTTTTTCCTAAAAATGATTTAAGTCTGCAGGGGCCTATCAACAATGATGTTGTAACACCACTAGAGCGGATATGACGAACTTGAGAGCGGATATGAAACTTGAATCTGTTCAGGACGAAAAGTTCTAGAGGGAGTAATGATGCATGTGCACCGATACAAGGATATAAGGATAAACGTATTCCATAGGACAAGAAAAGTTTAGAATAACCAGAAGTATGCAATCGACAATTTTAGAAATGCCCGAGGGAATATAAATACCCTTGAGAAAATTTTTCTTGAGTTTTGTGAATTGTTTAGTGTAAAGTGAAGTGAATTAGTTGTAACAATTATTGTTGTGAATAAAAGTGTGCTTAGTAGCGATAAACAAACTGTTTTATTATAAAGCGAACAGAAGCACGAATCGACGAATCGTTTTTTTTTTTTTTTTGGAGGAAACACTACAATATCTTAACAAATAAGAACATATTAGTCTCACCTGTAAATATATTAGTTTGTTGATGTTGAGCTGATAGATTACAGGCATCTAGGTATGTATCTTGCCTTTTAGAATAGAGTTCCAAGCAAAGCGGTACGATACGAGGGGTATCAAATATAATTTCGACTCTTTCGCTGCCATCAGCAAACAAGCTTTATAAAAGCGCAAGAGCACATGAAACTTCGTGAATTTATGATCTGAAACACAACTGAGTTGGTTTTTTTTTACATACCTAACGGAAGAACATATTACTCGCCATATTGCATAAATATTGAATGTAAATTCACAAAAGATCGCAAAAATATTTGTGAACTCCGTAACGACAGACCAGTAAAGGCGTAAGCGCCCGTGTGGTCAGAGTATGCTTCTTTCCGTTCGCCTTAGAAAATAGCATTAGTCAAGTCATATATATGCATTTTAATAGCTATAGTCAGTCAATAAATTTGATGTTCGTACTATTGACTTTCTGGAGAGATGTTTATGTTTGTTTTACTGATTATTACTACCGTAAATAAACGTATATACATTAATAAGGCAGGTTAAGCTTTTATTTGTCCACAATTAGCTTTCAGCAGTCAAATTTATTCACCCTGGTTAAAGATTAGGTATTTCATAAACTGTCTCTTTCGGGCTTACCGTCAGTACCATTGGTATGGTAATTACAAGTTAAAATCGAAAGACCAACACCTGATTCCCAAATATTACAAATTGGTAATTTTTTTCAGGATACAATGAAGTGTCAAGCTAATTCAAAATTGATGTATCTGATTTTTCACAATTAGCTCAATGAATATGAAAAACACGATCAAAAATAACATTCAGATATTAGTTGTGCAGGATTTTTTAAACAAATGAAGGATGCCAATCATATCTGCACTCGGAATTAGAGTTTAGCTTCCTGTGATAGATTGAAATTCAACAATAGCTGGGCAATACGTGTCACCAGAACATCAAAAGACACAACAATAAAGTAAGGAAAGGCCGATATATTTGGGCTGGGACTTCGGAATCTATTTTAAAAAAATTTAAAGGCTTAATTAATTTTTCAGAAGAACTCGATGCATCATTAAAAGATCATCTGACCCAATCAATGGTTTTTAAGAACTCATCAAAAGATATTCAAAATTATAAGTATGAAGGACGACGACTGTTCAGATGAAACTCAAATTTTTCGCGCGCATTCATCAATATCGCGCTCGAAGCGACGACGGCGTGACCGGGAACCTAAAATAATATTTCAATTTTTACATTTAGAAACAACAGTTACGTCATAAAATGTTTAGTATATAAGAAATCAATAGAAAATAAAATAGTTAGTCTTGGTATTGGTCAGTGTTTCTTTTTATCAATCGGTATCAAACTGTTGAGTAGTCAGTTGAAGTGTTTACTAACCAGTAATAACATTCAGGTAATCAGTCAAGTAATTGAATCGGGTGCAACACTCGCCTCTGATAACTTGCAGGTTTTTCAGGTGTACGACTCGAAACGTAAACAGTCTAGCGAAGCGCTTGTACTATTTAGGCGGCCAGTTCAACTCTGGCATTGTAAATTAGTATTGTCTTTCAGGTGTATCACTCGAAGTCAATAACTGGGCGATCGTTGCGGGTATACCACTCGGAACGAAGGTAGTGTGTTGAAATTTCATACTACTCCGGGTGGTCAATAAAGGAATTGGTCGCGGTATAAACAACGACATTCTAAAATGATGATTGATAATGAATTAAAAAAACCACTTAATTTACACCATCGAATAACTTATGACAATGATAACTGGCCTGGCTTCCACTATAAAATCATTATTAAATCGATCAGGAATGTAGTCAAAGTTAAAATTTGCCCAAAGAAGATAACTATAAAAACGCGAACTCACTACTACCCACTGTCGAAAACTATACTGGTAAAATAATGGAACGGAATGGAAGACAAAGATACTACAATCAAACAAGTTCGAGATCACGAGCAATGTAATTTTCGTATCAGAGCGGAGCCACAGAACTTACCATAGGCATAGTGCAGATCCTTCTTGTGAACGTAGGAAGCGAAATTATCGGGACCTGTTGAAGGACTCAATCGAGAGATAGAGGAATAAAAACTAAACTGTTTTCGTGGAAAATTGAAGGTTTAGTTGAAAATAGATCAAGTTGATTAAGAAGCTACTATCTACTCAAAAACAGTAAATGTACAACTGGTATCGATGAATTATTGGTGAATGGGAACTATGTTACAGTACCGGAAGAAGTATTGTAACTCATGAACAGTTTCTTGGCTACTATCGGTACCATTTCAACTGGACAACTTAATCTACATCCAGCTCTATTGTGCACAACGAGCCAAATATGTTCACGTCAATTCATTTGCGATCAACTAATTCAGTTAGTATTTTCCAAAAAATTGATAACAATTAAGTCCAATGTTTGTCCTGGTCTGATGATATTATCGTAAATCGTAGCGCCCTTAACAATGATATCTAGCAGATGGCATATTTCCTTGTTGTCTTAAACTAGCAAAAATAACACCTATCTACAAAGGATGTACATGAATGCACAGTAAATATCTATATTTCTTGGGGATCCATACTTCCTTTTTGTTTCTTTTGCACGTTAGCAGTGTTCAGAACATTAATTTATAACACAAAGTGGTCCTATTTGCGGATGAGTCATTACTTTTATATTCGGGAAAGTATGAATCGAATTTAAAGCACAGCACAAATGCTGACTTGGATAAATACTGGAAATGACTTTTACAAACTAAATAATCATAAACATTCAAAAGACTAAATGCATATTATTTCTGGTAAAAAATTGATCCTCATTAATTAAACACCGTTCCAAAAAGTCAACTTATTTAAATATTTTGAAATTCGCTTTAGTTGAAAAAATGTCCTAACTTGACTATATCAACAAAATCAGATGTCGTAGCGCCTATGATAAGAGGCTTGAGGAGATATCAATTTCTAACCGAGCATAAAACTCAATATTGTTAGTGCTTTTGTTCTCTTAAATATATCCTACGGATCAGCTTTATGCAACCACATAGCTAACCTAAATATTGACTTAATTTTAAGATTAATTACAAAATCAATCAACAATATTTGGTATGCAAACTGTGATCGTAACTTCAATATTCACCAAATAATGAAACTTGAACAAAGAAATTAAATATACAAGATCCTTAATACACCGAAATGGCAATATGCCATAAAAAGTGTTAGCGAGTGACAAAGAATAATTAACCGATTAAAAAAGAATCCCATTTGGCATCCTTTTGTATTCTATAACACGTTACCCGACTCTGTGAGATCAGTTAATTTCGATAAATTTAAGTAGAACCTATGATAAATTCTCGCCAACGCGCAAAGAAGATCGTAGACCAGAGTTTTTTTCTAACGAGTTTAGCACACTCGTTATCTGTGACTTTCAAGTGCAAATATCTTCTACTGTTTTACGTTTTTCATTCAATTTCTTCTTCTTATGTTTTGCCCACGATGTGATGATTATTTCACGTTAATTTCGTTTGTTTCCTTTGTTCCGTTTCGTCTCGATTCTCATTTAATTGCAAGTGGTACGTGATCTAAGCTGGACACGAGTTTAGCACAACTTGAAATATCCCTAATTACGGTGTTTAGTTTCTGGTAAATCGAATTGATTGGTAAGATTTGCAATTTTTTAGTTCATTCATGATTCCTGTTCACATAAAATGTGTGTTTAGAAATGGCAAAAGTGACATGGTGCACAGAGGCTCAGCGGCAGGTAGCTCATCAAATGAAGAGCAGTGGAAGCACCGTTATGCAAATTGCAAGTGCTTTAAGATGTTCCCGAAAGATGGTTTACAACGCATTAAACCATATGCAACAATATGGGAACTCCAAAAATGTAAAACAGCGACCGAGAGCTCGAAAAACCACAATTAAAGAGGACTCTTTGATTAATAGAGCCGCAATCAAGAACCCTTTTAACAGTTCAACCGTTATAAAAAGGGATATTTCGTCGGAATTTGGCATTGACCTATCCTCAAGGACAATAAGACGACGGCTCAATGAAAAAAGATTGCGTGGATGCATAGCACAGCACAAGCCGCTTGTGTCAAAAAAAAAATCTAAAATCTCGAATTGCGTTTGCCCGTGAGCACTTGCAAAAACCGTTGGTTTTTTGGAAAAATGTGCTTTGGAGTGACGAGTCTAAGTTTTGTCGGTTTGGATCTGACGGTAAGCGGTACGTATGGCGTCCTTCGAACATGCAGCACCATCGAAAGTACACTTTGAAGACCGTTAAGCACGGCGGTGGAAGTGTGATGGTGTGGGCGGCCTTCTCTTGGTACGGCGTTGGCCCTATACATAAAATTGACACAAGAAAGAATGATAACATGCCCCTTAGATGGTGTTTTATGCATGACAATGACCCAAAACACACTTCGCGCACAGTGGAGGGATGCTTGGAAGACAACCGAATCGATATTCTAAAGTAACCAGCCCAATCACCTGATCTCAATCCCATTGAGAATTTGTGGAACGATGTCAAGGAGCATATTCACATAGTAAAACCTCAGAATATGGCCGATTTGTGGACCGAAATTCAAAAAGCTTGATACGCGATTCCGAGGGAACGTTGTATGACCTTGGTCGAGAGCCTGCCGAGGTGATGCGCTGCTGTCATCAAACATCAAGGATATCCGACAAAGTACTAAATTATTGCGTTTAAATTTGTTCTTTGTTATTTTTTTGGCATTATAATAAACAGCTTACATTTTGTGCTAAATTCGTGTCCAGCTTTTTTTTCATCTTATTCACAACTAAACTCAAATAAAAAAAATCGGAAGACAATAACCACATGAAACCAACATGACATAGCCATCACATCGTGCAAGCGTAGCAAGCATGCAATGATAGTCGCCTAGCATTCGATAGTGCTCTCGCATCTCAAAGAAATTCACTCCATACTGATTTTCTACACGATTTGTAAGGCCACGGAATCGTGAAAAAAATTTTCTACGCATGGCCATATGTAAAAAAATGAATTCATCTTGTGGATTGAGAAAAAGTATAGCACCAGAGACCATAATTTATATACTTCTGGCGGAACGCCATGTGCTTCAATACCTTGTTTTATAGCCCTCAACACCATGAATAATAGCCTTCAACGTCATATATTATAACCCTGATAGAAAGCAATATTAAATTTCTCGCTGTTTTAAACAACTTCTGTTGTAGGAGATGTAAAATTTCATCCTCATTATTGAAATTTTATTTCTTATGTCTTCTTGTTGATTGAATCCCATAGCTTCTTTACGCTTGCGTATTGGCGCCCATGGTGAAAAACTTAAGCTGAAAAGATAGACCACAGATTCTCGATTGGATTAAGATACGGACAAAGTGCGAGCAACCGGGATGCTAAGTCGACAATCGGGATGCCACGAGACCTCAAAAAGCATTTAGTTTTTCTCGAGCGATGGATCGCCGCATTATCTTACTGAAAAATGTTCTCTGCGCCAGCAATCTTCTCTCCGGAGTTAATAAGCACCTCATCTAATAAATGAATAAAGTATTCCGAGTCCACTTTTGTCGAAACGAAACAAATAGGTGCCCAAATCATGAGTTTAGACGCTTACGCTTTTCTTTCCCAGAGCCTTTATTTCGCTAATATTTATGTGAACCGTCTGGGCCATCTTAATTAAACTTTTTTTTCAGTAAATACTACTTTGTTCCATTTTTCGTTCCAAAACCAGTACTTTTCGGCAAATTGCAGTCTAGCCAATTTATATATTTTCGTAAGCGGAGGTTTCGCATATTTTTTCATATGTGAGGTCCAAATCCCACTTCATTATGTGTTGGACTCTAGGTACACCTACTTCTACGTTCATTTTTCCTCTAATTTCGTTCACACTAAGATTTTCTTCGATGGCAATCTCTCTGATCTCTCTTTTGTTTCTTTTAGACACCTTAGGTGGCCTTCCTGGTCGTTTAGTTTTACCGTAATCTTTCCCCATTTTTATGAAATTATAGGTTCTAGATATTGTTAAACGTTCAAGAATTCCACGATTAGACATGCCTTGCTCGTGATAAGCTTTAATTTTACCCTTTTATTCTTCGCTTAATGATTTTCCGCACGGCATTCTAAAATATGTCAATAAATAATATTTTAAATTGCAATAAAATTTGTATAATGCAATTAGAAAACAAGTCTAAGGTAATTCTATTTTTCAATGGAAACAAAAGGAACAAAAAGCACCTATTTTCGACAGACTAACATCTTTCAGCATATATGTATAAGAATCAGTTTGAGGCGGTTGCAGAATGGAACCATTGGGACGATCGAGATCGAAAAGGAGCCGCAGCGAAAATACTTCGAACAATTCAACCCAAAAACCACCTAAAGGAAGTTCATCTCATGCAGTTCAGAACACGTGCATCAAAGCCAGGAAAAGCCAGGAAAAGCCTTGCAACCGCTGGCTCAGGAAATCGAGCGATTAACACTTCTGTCTAACTTTAAGTCGGGTCCAGAGCACCGGAATGGAACAGTGAAAGATGCTTTCATCCAGAGAGTACGTGATAAAGAACTTCAATAAGCACTTCATTTGGCTGGTAAACGGCCGCTGCAGGATTGTTTGGCCTACGATTTGATAGAAATAGCCCGTATCTTCAGGATAACAACAAGAAATGTTGGAATTGTAGAGAAAAGGGTCACTTAAGGCTTGGTTGTCACAAGAATATAAACTAGACGTACGAATATAAACTTCACCTGGAACTTCTGTTGGAATAGCGGAAAGAAAGGGCACAAGAACGATGAGCCCAGATACTCGGCAAGATGCAAGCAAAGCGAGGAGTCTGAACGGTCGAATACAACAACTTGTTCTTGGAAAACGGCAGGGAAGCCAGTAAGAACCAATTCCGAAGATCAGCGGTTGGCCCGCAACAATAATGACCCTGAAACAATCACCGTTGCCAGGTTTTTTTTCCTAAAAATGATTTAAGTCTGCAGGGGCCTATCAACAATGATGTTGTAACACCACTAGATCGAACTTGAGAGCGGATATGACGAACTTGAGAGCGGATATGAAACTTGAATCTGTTCAGGACGAAAAGTTCTAGAGGGAGTAATGATGCATGTGCACCGATACAAGGATATAAGGATAAACGTATTCCATAGGACAAGAAAAGTTTAGAATAACCAGAAGTATGCAATCGACAATTTTAGAAATGCCCGAGGGAATATAAATACCCTTGAGAAAATTTTTCTTGAGTTTTGTGAATTGTTTAGTGTAAAGTGAAGTGAATTAGTTGTAACAATTATTGTTGTGAATAAAAGTGTGCTTAGTAGCGATAAACAAACTGTTTTATTATAAAGCGAACAGAAGCACGAATCGACGAATCGTTTTTTTTTTTTTTTGGAGGAAACACTACAATATCTTAACAAATAAGAACATATTAGTCTCACCTGTAAATATATTAGTTTGTTGATGTTGAGCTGATAGATTACAGGAATCTAGGTATGTATCTTGCCTTTTAGAATAGAGTTCCAAGCAAAGCGGTACGATACGAGGGGTATCAAATATAATTTCGACTCTTTCGCTGCCATCAGCAAACAAGCTTTATAAAAGCGCAAGAGCACATGAAACTTCGTGAATTTATGATCTGAAACACAACTGAGTTGGTTTTTTTTTACATACCTAACGGAAGAACATATTACTCGCCATATTGCATAAATATTGAATGTAAATTCACAAAAGATCGCAAAAATATTTGTGAACTCCGTAACGACAGACCAGTAAAGGCGTAAGCGCCCGTGTGGTCAGAGTATGCTTCTTTCCGTTCGCCTTAGAAAATAGCATTAGTCAAGTCATATATATGCATTTTAATAGCTATAGTCAGTCAATAAATTTGATGTTCGTACTATTGACTTTCTGGAGAGATGTTTATGTTTGTTTTACTGATTATTACTACCGTAAATAAACGTATATACATTAATAAGGCAGGTTAAGCTTTTATTTGTCCACAATTAGCTTTCAGCAGTCAAATTTATTCACCCTGGTTAAAGATTAGGTATTTCATAAACTGTCTCTTTCGGGCTTACCGTCAGTACCATTGGTATGGTAATTACAAGTTAAAATCGAAAGACCAACACCTGATTCCCAAATATTACAAATTGGTAATTTTTTTCAGGATACAATGAAGTGTCAAGCTAATTCAAAATTGATGTATCTGATTTTTCACAATTAGCTCAATGAATATGAAAAACACGATCAAAAATAACATTCAGATATTAGTTGTGCAGGATTTTTTAAACAAATGAAGGATGCCAATCATATCTGCACTCGGAATTAGAGTTTAGCTTCCTGTGATAGATTGAAATTCAACAATAGCTGGGCAATACGTGTCACCAGAACATCAAAAGACACAACAATAAAGTAAGGAAAGGCCGATATATTTGGGCTGGGACTTCGGAATCTATTTTAAAAAAATTTAAAGGCTTAATTAATTTTTCAGAAGAACTCGATGCATCATTAAAAGATCATCTGACCCAATCAATGGTTTTTAAGAACTCATCAAAAGATATTCAAAATTATAAGTATGAAGGACGACGACTGTTCAGATGAAACTCAAATTTTTCGCGCGCATTCATCAATATCGCGCTCGAAGCGACGACGGCGTGACCGGGAACCTAAAATAATATTTCAATTTTTACATTTAGAAACAACAGTTACGTCATAAAATGTTTAGTATATAAGAAATCAATAGAAAATAAAATAGTTAGTCTTGGTATTGGTCAGTGTTTCTTTTTATCAATCGGTATCAAACTGTTGAGTAGTCAGTTGAAGTGTTTACTAACCAGTAATAACATTCAGGTAATCAGTCAAGTAATTGAATCGGGTGCAACACTCGCCTCTGATAACTTGCAGGTTTTTCAGGTGTACGACTCGAAACGTAAACAGTCTAGCGAAGCGCTTGTACTATTTAGGCGGCCAGTTCAACTCTGGCATTGTAAATTAGTATTGTCTTTCAGGTGTATCACTCGAAGTCAATAACTGGGCGATCGTTGCGGGTATACCACTCGGAACGAAGGTAGTGTGTTGAAATTTCATACTACTCCGGGTGGTCAATAAAGGAATTGGTCGCGGTATAAACAACGACATTCTAAAATGATGATTGATAATGAATTAAAAAAACCACTTAATTTACACCATCGAATAACTTATGACAATGATAACTGGCCTGGCTTCCACTATAAAATCATTATTAAATCGATCAGGAATGTAGTCAAAGTTAAAATTTGCCCAAAGAAGATAACTATAAAAACGCGAACTCACTACTACCCACTGTCGAAAACTATACTGGTAAAATAATGGAACGGAATGGAAGACAAAGATACTACAATCAAACAAGTTCGAGATCACGAGCAATGTAATTTTCGTATCAGAGCGGAGCCACAGAACTTACCATAGGCATAGTGCAGATCCTTCTTGTGAACGTAGGAAGCGAAATTATCGGGACCTGTTGAAGGACTCAATCGAGAGATAGAGGAATAAAAACTAAACTGTTTTCGTGGAAAATTGAAGGTTTAGTTGAAAATAGATCAAGTTGATTAAGAAGCTACTATCTACTCAAAAACAGTAAATGTACAACTGGTATCGATGAATTATTGGTGAATGGGAACTATGTTACAGTACCGGAAGAAGTATTGTAACTCATGAACAGTTTCTTGGCTACTATCGGTACCATTTCAACTGGACAACTTAATCTACATCCAGCTCTATTGTGCACAACGAGCCAAATATGTTCACGTCAATTCATTTGCGATCAACTAATTCAGTTAGTATTTTCCAAAAAATTGATAACAATTAAGTCCAATGTTTGTCCTGGTCTGATGATATTATCGTAAATCGTAGCGCCCTTAACAATGATATCTAGCAGATGGCATATTTCCTTGTTGTCTTAAACTAGCAAAAATAACACCTATCTACAAAGGATGTACATGAATGCACAGTAAATATCTATATTTCTTGGGGATCCATACTTCCTTTTTGTTTCTTTTGCACGTTAGCAGTGTTCAGAACATTAATTTATAACACAAAGTGGTCCTATTTGCGGATGAGTCATTACTTTTATATTCGGGAAAGTATGAATCGAATTTAAAGCACAGCACAAATGCTGACTTGGATAAATACTGGAAATGACTTTTACAAACTAAATAATCATAAACATTCAAAAGACTAAATGCATATTATTTCTGGTAAAAAATTGATCCTCATTAATTAAACACCGTTCCAAAAAGTCAACTTATTTAAATATTTTGAAATTCGCTTTAGTTGAAAAAATGTCCTAACTTGACTATATCAACAAAATCAGATGTCGTAGCGCCTATGATAAGAGGCTTGAGGAGATATCAATTTCTAACCGAGCATAAAACTCAATATTGTTAGTGCTTTTGTTCTCTTAAATATATCCTACGGATCAGCTTTATGCAACCACATAGCTAACCTAAATATTGACTTAATTTTAAGATTAATTACAAAATCAATCAACAATATTTGGTATGCAAACTGTGATCGTAACTTCAATATTCACCAAATAATGAAACTTGAACACAGAAATTAAATATACAAGATCCTTAATACACCGAAATGGCAATATGCCATAAAAAGTGTTAGCGAGTGACAAAGAATAATTAACCGATTAAAAAAGAATCCCATTTGGCATCCTTTTGTATTCTATAACACGTTACCCGACTCTGTGAGATCAGTTAATTTCGATAAATTTAAGTAGAACCTATGATAAATTCTCGCCAACGCGCAAAGAAGATCGTAGACCAGAGTTTTTTTCTAACGAGTTTAGCACACTCGTTATCTGTGACTTTCAAGTGCAAATATCTTCTACTGTTTTACGTTTTTCATTCAATTTCTTCTTCTTATGTTTTGCCCACGATGTGATGATTATTTCACGTTAATTTCGTTTGTTTCCTTTGTTCCGTTTCGTCTCGATTCTCATTTAATTGCAAGTGGTACGTGATCTAAGCTGGACACGAGTTTAGCACAACTTGAAATATCCCTAATTACGGTGTTTAGTTTCTGGTAAATCGAATTGATTGGTAAGATTTGCAATTTTTTAGTTCATTCATGATTCCTGTTCACATAAAATGTGTGTTTAGAAATGGCAAAAGTGACATGGTGCACAGAGGCTCAGCGGCAGGTAGCTCATCAAATGAAGAGCAGTGGAAGCACCGTTATGCAAATTGCAAGTGCTTTAAGATGTTCCCGAAAGATGGTTTACAACGCATTAAACCATATGCAACAATATGGGAACTCCAAAAATGTAAAACAGCGACCGAGAGCTCGAAAAACCACAATTAAAGAGGACTCTTTGATTAATAGAGCCGCAATCAAGAACCCTTTTAACAGTTCAACCGTTATAAAAAGGGATATTTCGTCGGAATTTGGCATTGACCTATCCTCAAGGACAATAAGACGACGGCTCAATGAAAAAAGATTGCGTGGATGCATAGCACAGCACAAGCCGCTTGTGTCAAAAAAAAAATCTAAAATCTCGAATTGCGTTTGCCCGTGAGCACTTGCAAAAACCGTTGGTTTTTTGGAAAAATGTGCTTTGGAGTGACGAGTCTAAGTTTTGTCGGTTTGGATCTGACGGTAAGCGGTACGTATGGCGTCCTTCGAACATGCAGCACCATCGAAAGTACACTTTGAAGACCGTTAAGCACGGCGGTGGAAGTGTGATGGTGTGGGCGGCCTTCTCTTGGTACGGCGTTGGCCCTATACATAAAATTGACACAAGAAAGAATGATAACATGCCCCTTAGATGGTGTTTTATGCATGACAATGACCCAAAACACACTTCGCGCACAGTGGAGGGATGCTTGGAAGACAACCGAATCGATATTCTAAAGTAACCAGCCCAATCACCTGATCTCAATCCCATTGAGAATTTGTGGAACGATGTCAAGGAGCATATTCACATAGTAAAACCTCAGAATATGGCCGATTTGTGGACCGAAATTCAAAAAGCTTGATACGCGATTCCGAGGGAACGTTGTATGACCTTGGTCGAGAGCCTGCCGAGGTGATGCGCTGCTGTCATCAAACATCAAGGATATCCGACAAAGTACTAAATTATTGCGTTTAAATTTGTTCTTTGTTATTTTTTTGGCATTATAATAAACAGCTTACATTTTGTGCTAAATTCGTGTCCAGCTTTTTTTTTCATCTTATTCACAACTAAACTCAAATAAAAAAAATCGGAAGACAATAACCACATGAAACCAACATGACATAGCCATCACATCGTGCAAGCGTAGCAAGCATGCAATGATAGTCGCCTAGCATTCGATAGTGCTCTCGCATCTCAAAGAAATTCACTCCATACTGATTTTCTACACGATTTGTAAGGCCACGGAATCGTGAAAAAAATTTTCTACGCATGGCCATATGTAAAAAAATGAATTCATCTTGTGGATTGAGAAAAAGTATAGCACCAGAGACCATAATTTATATACTTCTGGCGGAACGCCATGTGCTTCAATACCTTGTTTTATAGCCCTCAACACCATGAATAATAGCCTTCAACGTCATATATTATAACCCTGATAGAAAGCAATATTAAATTTCTCGCTGTTTTAAACAACTTCTGTTGTAGGAGATGTAAAATTTCATCCTCATTATTGAAATTTTATTTCTTATGTCTTCTTGTTGATTGAATCCCATAGCTTCTTTACGCTTGCGTATTGGCGCCCATGGTGAAAAACTTAAGCTGAAAAGATAGACCACAGATTCTCGATTGGATTAAGATCCGGACAAAGTGCGAGCAACCGGGATGCTAAGTCGACAATCGGGATGCACGAGACCTCAAAAAGCATTTAGTTTTTCTCGAGCGATGGATCGCCGCATTATCTTACTGAAAAATGTTCTCTGCGCCAGCAATCTTCTCTCCGGAGTTAATAAGCACCTCATCTAATAAATGAATA
>OZ022265.1:67089422-67230260 GCA_963978885.1 Nemotelus pantherinus | reverse complement strand
GGACCACAGTCATCGATGACTTTTACCATGCCCTCTTTCATTAATGCCTATGAATTCCAAAATAATGGATTACAATGTAATGTGTAAGTAATGCAAAAAAGAATCATTGTGGTACAGAAATCCATATGGGCTTATCTATTAACTACTTTTCTGCATTACAAAGTAATGCACAGTGACGGGTAGAGTAATGCAAAACGGAGCGAGTATCGTTACTTATAATGACATTTTAATGTTAAATTCATCAGTGCCGTCATGCGAAAACTATCCGACGATGATTACTGGGAATAATTACTGCATTATTGCAGTAAGCATGCCTGTCCTACTGGGTATATATATATACGTACATACATACATACATACATACATATATATATATATATATATATATATATATATATATATATATATATATATATATATATATATATATATATATATATATATATATATATATATATATACATATATATATATATATATATATATATATATATATATATATATATATACATACATACATACATATATATATATATATATATATATATATATATATATATATATATATATATATATATATATATACATATATATATATATACATATATATATATATATATACATATATATATATATATATATATATATATATATATATATACATATATATATATATACAGTAAACCCTCGTTTATCCGTCCCTCGTTTAACCGTTCCTCGGTTTAACCGCTCCCTTTGTTTTTTATATGTATCTCCTTCAATCATCCGACTGATGAACGGATAAACGAGGGAGAATGTCGTGCACATTGCATTCTATTGTGAAATTCATTCGTCATATACGTTGTATACATATATCGAGACGTTTAGTAGAGTTTTCTGCGATTATCAAAAGTTTTCTATTGGGCAATTCATTCGTCGTCATATTCGTTCGTGCATTTAAATTCTTTTTCTTCCACTGTTTTGTAACGGCTGAATAATGTCTAAGAATATCAATAACTTGAAAAGAAAACGAACGGTTTTGTCCATTGGCTCTACGAACGAAATTTTGGATAGGATTGATAAGGTGTTCCTGTTAGTGTTGTAGCACAGGACTTTAATATCGGTAAAAGTACGGTTCGGGACTTAATAAAAAAGAAAGGTCAAATTCGCGCTGCCCAAATGCATAGTTCGTCCTCTAAAAAAACTCTTCGAACATCGAAAAACATCGATATAGAGGATGCTGTGTTAAAATGGTATAAGCAGCAAAGATCCTCTGGCATCCCAATTCGTGGTCCTGAGCTTAAAAGTGCTGCATTAAGATTCGCGGAACGGTTTGGGTGTTCCGATTTTAAAGCCAGTGAAGGGTGGTTGTGGCGGTTCCGGAAAAGGCACAACATCAGAAACGTTCGTATTCAAGGTGAGGCGATGAGCGCTGATGTAGGAAGTATCGAGCCATTTCGCGAAAAGCTAAAATCCATTATGTCATCTACCGGGCTTAACAAGAGTCAGTTGTATAACGCTGATGAAACTGGTTTATTTTGGAAGTCTTTGCCACAAAATACACAAGCGTCTAAGGAAGAAAGCCACGTTCCAGGTCGCAAAGCGTGTAAAGAGAGGCTGTCGGCATTGGTATGTTCTAATAGTGACGGTAGCCATCGTGTAAAGCCAGTAATTGTGGGTAAATCGAAGCGGCCTCGAGCTTTGAAAAATTGCATGGATGACTTGCCCTTAATTTATTACAATTCAACCAAGGCTTGGTTTACACAATCGATATTCAAAGATTGGTTCCAGCGACATTTCGTCCCGGAAGTGCGAAGCTTTCAAGAAAATCGAAAGATTGAAAGAAAAGATATTAAAGCGTTATTAGTCTTGGATAATGCCCCGGCTCATCCGGCAGAAGATGAACTTTGTAGCGAAGACGGACAGATTCGATGCATTTTCCTACCACCCAATACGACGTCAGTTTTGCAACCGATGGATCAAGGAATTATCGAGGCTACCAAAAGGTTGTACAGAAAAAAGATGCTAGCAGAAGTCCTCGTATATTTCAAGATGACGACGAAGAAGTTGATAAAAGGGGTATGTTAATTAGTGTTGATATATTTTTATGTTAAATTCTATATTTTGACGTAAGGAGAACGAACGCTAAAAAATTTAAAAAATTACACAATCAAATCCGCCATTTTCAATTGGGACAGAGCATGGAAAGATGTCAAGGAAACCACTCTCATTCATGGTTGGAATATGCTTTTAAAAGATGACAGCGACGACGACTACAATGAAAATCATGAAGGCTTGACTGCAGTCGATTTTGATGAAATGTTAACGTCAGCTGGTGAAAACGGGGTAACTATAGACGACATCGAGGAATGGTTGGAGGCGGATATGCAGGATCCCGGCTATCACTTTTTGAGTGAAGATGATATCGCGCAGCATATCTCAAAAAGCCAAGAGGACGTTTCAGAGGATGACGATTTGTTTGAAGAGACAGAAACTGAAGAAAAATATTACTAAACTAAGGGACGCACGCGATTCATTAGATTTACTTATTAAGTTCATTGATTCATCAGATGGCAAAAACTACAACCAATTTTATCATTCCGTAATATTGTTTAGAGAGGAAGTAATTAAAGAACAGCAGGAACGCATCAGTCAAACCAAAATTACGTCTTTCTTTCAAAAATGATTTACAATGCACATTTTCATTCGAACTATCACACGTACTGATTGCAGTTTTTGTCATTTTGTTGTTAAATAAAGTCCTACGAATATGCTTGGAAAAAATATGTATCTACATATTTATATATATGTATGTGCAATATAGATATGTACATATTATTCTGTAATTACTAGTGATTTTATTTCTGAAAAATTGGCTCCCTCGATCAACCGTTTTTTCGGTTTATCCGCGCCTTGCCTGGAACAAATTAGCACGGATAAACGAGGGTCTACTGTATATATATATATATATATATATATATATCTATATATATATATATATTATATATATATATATATATATATATATATATATATATATATAAATATATATATATATATATATATATATATATATATATATATATATATATATATATATATATATATATATAAATATATATATATATATATATATATATATATATATATATATATCTCCTTTTCATCCCTCTTCTGGTGTTCCACAAGGGTCTATCCTTGGTCCTTTGCTGTTCTTAATTTTTATTAATGACCTTCCTTCCATTATTGATTCCCCTTGTCTACTGTATGCTGACGATCTAAAATTGTTCCGAGTTATCAGGTCAGCTGATGACTGTATTATTCTCCAGAATGATTTGTGTGCTCTTCTTAATTGGTGCAACCGCAATTCTTTGTCCTTAAATGTTAGCAAATGTAAACATATCACCTTTTCCCTCAAATCATCTCCTATTTCTTTTTCTTATTCAATTTCCACTATATGTCGTCAGTTAATCAATTTAGGGACTTGGGTGTGACTTTTGACCCTAAATTAAAATTTAATTTCCATATTGCGGAAGTCACCGCTAATGCCTCCCGAGTCTCTGGATTGGTACTTCGCTCTGCCTATAAATTTGTTGACATCCGTACATGTGTTCGTCTGTTTTTAATGTTAGTTCGTTGTGTCCTCGCATATGCTTTTCAAGTGTGGTCTCCACGTTTCCTATACCTTTCTGAGGCCATCGAGTGAGTGCAGCGTAGGTTCACACGCTCTTTATTTTTTAAATATAATATCCCTTACACTCCGAATGTTTCCCGTTTGTCCTTCCTTCAGATTCCGACCTTGGAGTCACGCCGGCTGTTGCTTGACGAGTGCTTCCTGTTCAAATCGCAGCGAGGTATAATATCAGGCTTCACCGATGCATTCCGACCTCGCAGCTCGTTACGGGGCAACAGGTCTCAGGAAGTTTTCACTGTACCGTTCGCTCGTACAAATGTATACTTCTTTTCTCTTTTCGTCAGAATCCCTAGACGTCATAATGAATTGGGGCTTGGAACTCTGCCACAATCGTTCTTTACCTTTACAAGGTATTTAAAAGTATTTATTCTAGACCTGAGCGTTGGGTCATTAGTTTATTGAATTATGTTACATTAATCTTTGGTTTTTTTTATCCATTTCTTATTTCATTGCCATAATTGGAATTTGTATTCTGTTGTGATGAATCTTTGAATTAAATAAATAAATAAATAAATAAAAAAATAAATAAATAAATAAATAAATAAATAAAAAATAAATAAATAAATAAATAAATATATATATATATATATATATATATATATATATATATAATTTGGAATAAACATATCATCCGAAATAACCGGGTTTCACGCAATTCTTTTTGCTTAGCCAAGAAACTATTTTAAATTGTTAAGAGCGAATTTTGCAAACCTACTTCTAATTCACCTCTTATATTTAACAAATATTGAAAATAAAAGTCTACTTCTCAATAAAAAAATTGCAAAGCGTAAAATAATTAAATGGTCGGATTTTTCACGCACCATTAAAAACATTTCATACAGTCGCGGACATATAATTAGAAACAATTGTTTAGCTTTAGCTTTTTACCTCATTGAATGGCAATTCATTGAGGTAAATGGTTAGCCGATGCTACCTTTAATAGGATGGCAGGGGAATAAAGTCCTGGAAGCCCCAAGAGTGCGAACAGACACATAATTAGAAACACATAAATATCATTTTAAAATTCATTTATGAAAGAAATTTTTTGCCAATAAAAAAAAAAAATAAAATATAAAAATTCAGTATCGTGCTGAGAAACCCTTTTGCTTCACAACCTCTTATAGAAGATTCCATATTGTCGTTTTAAATCTTCCATATCTCTACAGGTATGAATAACTATACTTCTTTCACCGCTTTGAACAATTGGTCCATGTTTGTAAAAGTGTTCGATTGGATTTAAGTCCGGTCTCGTTGATAGCCAGTATAAAACGGTGACGCTGTTGTCCTCCAAAAATTTTCTTGTGCCTTGTCATATGTTTTTCGTGCCGGAACTTCCATATAGTAGGAAGTCTCTCCTCAGCCCATGGCAACATTTCCTTGATTAACACTAGATTTACCAGCTATTTAAATAAACCTATTTCTACCCTAACCAGTCAGAATGACTGGTGTATAAGAAAAAATGCTTATTGAGGCTATCAGCCTTTATGCACTCTTAAAATATGACAAAAAGTTTAACAATATTAATTGTAATAGAGAAATGAATTTATATACTTTGTCAAATAACAAAACGCTTAATTCTTTACAGTTTGTCGGTCAAAATTTTTACATATGTAGTTTTTGCTATGTACACTTTTTTGCATGTATTGCAAATATTTGTAGTCTTATTGTTATTGCAATATCCTATTTGACATCATTTGCGTACGGGAACCGTGCCACTTGTGGTTTGTATGTCAGCTTCGTGTGGTTTTTGCCTTGAAGTCTGATATTCTGAAGCAAGTGCTAGTGCTAATCGAAACAGAAAGTCTTTCCGTGAGATATTTTCTCCTGTTGTATTTTTGTACAATATCCAGCAATTTATTCCGGCTAAATTTAAAATATTGAAAAAGATTTGAAGTGACCTGGAACCTGATTTCACGGTATATTTTCGTCACAGAATTTCTTCATAGAAACATGCACCAGTCATTTGGACTGCTACTGGTATGTGTCAATAACAAAAAATATATTTGCTATGGATATATATAAAGTAACATTAAGTTCATAAAATGTATTCTCTACTTATAGCTAAAAAGCCATAACATTATTTCGGAAAGCGAATGTTACATGCAGTAGGAATTTTGAATTAAAATTGCACGACCAGTCAAAATGACTGGTCTAGTAAATCTAGTCTTGATAATGCTTCTATGCTTCTATTGGCCGAACAACAAACCATGAGACAGATCCCCAAACATTGATGGAGCCACTTCTGTGCTAAACAACGATTGAATTGTAACAAAGGTCGAATTCCTTACCTCTTGGTCGACTTACAAATCTCTTGCCTTTTGTGCCAATGCGATTTATTTTTATCCATCTTTGCAATGGTGAATTTGCACTCATTTTTCTAGATTAAATATTCCCGATCTCCATTCTTTTCTTCCGATTAGCTGCCGTTACCATGGGCTTCTTCCTGGCTATCCTTCCTTGTTCTCACCCAAATATCGCTACTTTCTATTTCGATCTATGCATACCATGAGCTGTCTTTCGATTTTTTTTAGAATGGGGAATATGTTGAACAGTGCTGTGGCTTTCAACGTTTTTCAGTGCTCCGTAAACAATTTTTATGACACTCTAGGCAGCTGGCAATTTTCGACATGACAAGCATAACTCCTTCTCACTAGAGCAGTGCAACTCTTAGTCCTTCCCATCGTTATTGAAATTAAAAACACGTTTTAAAATATTCGAAAATTACTTTTAATCTGCAACGAATGCAACTGGTTTTTTCAAACCGATCATAACGAATTTGCAGGCCAACCTATCTATACTAACATACAGCGCATCTAATTACGTTTCCGATGAAGTTTTGGGTTTTCCATGACTGTACTCTCCTTCCGTCTTTTTAGAGGTAGCATCGGCTAACCATGCAACTCTTAATTGCCATTGAATCAGGTAAAGAAAACAAACCTAAGGGGATTGAGTTATATCGAAGGATTGTTAGTAAGTGGGTTTTTGTTAGTAAACTTAAAGTGTTTACAATTATATGTCCACAGCTGTATATAAACAAGGCGAGTAAATTTTCAATGATGACTTCAATTGGTTCAAGGTCGAAAAAATAATGTACTTATATATAGCAGGCGAGCAGTTTACAGATATTCAAATTCACCTACATTTGAATTTAAATGGATTTTCCAAACGCTTTGTACATTGAAGCTATGGCATTTTCCTTATCTTTGATAAGTTAGCTCAGCTTTCGAGAAGACACTTTTATTTGGTTTTTTCTTGCAAAAACATTTCATTAAAATCTATCCTTTAGTGAGATTGTAATTCTTATGTATGCATTTTTCATTCATTCTAATCGAGAAGTAAATAGTGTCGTTGATTTCGTTTTCAAGAGATGTGAGATGAGATGAGCGCTTTTTACACTGAAGTTCGCATTTTTTGTGTAATTAACTGTGACATGGAATTGGGGATTACTCTAAATCAAAACCGCCCTCGTTTGACTCACGATTTGCGTTTTGCCAGCAACGGACGGAAGATAGTGAGCTTGTTACAATCCCACAACAATCACATACTGCGGCGAGGCCGGAAAGCATAACGAAGAAATTACCTGCTACTGATATCGACATAGTAATCTCTGCTGATATGGTTTGAGGTAGAACAGTCGCAAAACTGCGGAAATTACTCGGAAACACTTGTCAACCTGTCAACTACAGTTTATTGCCTCATTTGACGACTGGCAGGGCAACAATAACAAAATGAAACCCACTCAGTTGCCAACACTAGATTTCGCGAACAGAGACGGGGCGTATCCCATACAATGCAACTGACCACAAAATCAGGCTTTCTTAGGAATAAAAAATATTAGTATCCATAAGAACGCACTTTACACGTCCTTTTCACAATAGCAGAGCTGCAGGTTTAAATCGCTTCCTTCTGCATTTTTGACACTATGCCAGAGCCTTCCGAAAGCAGAAATTACATACATATATACATATTCGGCTAATGAATGATTTCACAGGTGTGGCAAGGAACGCGAGCCCGGAATTACACCGACCACCTAAGACAATCTGAGTGGATTATCCGTTCGATTTCAATTACAATGATAATATCGCAAGCTTTTAGCACGACAGATTTATACGCGTTCCGAGCAACTTTTCATGGCTATTCCGAACTGCGACTTACCTCTCCAGATTCGGCTGCCGGCGAGTTCTCCACTATATCGTATATAACGTGCGGCAAACCGGTCGTACCGAGTAACGAAAAACCGAAACCCGCATTTTCATTGCGTTTCAAGACGACCATCACTTTCTCAGCCATGATGGCCGCACCGAATTTCCTGCGCTTCTTATTCTATTCGCTTAACATCGATCGCCACAAACTGGAACGCCAAAACGTAGAGTTCACTTCAGAACTGTCTCCGATGTTTCCATATCCACATATTTTCCCAATGACTTGATTGTGTGCGTGCATTTTGGCAATGCCTATTTTGGGGACCAAATAAAACGTACTAGTCTTGTTTACCTGGCGCTCACAACAATTCCTCTAGAAGTAATTCACAATGGTGAGGGGGAAAAATATAAATTTTAAATATTTTGGAAATTTGAAATTTTAAAAATATGTACTATTTTGTAATCGCGTACTATTTTGTATTGTACATGCTCTTGTTTCCGGGTAGTTGATTTCTATTGACGCCTTTTTGCCATGAGGTGTCAATTTGTTGTGGAGTTGATTTTTTCAGGACAATGTTTAATTGTTGAAAATGTCGATTAGAAAACTGAAAAAATGCTATCATTATGCGTAGAAAGTTAAAAGAGGCAATTTTCGGAGAGTTGCTTTGGATATTTCGATTATGATTATTTTAATCACCTTTTAATCACCTTAATCACCTTTTTTACATTGCTCATATTCATATGATACTGTACTAATAATGGATTCTTCTATTTACAAGTTTTCTGTATCAGAAAGTGAAAATGAAATTATAAATATAATTTTCGACTATATGAGTATAAAAAACAAAAAATCAAATAGGTGCAAATGGATATAAAATATAAAATGTTCGCATAATTGGTCCGGAGTTGACACGCTGGCACAGCGTAAAGCCGCGTCAAAGTGTATAGAATAATAAGTGGGTGAACTCCTTCCATTTTCCAGAAAAAAACATTTTGACCTTGAAATTGCGCCTCCGTTTATGCAATGCATTATCTGTCAAAGCAACTTGAGAGTGCGCTGGTATTTTTCGCGAGAGTGAGCCGTATGTGAGCAACGAAAAATCTAGCCTGAGTATTCAGTTGTCGAATCTTATCTTGCAACTCTTTCTGTTCCATGCGATTTTTTCCAACTTTCCAGGCTGACCAACAATACAATCTCAGGCCAGTTCACTGGATTTTTGGTCCGTATACACATACGGAGTCCGCACGCTGGTTAGGTACTAACTTCTTATGCTTGAGTTACAATACAATCAATGCAACCAACATTTGCTGCCAAGTTTTGTTGGTGGAACGAGTTATGCTTGAGTTACAATCAATGCAACCAACATTTGCTGCCAAGTTTTGTTGGTGGAACGAGTTACAATCAATGCAACACAACATTTACTGTCATCTGTCACTGGCTATATTAAAGTAATTGCTGTTCGATAATTTGGATCTTTTAAAGTCTCGGAAAGAGATATCAGTGAATATTTTATCCTCTAAAAGCTGCGGAGTATAATGCAAAGCGAAAATGAGACAAAAAAATACAAATTCTGATTGTCATTTACATATGACAGTTCCGATTTTCCGAACGCTCATAGGAACAGGTGGAATTGGGTATTTTGTTGCCATGCCAAGTTTGAGGTATGAGCAAACTCTGCTGCGCAACAAAGTTGTGTTGCATCATTGTAACTGCTCTCATACGTTCTCATGGGTTCAAACTCATTTTGTTGTGCAACAAATGTTGGTTGCATTGGTTGTAACTCTAGCTTTATGCTTCAAATACATATTACTAACTTCTTACGCTGTGGCCGGGTACACATAGGACTAAGACCAACAGCCAAGCCATTCGTTGGCTCCGATTCGCTTATGCTTGAGTTACAATCAATGCAACCAACATTTGCTGCCAAGTTTTGTTGGTGGAACGAGTTACAATCAATGCAACACAACATTTACTGTCATCTGTCACTGGCTATATTAAAGAAATTGCTGTTCGATAATTCGGATCCTTTAAAAGCTCGGAAAGAGATATCAGTGAATATTTTATCCTCTAAAAGCTGCGGAGTATAATGCAAAGCAAAAATGAGACAATAAAATACAAATTCTGATTGTCATTTACATATGACAGTTCCGATTTCCCGAACGCTCATAGGAACAGGTGGAATTGGGTATTTTGTTGCCATGCCAAGTTTGAGGTATGAGCAAACTCTGCTGCGCAACAAAGTTGTGTTGCATCATTGTAACTGCTCTCATACGTTCTCATGGGTTCAAACTCATTTTGTTGTGCAATAAATGTTGGTTGCATTGATTGTAACTCTAGCTTTAGTGTGTACGAAGAACCAATCTTGGCCTTGGTTGCTGTTCGCTCTGCTGGCGGTAACTTCAAAGCATTGGCGATGTATTGGCCTTCGGACGGCGATGTATTGGCCTTCGGACTCCGTTGTAGTGTGGACCAATGCCTCCTAGAAGTACGGGCCGTAATGCAGCATAATGACGTCAGACTAGACTGTCAAAGTGTCGCTAAAAACACACGTAGTCTTATGGAACGTCCGCGGGAAATCGTAAATTGTACAGGTTGTGTTGAAGTGAGTGAAGTGAAAACAAAGTCAGATCCGCGGAACAGTGCTAGTGAACAGCTAAAACACAAATTAATGCGGTGCGTGCGGTATAATTGGGAAAAAAACGCTACGAAATGTTTATCCGTTGGTGCTAGGTTATGTGACAATGACACTTAACCCGAACCGCATCCAGTGTCTTGGCTCCAAGCAGCCTCTGGACACGGACGGGATAACTTTCCACCATTAGCCCCTCCAAACCTCTCGCGCACAAAGCATGTTAAAGCCAGCCCCTGGACACGGACGGTAGAACTTTCCACCATTAACCCCCTCAATCCCTTCGCGCACAAAGCATGTTAAAGCTGCCTTTACGCCATTTCGCTCTCATTGTCAAATTGGAGGGGAACTACTTGGATTTGACCCGATTTGACAATGAGTAGACAAAAAATTACTACCATCCCCTTCAATGTAAATCTTATGGGCATGTCCACTCCATTTCTACTATCTCACTGGTTAAAGCTGCCTTTACGCCATTTCGCTCTCATTGTCAAATTGGAGGGGAACTAGGATTTGACCCGATTTGACAATGAGTAGACAAAAAATTACTACCATCCCCTTCAATGTAAATCTTATGGGCATGTCCACTCCATTTCTACTATCTCACTGGCTCCAAGCCATTGGTCCCAATCTGTTCCTGTGGCGTAGTGTTGAGTAGGACACGGTTTCAAAAAGAGTTTGTAAGAGGCGCCTCTTTTTTGTACTGAGCCAGTACAATGTCCCACTTCAAATGAGGCGAGGCGTTTTTTATGAACGCGGTACAAAAGAGGCGATAGTACAAAAGAGGCGATGTAGTACAAATGACGCGATGTAGTACAAAAGAGTCGATGTAGTACAAAAGAGGCGAATAGTACAAAAGAGGCGAATAGTACAAAAGAGGCGAATAGTACAAAAGAGGCGAATAGTGCAAAAGAGGCGAATAGTACAAAAGAGGCGATAGAACGAACTCTAGCATTCGGCTCGCCACGACACGACTGCTTGAATTGAAGATTTGAGTTAAAAAGTCTCAACTCGTCTCTACTCGTCTCTACTCAGTAGTTCAAACTGATTAAACGTACACACATCGTATTTTGTACGGGACATTGTACTAGCTTGCATCCGCATCGTACAATGTAATGCCTCTCTTTCACATGTCATGTTGGTCGTCACTATCGGCTCTTTGTCTCTCATCTTACAAATCGCAATGTGATGAGTAGCATGACAAAATTTTGAAGTGGTACATTTCGTCGTCACTATCGGCTCTTTGTCTCTCATCTTACAAATCGCAAAGTGAGGAGTAGCATGACAAAATTTTTGAAGTGGTACATTTCATGAATTTGTCGCGTCATGACAATTTTCGTTCTTGTACGGGACAAATGTACTGGCTCTTACAAGTCCTACTCAACACTACTGTGGCGGCCTCGTCTGACTTCGGCTCGCCTGGCCTCGGCCAATATCTATTTGCTACATTACGCTTTGGCAAAGGCACAAAATTATATCGAAACATCAGTTTATAGGATTTTGATATGGCGAGGCTAAATGGGAGAGTCGAGTGAAAATAACCGAGTTTCACGATAAGTAAATCTGATAAGCGAATCTATCATGACTCTCACTCGATGTGAGAGTCAATCTTGCTGTTTACTGCTGTTTACTTGGTGCTGTCACTCGTATTCGACATCAATTTTGTGAGCACTTTGTGAATTGAATGAAATTTTGGAATTTTCACTGCATCTAGCAGAACAAATGATCAGAATTATTACAAAATTGTTGCAATATATTTAAAAAAAAAATAGCAACCATCCAGGATTCTTGACGCAAATGAGGGTGAACGAGAGAAAAGCGTGAAAAAATTGATAGTACACGAATTAATGTACCCAACCTATCCAACTTCACCACCGCTTTCTTCAAACTCGAATAAAGTGGAGCCATAGGTATGTTTCCGTACTTCAGCAAACTGCAACAGTAACAGCATTTGGCAGCTGGCTTCTTTTTGCTGCAAAATTTGGCTTGCAGCAAAAGTACGGAAACGACTTGCTGCGAATCTATTTTAATATATTATAATAGATTCAAGTACGGAAACAGACCTCATATAAAAGGCCTGTGATGGAAGGTAGCTGATTATTCAAATTTTGAACTACTTTAATTGCCTTATTTAAAGTTATGCTTGAGTTACAATCAATGCAACCAACATTTGCTGCCAAGTTTTGTTGGTGGAACGAGTTTTTTTTTTTTTTTTCTTAACGTCTTCTAGAGTTTTCTAGAAAAACAGTAATGGCTTCCTGACTAGCAGGCATCAGCCAACGTTTACACGCTTTGTTTTAACGTAAACCCTCTTTGTTACTTTGTCTTCAATCTAATTCTTCATCATATATAACTTCATTCTGTTTTACCAGGAATATGGAAATAGGATCTTGGATTAAGAGGTTATATAGTAAGGATGTGGATAAGGAAAAAGATAAAGTTACTTATACATTTATAAATTTTATACTCAATTTATATACTTAATTTGTTTTTAACAATAAACTCGCCAAGTTGCTGCAAGTGTTCCTTTTTGTGTTTACTTAAAAGTTCAAAAATGTTTTTATTCGCCTTAAAAAATTCATATTTGTTTCTCTCCTCCGAGTATTCACAACATTGAAAAATTTTGTGATCAATGTCATCACTTTCACTGCAGTTTTCACATAAATCATTTGTTACTATTTTCATTCTTAGTTTATTTTTATTATTCAAAGCGTTATTTACAAACAACCTATTTATTATTTTGATAGCCCTATTATTTAAACTGAGACCACTGTGCCATACTTTGTTTCTAAACGCTAAATCTGTCTCTGTCCATGCACTTCTTTTAAGCTTCTTCACTTTAATTCTATAATCTTTATTCCATTTATCCCAAATTATTGTACTGATTTCATTTATAGCCTCATCTGTTTCCAACTCATATACAACTTTGCTATCACTAAGAAACGCCTCCTTGGCCAACTCATCTATCTTCTTAATTCCTCCATGTTTAATATTTCTTGGTACCCATATAACTTCTACCTTAAACCCCACGTTTGACTCTACTAATTTATAAATATTCTCAACTATAATCTTTTGGTCTTCATTTACCATTAATTCAACGCAAGAGAGGTTTGAGTCTGTAATAATAACTAATTCCTTTGCTCCTGATCTTATTCCTACCTCAATGGCCTTTAGAATACTAATTAGTTCACTGTTTAAAGTCGAAGTATTATCTCTTAAGCTATATTTCCTGTATATTCCATTTTTAAGGTGCATTACAGCACATCCCACCCCTAGTATATTTTTTGCACCATCACACAGGATGATCTCCTTACCTTCCTTCACCTTCTTGTTAACTAAATTAATAAACTTATCCAAACTCTCCTCTTCATCATTTTTGAGCATATCCTTAAATCTACCTTCTTTCTTACATATAATAATAAGATTCTTAGGGATTACAACAGACTTTCCTGCACCAGTTTTATCAATAATATCTTTAAACTTATTATATATTAATTTATAATTGGAAATCGCTGGGCTGTGCTTTATTTCTTCAAAGAATAACTTATTTTTAATTTTGATCTTCAGTAATTCCTTCACTAAAAGTAATTCTGTTCTGTAGATGCTAGGTAATTCATTTGCCATTGTCATTGTCACTAAATTCGCAGTGTTCTGAGGAATTCCCAGACATCTCTTTAACATTTTACATTTCAATGAATCAATTTTTTTATGAAAGTATAGCGGTGCATTTCCGAAACTTGTAATTTGGGCCTCAATCTTAGATCTATAAAACGACTTGTATGCCAACATACTTTTGTCAACATCAAGTCCCCTGTTTAGACCAGTGATGATTTTAAGTGGAGCAGAGTTTTTATTATCATTTGTCATTTTATTACTCAGTGCATCCTTAACCGTTAAGTTGTGATTCATTGAAACTCCAAGAAACTTAAACTGTCTAGTCCATGAGACCTGGTTACTGCAAATTATTGGACATTTATGAAAATTAGGATTCTTATTAAAACTCATCGCATTACATTTATTCATATTAATTGGCAGATTCAGTTCATTGCAAATTTCCACAAACTTATTTATTGCAATCTGTAGTGTATCAAAGCTTTCAGACTGTTTTTTCCTATTTGAAATGATGACAAAGTCGTCTGCATATTGATATATTTTTATATTATCATTACCAATTTTATGTAGAACTGCAGTATATATATTGAACAGCATCGGACTAAGTACGTCTCCTTGAGGAAGTCCATTACCAATATCTAAAGTACTATTTCCAAGTGCTAGGGTTCTATTGTTTAGGAAAAAAGTTATCCAGTTTATGTACTTATGTGGTATCTTTAGTTGGTTGAGTAAATTCTGTAATATTCCCACATCTACTCTTTCATACGCATTTGATATGTCAATATTAAATAACATGACCTTATGTCCTCTGCCTTTTTTGTCTTTGATGTGATGGTCTATTGCGTTTGAGCATGTTTGTGTGGATTTTCCTCTTGTGTAAGCATGACTATCTGTTGGAATGTAATCTTTAACTTCTTTCATTTTTGAGATATTATTTTTTATTAGGCTATTTATCAGTTTTACAAATATGTTTATTAATGAAATAGGTCTATAGCTGTCTAGTTCAAGTGGATCTTTTCCAGGTTTTAATATTGGTGCAATTTTGATTATGAAGAGATTTACATCAGGATAATTTCCATTAATAACTTTGTTGACTGCTTTGATTATATTTTCTAAACTTTGATCATTTACTACTTTTATCATATCGTATGTTATTTTGTCTACTCCAGGGGATGATTTCTTATGCTTGTTTAGAATTTCGGATAGCTGTTTCACTTCAAATTTAATAGTACTATTGTCTGTTGTTAGAAAGGGTATTTTGGTATCTTTATTTATAACTTTTTTCCCCAGCATCTTAAGATAATTTAGACTGTTCTCCTCATTCCAACTCGATGGATTTGAATTTATAAGTCCCTTTTTAATACACCTATTGAATTTCCAAAATTCATTTATCTTTCCTTTATCCATGAGTTCTGTCATCTTATTCTCCCAAGCTTTTTCTTTTGCTTTTCTTACTTCTATTTTCCATTCTTCGCTTGATTTTGCCCATATTCTGTAGTTTTTGGGTGTACTGTTTTTATTAAATCTTTTCTTAAGTCTTGCTTTCTTCATCCAAAGTTTATTTAAATCCTCACTCCACCAATACACCGGTTCAAATTTGTTCTGTTTCTTATCTCTGGTATTTTCCTTGATAATTTTGTTTAATTCTTCAATAATTCCTGTTAGGTTATCTGTCACATTAACCTCTTTTATTGTCTTAATAATATTCTTATAGCTAACTTTGTTTTCTTTTTTAATACATTTGAAATTCCAACTTATTGTAATTATTTTATGTCCACTTTTGCTAATGTTGTTAATATGTGTTTTCCACACTGCCTTATCAGTTATATTGGTCATCGTCAGATCCGGAACAGATTTTCCTTGTATCATATTGACTCCACTTTTATATGTGAATTCACCATTATTTAATATATTTAAATCTAAGTCCTTAATAATTTTTGCAATCTTTCTCCCTCTGGCATTAACCACATGATCTCCCCATTTTATATTTCTTGCATTAAAATCGCCTCCTATCACAAATGCTTCCCCATTACTAAATAAGTTCAGAACCTTTATAAAATCATCTTCAAAGCACCTATTATTGTAGTTCGGTGGAATATATATCGAAGCAATGTTTATGTTTTTTTCCATGTTCAAAGTCTTAATAATAATAATTTCTATGTCTACATTACATCTTTTCACTACAAACTTTATATTTTTATTAACAAAGATTGCCACACCCCCTCCTATATTATCCTCACGATTTTTGTAAACTCCATTAAACCCATTAATTAAGTTTACCTTATTATAGTTATTTGGTAGTAAGGTTTCTGATATCAGTGCTACATCTATATTATTTTCTCTAAGATATGTAGTTAAATTATCACTATTTTTCCTTAATCCCTGAATATTTATCTGTATAATTCTCATAATCAGTCATTAAATAATGTTATACAATTCCTCATTATCTATATATACATCATTAAATTTACTATCTACTTCTCTATTTGATTTATTCACATCATTACTTTCCATCAATATTGATTCTTTCTCATTACAATTTCTATTTCCTTGTTCCATTTCAATTTTTTCCACCATGTTTTTTATCTGCATAAATAATCTTTCAATTTCATTCACCTTAATTTTTAACGCACTCTTATACACTGTATCAAAAGGCCCTTCCTCTATCCTTTCTCCTCTTATAAGTTTATTGGGGACTATCTTTTGTCCCACTACCCTATTCCTATAGCTAACTTTGACTTTCTCAGTATTAATATCTGTATATGGATTTCTTGTGTTTTCATTCTTTGATCTTATGAACATTGGAAATTCCTTCAAGTTATTTAAGTCAACTTCTTCTAACTTTTCATACTTATTTCTACTCATCATCCTATTTGCTTCGACCGGCGAAATGTTAAGTTTTGATGCGATTTCCAATTTTTCTCTTTCATTGAGCCATCTAACGCATTTTCTGTTTGTCGCATTATGCCCTTCCGAATTACAGAGTATACATTTCATTATACATGATCCCCCATTACAATTTTCGTTAGAACAGTTAAGACATTTTTTCTCCGTACTCTTGCAACTGCCCGCAAAATGACCTAGTCTCCCGCAATTGTAACATTGTTTTGGCCTTTGTACAAAGTAGTCTACTTTAAGTCTCAGAAAATCTATTTTAATAAAGTCAGGTACTAGTTCACCTTCAAAGGTAATTTTAATAGTAGTAGTTGGTACTAGTTCTCCCCCATTCTCGTTATCTTTACGCATGATTCTATATGCATCTATTATTTTATGATCTTTGAGATCATTACCATACGTATTGCATGGAATTCCTTCCTCTACCAATTCCTTAATATCCATGTCTAGTGGTATACCTTTAATTACTCCGTATCGGTATATAAAGTTGTTCGGAATCATAAGTCTATAGTTTACTAGCTTCTTTGAAAATTCATTAATAAAGTTGTTTGCTTCTTCAGCTTTTTTGAAATACACATTCACCTTGTTATAGCCCACACTTTTGCAGTCTATAATCCCATTTATATCTAAATTTTTCTTCATTCTATATACATGTACCGGATCCACTCTGACCCTTTTTTCATTTATATCTTTGGCTATCATCAAAACCTTATATATTTTTCTTGAGTTTTCCTTATACTTATTAACTATCTTACTCGGAAGACCTTCCATCTCATTGATTTGTCCAGGAGTTAACTCAAAGTTTACATCTACTTCAACACTATTTACACTACCACTTGTGCCCTCTTCTGTCGGGAGCTCTTTCATTGCTCCTTTTGTAGGGAACACCATTTTATCAACTTCCTCAGTTTTTTTCCTCTTAATACCTGTCCCACCTTTACCTAGGCTTCTTGCCTCTTTGTCTGGAGGATCAACCCCCATTACTAACTTCCTAACTCAAACCACGTTTTCAGACTAACCTATCGGAACTTGGAATTTATAATTCCCCAGTCTTCCCTATCACTCTACTTATGTGAAAACACCAAAGGAGAGTAACAAACTTACTATTTTAATCAAAACCGCTCTTCAACACAAAAAATCACTTCACAAACTTGATTTTTCCAAAAAATTCAAAATGGCTACCACCACTTTTCCAAATGCGCACTACTCTAAAAATTCCAAGAACTTTAAGTAACTTTCTCTAACACGGATCGACTGTATCAGACGGGATCTGGATAAGGAATGGTGGAACGAGTTACAATCAATGCAACACAACATTTACTGTCATCTGTCACTGGCTATATTAAAGAAATTGCTGTTCGATAATTTGGATCCTTTAAAGTCTCGGAAAGAGATATCAGTGAATATTTGATCCTCTAAAAGCTGCGGAGTATAATGTAAAGCAAAAATGAGACAAAAAAATACAAATTCCGATTGTCATTTACATATGACATTTCCCATTTCCCGGACTCTCATAGGAACAGGTGGAATTGGATATTTTCAAAAATGTTGTTGCCATGCCAAGTTTGAGATATGAGCAAACTCTGCTGCCAAGCAAAGTTGTGTTGCATCATTGTAACTGCTCTCATACGTTCTCATGGGTTCAAACTCATTTTGACGTGCAACAAATGTTGGTTGCATTGATTGTAACTCTAGCTTTAGCCAGGTTTGTTGATGAAGATTGCCTCCAGTTGAATATTGCATGATCAATGAAGGTAAAAAAAGCATAGTAGATCATGTTTTAGAACAATGAAGTAGCATTAGGCGTGTTTTTTTTGCTCCGATACAGAACAGAATATAACTATGCCGCAAAAACAACGATATAGTATAAAAAAGTAATGCATTCGCTTAGACTGACATAGGTTGCTGTATTTGTTGTGGTAGCACACAACAGCTGAAAATAAAGGGAGAAAATAACGAATATACACTACCACAATCGATAGAAAATAGAAAAATAACTAACAGAAAATTACTTCTTTCAACTTTCTACACGTTATGAGAGCTTTTTTTCATTTCCTTACTACCAAAACAGTCAACATAACCATGAAAAACCCAAAGCAACCTCACAGCAAAAAAGACAGCTTCTCATGAGCTTTTCTTTTTTCTATCAGCACATTCTATAGTTCAGCGAGTTCAGCACGTAAACTACATATGAGGAATAGAATTTATGTACTAGTGAATTCACTGGTACAAGAGTGTTGTTGTTTCCAAAGCATATTCTCTATTCTCTGCTGAATAGAGGAGCAAAAAAACACGCCTATTGTCTTTTTAGAAAATCTGCAATGGCACTAATGGCACACATTTTAAAATTTATTATTCCAACTTGATTTGAGCAACACAATTGCCGTGTTCCATTTTTACTAATTAGTACTTGCAAGTACTTGGGAGTAGAGCACAAAAGGAACGCCATTTTCGTTTTTTCCAGCTGACTCTGACCTGTCAAATTATATGCAGTTTTCAAATGCAAAACAGTTGAAAATAAAGGGAGAAAACAACGAGTATAAACTACCACAATCGATAAAGAATATAAAAACAACTAGCAGAAAATTACATATTTTAACTTTCCACACATTATGAGGGCTATTTCTAATTTCCTAACTACCAAAACATTCAACATAACCAGAAAAAACCAAAACCACCTATTGACAACTAACACTACCAATGACAACTAACATAGCCACCTCACGGCAAAAAAAGGCGTAACTACTCATGAACTACTCGCGAACGAGAGCGCGAGTAGTTGGAAGTAGCCAGAAGTACTTGCGAGTACTAAATAGTAATAATGGAACACGGGCAATATATCATCAATTACTATTCCCAAGCATTTTGTCTTCCCTAGTCTATCGATGTGTCAGTTTTTATTTAAGATGTTTAAAAATATGTTCTCTTCATTTTTCTGTTTGAATATCAAGTAATGCGTTTTATTAATATGTATCTTTAATTTACTAAGAACAATCCAATTAAATAATCTATTCAAATCATCGGCTTCATTTAATGTGCATTTTCCAGCTAAGCTTAGTTACCGCAGTCGTAAACAATTGAAGTACTCATAGAACTTGTTTTCAAACTTTTAATAAATGCTCATGAGATATATCAAGTGATGTGTGCACTTACCCGACGCATCTAGTACCTTAACTTGGGAGATTTTCTGGAGATTTTCGATGATGGAATGCCTATTGGCAAAAGTCCCGTCCCATTCCAGCATGTGCACTGTCATTTGTGTCAGTTTTGCGGCCGTTGCCAATCATTGCCAATACTGTCACAAGGGGAAAAGACGTGAATATGGAGTGCTTGTCGACGCTAGTTAAATCTACATTGCCGAATTATTTATCAAATTTACCAATTCCGAGTTCATTCACAGGATGGTTTAAATTGGGATGTAAGTTTGCATGTATTCATTACACAAACTAGCCTAATAAGATAGCGTCTTCAATTCATGTTATATATATTACTTTTTTCATCCAACTTATTACAGAATATCCTTTTAGTAGTCTCACCAGACAGTTTTTCGAATTATTATCTCGTATGCAATAGATCATTGTTATTGATCGTAGTGTGACCTAGTTAATAGCGAAAGGTTATGTAATCCCTTCACTGTTTCGTTGCCATCAGTGCAATTTGTTGTATTGATATTTATCAGGCAAGAGTGCCGCATCTTGATATTCGGACGGATATGCTATTACATTAAGTAGGATAACTGAGCTGCAATTAATTCATTTATCATTGATTAGTTTTGTAGCGTTAGCTGATAAAATTTACAATTAGTGGTTGACGGTACTATATTTACACACATGTGCGAAAACATATTTGCAATCATTTACCACGTACAAGTTACAGACCGTTCATAATAATCGTAAACATTCCAAGCTGCCTACCTCCTGTGAACTACTAACTGAATCTAGAAGAGTGATAACAGTATTTGTTCTTCATTGAACAGTTGACTACACTGCCCTACTAAGCATAAACGTTCTATCTATATTTTAGTACTTGTAGCGGATTGTGAAGATGGGAGTGGCCTTAGCACAACTTAGAACCAGACCGAAGTCCAGAACCAAGAGTTCTAAGGTCAAAAAGTGGAATGGCTAATGCCATTCAAGAGGCAAAACAAAAAAAAAGAATTGCGCCGAGAGCAGGGTGCCCTAGAAATGGCCGTGAAGGCCCCTCGTCCGCATTAGCGGAGCACCCATTAACCAACCCCGACGGATGCTGGGGTGCCGCTTTGCTAGCTCGCTGCGGCTGGGGTGGGTTCATAAAAAAATGGGGATGGTTTGCTCTCAAGAAACGGGATGCTACGTATATTCATCCGTCATGAATTGTAGCCGCAAACTGATATGTAAACATATCCAGGGACCAAAAGGGGGGCATAGTTCCGCAAAGGAAACCACCCAGGCTCTGCGACATGGGCTGACTAAGCAGACCCAGTGCTCGTGACAACGCACGGAGCCAGAAAATTGAAAATCTATAAAAGGGACCAAGGAAAAAGCGCTACCTCTCCTTTACAAGGAACCCGGGTGAGGCAGACAGCCCCGGGCCCCCGATGTTAGTGGAGCCCTGACCCCGGTGGTCTGGGGTCCTCCACCCTCCGATACTGGCCATATTAATCAAATTCAAAAATTCAAAAATCTAATCTAAAACCAGAAACTACAATGATGGCCAGTATCCCTCCCTTGTAAGATGCTGAAAAAGCCGAAAAAAATCACGAAAAACTAATCATTTTATCATAGGCCAGCCAGGCCACGCGCAGACCCTGAAAAGCGAGAAAGAACTTCTCGGGCTTTCGCCCAATAAGAAGGCCAGAAATGATTTAAATTAGCACAACATTGTATTGGTTTCTTCTTAACCGCAAATTAATACAATACCCCGACTAAGCACTACCTATCTTTCTAGGAAGTTCTCAGCAGTATTTAATAAACATTTTTTTTTTCTGAAGGCAAATAATTGGTTCCTACTGAACTAGAACATAGAACTAGAACATAGACATGATTTCCTCTCAAAGCTATAGGCTGCCGAGAACTTTTTTTTTTATTCCATAGTGTCTATTATCCGGTGGAATGATCGTAACGCAATTAAATCGGCTTCCTCAATTTCAATAACTCATTTGTTAAGTTTTTTTTTTCTCTAATTTCGCGCACACATTATTGTTAAGTTAACTTAGTATCATTCAACCGGCACATACAATGTCTTAACGCTATGCATACAGTCTCCGTATTAAGCAAAAATAAATTTTATAATCAACTTATATAACAATTTACATTCAATGATTGCCACAAAGGTGCTGGGTGGGTAAGATGATGATAACTTTCCCTGTAGTAGAAATGAAAGAAAAGCAAGAACTATCATATATGGAAATCGATTTCAATATATACCTCCGTACGGTTTCATATTCCTGTCAAAACTTAAACTTATCATCTTGCGCACTCAAGTTTATATAATATTAGACTGATTTAGTAGGTAGAACACAATTAGGAATGCACGAATGCAACTGCTCCAATATTGACTGCCCAGTAGGCTTCGAACTAAATATACGACGAATGGTAACAGTATGATAATAAACATGAGCAATACGGCTTTACCGCTTTGAAATTGTAAAACTATAACAAGACTACTTATGATAAATATTTTTGGTCGTTAATTCTAAAGCAGCACACCAACTAATATACGCATAATCCATAGGTGTATCAAGCAAATAATGTGATAATCTAGTAGTGTGATAATCAAACAGTGTGCTACTAAGTTATCATCTAAAGATGCAAGTATTAAAGCAGTGAGTTTAAGTAGTTTCGATTCCAGTATTGAAAGTATCATATTTGCATACACTGGACTTCAGTTGTTGTTCCTGGCCGTCTTGGGTTCTTTAAGGGTTGCTCTCTCAGGCAAAGCGGTTACATTTCAGATCTCCATCAGATGCAGTGGTCCTAACCCATCGAAATAACGAGCGGTGATGATGGACAAACATACGCAAGCAGCGTCTCCCGTTTCCCCCAAAGATATAACACCATAAATCAATCACGTGGAACTTCTTCCGCGTGTATTTTTAGAGGAGCCGCCTAGACGATGACCGCGTAATCTGGTAGGCCCAACCTGGCAACTATCGATAGTCTCGATTTAGTTTCTTCAGCAGGCGAATGTAAATCTGATGGAAGAACTCCAGCCCACTGAAAACGGATTTAACTATTTCTAGATGATTAGTAAAAATTACTTGTGATGTGGCATGCCACAATTGCTCCTTCGAGGCATCAGTGTCCAGTAATGTACTCGAAATTTTATCGCTTCACATGCGCACGTAGGATGGATGGACGAATGAAAAGCGGCATCGAAGACATCTTCCCTCAATAGAGGAACGCTCTCACGACTAATCCGGCAACAGAAAGCACGCACATGGAGATTCCGCTCGCATCTATTGGTCCGCATTCGATCCACCATAACCTCCCAAGGTGTTCTCCAAGAGCACATTTTTCACAACAAAGCTGATGAAAATCGCACACTATATTGTGGAATCAGTTGCAGCATTAGCAGTGAAGAAGGGAGTAACCACCATCAGCTAATATACGCGTAATCCATAAATTCAATTGCACTTTCCTACTTAATTCTGGATTTAGCACCAACACTTCCCGCGCAACACAATTCCGAAAGCAAATCAACAGTCCAATTGGGGAATATTACTTTGTCCATTCCGCCACTCTATTTGCAACTCGCCATAATAGTTCTGTTAAAATTATTCCATGCCGACTTCATTTACCACCCTTCGATGGCCGAACAGCACAAGTTCACAATCACAGAATCATTCACATTCCCATTAATGCAGCCAGCCGATTTCCAAAATCCCATCACTACTCCTGTGCGCCGCTATTTCCCTTTCGATTCGCGTCGACCACGAAAACCAAGTCTTTATGACGAAGTTCTACACGAAATCGAACACGGCACGTGCATGCGGTTTTCAATCAACTTTATTCTTTCCGGATGACGATTTTTCACGAGAAAACTTAAAAGAGAACTGGTCATTGCACAAACAGAACCACTTGTTGAGCTTCTTGCTGTGATTCGGATGCTCGCGATTCACAAAAAAAATGGTACGAAGATCACACTTTAAGGCATAACTACTTCACGAATAATTGAAAAATCTAGGCTAACAATATTCACCAAGGGCAGAAATATCCAGTCTCTTGATTTTAATAAGTCACTTTCTCGCCGCCACGACGTCTGGCCTCCGCCAAGAATTGCGATCGACTCCCCAGAGCTTATCGCTGCCAGCACACAGCCCAGTGCCGGTCTCGAAATTTTACACAAACAATTTACCGTTAATACGGTAAATTCATTTGTGAAAATGAAATTTTAATACGACATCGCTTGTGTTTCGATTTCTCGAAAACAAGATGCCGTTAGAGGTCATTTTGTAGAGGACTTCTGATACATTACGTATCAGAAGTCGTTTGCCGTGAATTTAAAAAAATTCGAAATGGCAAATGCTACAACACAGATCTTTCCGCAAGGGCAAGTGCGTGGAAAGAGCTGAAGGATGGATGTAATATGTGAAATATAATGACGTGAACAGGTGATCATGTCGTTTACTATCCAATCCTTTGAGAAAATCGTGAATAAGGTGAACAGAAAGAAAGGGGTAATTTTTTAATGAGAGGAAATATCGTGAACAACGTATACTGAATCAATAAGGAAAGTATCTTTGGTAGAGGAAATGGTGAACGATGTGAACATCTCTAGATACTTTTCCAATGGAGCAGGAGTGACACCTGAAATAGGCGCAAATGGACGATCTCCAAATAAAATTTGGGAATAAGTCGTGAACTGGTGAACTCAGTGGGTATATCACGTAGTGATGTCTTTCGCATGAAAGACGCCCACTGATCGTCCATTTTGATCGGCCAGCTGGTAATAAGCACCGCCGATCTTCTTTATTACCTTACTAGGTAAGAACTTCCGGTCCAGCTTTGCATTGTAGTGCGCGGCTGCGTCACTTTGCCGGAAGTTGCGCCTGTAGACCACTTCGCCAGGCTGGTATGTAACCAACCTGGAACGAAGGTTATAGGCCTTTGCATTTCGAGACTGGGCCTGGGTAGTGAGGTCGCGGATGGACTGGCGTAGGATTTCCAGGTGGTCAGGAAGTGGCAGAGTCGTATGGGGGTCATCCAGAAGATGCAGTTGCCGCAACAGATGGTAAATGCGGCCATGGGTGACCATTGGTTGCCCGAAGACTGCCTGATAGGGCGAAGTCCCTATCGTCGCGTGAGGTGCTGAGCGCAACGCGCAGGTTATTTCGGAAAGTTTGGCGTCCCACTCCTTTTGAGCAGGGTCCATATAAGAACGGATTGCTGCCAGTATGGAACGGTTAACACGTTCTGAGGCGTTAGCCTGAGGGGAATATACGGCGGTAAAGGTGTGTCCGACACCGAATTCTTGCAGAAAGGTTTGAAATACCGAAGAACGAATTGTACTCCATTATCAGTCACGACACTTTCCGGGACTCCAACAAGGTGAAATACCCTTCTCCTCAGGATGTCGATGACTGCTTTCGCAGTGAATTTTCGAAGCGGCTCAACGAAGGGGAATCGCGAAAGATGGTCCAAGACGATGAGCGCTCCAATGTTGCCAGACTTGGACCTAGGGTAGGGGCCGATAATATCGATGTACAAGCGCTGGAATATGCGCTCGGGAACGGACTGCAGCGTCATTGGTGGACGAAGGGTGTGTGAAGGGGCTTTGGTGGTTTTGCATGTGAGGCATGATCCCACATATTCACGCACTTGAGCGGCTATTCGTGGCCAATAAAACCATTGACGTAATCGCCCGAGGGTTTTGGCCACGCCACCATGCGCACTCAAGGGTGGGTCATGAGCTCCCTTCACTAATTCTGCCGTCATTTCTGACGGCACCCACAACTTCCAGGCCAACTGGTCTTGAAGTCCGTTTCCGGTCGCATACTCGGTCCGCTTGTACACGAACCCGTCTACAACTTTTAGGTCCGGCAGCTGATGTTGTTCTGCCTGGACTTTTGCCGCTAGCTCCCTATAAGAAGCACTTTGGAAATGCGGCGACTCTAAGTCTAGCTCCATTGGAGTCTCCCCGCCTTCTGCCGGCATCAACGCCTCGGCAGAGAACATGCGCGACAAGGAGTCCGGCACTACGTTTTGGCTTCCCTTTCGGTGGACAATTTTAAAGTTGAAACCTTGAAGTTTCAAGGCCCACCGGGCTAATCGGCCATTAAGGTCTGGTTGGTTCATTAGCCATTTTAGGGAAGCATGGTCGGTCACGATTTCAAATTCGTGACCTTCCACGTAGGCACGGAACTTCTTGATTGCCAGCACCGCTGCCAGACATTCTTGCTCAGTGACGGTGTAGTTTCGCTGAGCGGGATTCAGCTTATGGGACATATAGGCGATGTGGGCTTCAGCTCCGTCTTCTGTGCGTTGCACCAGCACGGCACCGACTCCATGTTGACTTGCGTCACATTGGATGGAGAAGGGCTTGTTGAAATCTGGGCTGTGCAGCACTGGGGCTGAAGCAAGGCTGTGTTTCAATTGCTTGAAAGCATTTAGCCTCTCATCGGTCCACACAAACTGACTCCGCTTAGAAAGCATGTCTGTCAGTGGTGTCGACAATGACGCATATTCTCTGACGAAGCGCCGATACCAACCGCAGATTCCTAGAAATCTTCGGAGTTGCTTCGTGGTAGAGGGAAGTGGGAAATCCATGATAGATTTCACCTTGTCAGGATCGGTCTGGATAGTGCCCCCACCAACAATGTGGCCAAGGTACTTGACGTCTCGCAAGAGGAACTTACTCTTTTCCACATTGATGGTGAGGCCAGCTTGTCTCAAATGGAAGGCGACCTGATGAAGTACCTGAAGGTGCGCGTCAAACTCATCTGTTATCACCAACAGGTCGTCGAGGTACACGAATACCTGGTGCTTGAGTTGGGGCGGAATAACTTTATCCATCAGTCGCGACATCGTTTGGGGTGCATTACACAACCCAAACGGCATCACGACAAAATGGTAAAGGGGTCGACCGGGCACAGTGAAGGCTGTCTTCTCTTTCGACTTTTCCTCTAAAGGTATTTGCCAAAAAGCATCCTTCAGATCAAGGCTGGAGATGAAATTTGCCTTAGGGAGTCTGCTGAGAATTCCATCGATCAGCGGCAAAGGGTAGGCATCCTTCACTGTGACCGAATTGACCTTCCGGGCATCCAGGCATAAGCGCACTTTCGAGGGCTTTACCACCAACGTTACCGGTGAAGACCATGCACTCTTCGACTCTTCGATTACGCCCAACGCTAACATCCGGTCAATTTCCTGATATAGGAGCTTTTCGACAGCTGGTGACACAGAGAAATGTCTCTGTTTTATGGGTTTCTGGTCACCAGTGTCGATTTCATGACGGATGAGCGTAGTCTTTCCCAAGCCCTCAACAGCAAATGAAGGAAAGCAAGCAATCGCAGCCCGAAGTCTACGATGCTGCTCCTGTGTGAGAGGGTGGGCGCAATCGTCGAGTGCGTCGAGGCTGTTGGTGGTGTCGACCTGTGGTGGTGGCGCAAACAGGTCTGTGGCCAGGGCGAAAAGACGGACGAAGTCCACTCCCAGATAGAGATTCTGACTGAGAGTGGGTATTATCCACAACGTCAACGTCTTGGTGAGCCCCCGGAACGTAATGTCGGCTGATACTCGGCCTACGGCTTGATGTTGAGTGCCGTCAGCTGTTTTCAACCCGAGAGAAGCTCTTTTCCAGGGAAAAGCGTTCCTCTCGAGGAATGAGCGGGCTAGATCAGCCGCCATCACGCTCACGTTGGCTCCCGTGTCGATCAAACCCGATGTGAGTTGGCCGAACAACAGAACCTGCGCGTAAGGTCGAACGTCACCTGGAGGCACGTTCAACAGAGTCGCACAATCCAATTGATAACGCCAACGACGGAACTGGGCGTAGAAATGCCTCATTCTCAACGTTTAGCGTTTAGGTGTATTACGTTGTTTTTTAATGGTGTCAATTTCTGCGTTAAAAATTCGGTTTCGGACCGCCGTATATTTCCGCCATCTTAGGTGGTATGGCAGAAAAGCCAAAGGTGTAGGAGGCTCAGCCTGTAAGTGTGGTATAGATAAGGTGGTGGATTCCCCACACGGCTGAATACCAGTATCATTGGTGACTGGGCCCGAGGAATTTGGTGACAAATCACCGGTCCTACCTACTTGCTGGAGCGTGGGGGAGACTGGTTGTTCTGGGGGAGGCGTGAGGTCTTGTTCCGCGCTCCCTGTTGTAAGTTTTTTGTTTGGCAGTTAGTACAATTTGGTTTGTAGGTATCTGCCTTTCCGCAACCATAACAGAAAATAGTTTGGGCCTCCAAGCAGTCATCAAAACGGTGTCCCACTTGCTTACAGTTCCAGCAAGTAGGCAGGACCGCGACTGCCTCCACTCCATGCTCTCCAGATGAGTTTTGAAATTGGTCCAGTGAGTCTTCTTCATTCAATTCCTCCGCGGTATTTCTCCATTGCGATGATCGGCGTCGACCTCCGAGCTCCATTTCGAAGTTCTCCGCACGGATGACGGCCTGACGGAGCAGTCGGACAGAAGGAAGATGAATTTGGAGCAGTCCACGACGAATATCTGGCAGCAAATTGCGCCTGAGCATATCTGCCAAGTCAGCGTCAGCGATAGGGCGCTGTAGGCGGTCAACTAATTTGTATATTGCCGCACTGAAATCGTCGAAAGTTTCATTCGGACGCTGTTTCCTGTTCCTAATTTGCTCCATCAGGTCGGCATCCGTGAAGCGATCAGCGAAATGATCGCTCAGGGCCGACTCCAAATCTCTCCAACTGAAGTCTCGTCTTGAATTATAGAACCTCCAGAACCAATCAGCGGCAGGTCCAATCAAAAGCAGGTGCATATGCTGGCATAGAATGTTAAAATTCCCACCCAGCGTATTTCTGGTGAGAGCCGCTACCCTGTTAATAAAGACCTCAACTGGCACCGTAGATTCGCGACCCGAGAGTTTTAGGCCCCACCCACCAATGATACTAGCCACCTTATCGTGGTGAAACTGGACATTGTTGCCACGAGGGGTGCGCGGTGAGTATGAACGCTGCACGGGTACGAACGATTGCGCGCGAGGGTTGAGTCTCGGCGACTCTACATTCCCAGTCTGGGACAGAAGGTTCAACTGCGCCATGCGCTCCAGCATCGCACGCATGCCGCTCTGTAAATCCGATATTTGCTGTTGAAGTCCGCCCAATTCTTGGTGCACTATAGAGCGCACTCCGGCGGCTTCGGATTGTACGTCAGATATTGGGGACGCTTTCGATGACGGGCCAGGTGGCTGAATTAAACCTTCCGCCCCCGACTCGGCCTGCAGATCGAAGTCCCGTGTGTCCACATCGTCGGATCGCATGCCTCGGGTTTTTACTCCCGGCCGTTGCGTTTTAGGCCGAGCCCCTCGTGGCATAGATGCTGCTGCAGTGGGGGCCTGTCTGGCTCCTAAGGGGAGACTCAGTGGTCCACGGCACAGCGGGCAATCCGTACGGTTTCTGAGCCATTGCTCCAGGCACGTTTCATGAAAAGTGTGTCCACATTTTGTGGTATACGTGTCCTGGGCAGCAGCGAATGACTGCTGGCATATGGAGCACTGAGCCTCCACTGTGGTGCCAGACAGATCCTCACTACTGTGACGCAGTGGCATTGTCAGTCTGTGAAAAAGATTTCTAAGAAGTGAAAATTCAAATTAGGTTTTGCACGTTAACGTGACTAACGAGTTAATACGCTTAATACTAAAGAGGGTTGCGGAAAATTCACGCCGCAGCCAAGTGCACAACAGTGTGTGTCTAACTCTTACTAAAGTCTTAACAGATAATAGGCCAAAGTGCCAAATTCAAAATATATATATAATATATATATAAGTGAAAAAAAATATATATAATATATATATATATATATACTTGTGTGCACACCTGTGGTGTGACTAACTCTTTTAAGCTTTCCCAGCTAGTAGGCCAAAGTGCCTAAATTCAAAATAAGTGGGTGCACACCAGTGGTGTGATTAACTCTCACGAATTATAATCAATTAGCAAAGCCAAATGGCTAGAGTTAATTGAAAAATATAAATTCAAAGCTTTAGATTTACAAAAGTTTTAAATTTTCAAAGTTAGGTAAAAAATGTAATTTCAACGATCGGCCCTCTTATTGTGCTGAGCCCGATCCATTCCTCTCCATTTCAGGTCCGCTGGCTGGCTGGCTATTGATTTCAAAACGCAAAAATGAAAATTTTCAATTACGAAATGTTAAAGCGTGGAACAAATGTTTATATGTGAAGTGAATTGAATGAATTGAATGTTTAGTGTGAAAAATATTTACGATTGAAAAATTGTACAAAAGTGACAATTACATTGGGTCGGTTCCGGAAGGGTACCGCCCAGTATGTGGGACTGTTTCTCTCACCCGAAATTCCTCGAAAAGAGAGGAGCTAAGGATCAAAACAACTATGTTGCTGCTTGACTCAACTTCAGCAAATGGTTCAAGTTTGGCCAAGCTGCAGGGACGTGTAGGCGGCACCACGCCAACCCCACGTAATCCGCCACAGCTTGAACCAAACCCAAGCCAAAAGCCGAAACTGGGTCAAGACAGCAAGGATTTACAAAAATTTGGGACAGCTTCCCAACATAAAGTGGGGCAGGGGCCCTTCGGTTGACCGGGACAGGAGCGGCGGTAAACCACCACAACCTGTTATCCGCGGCCAACCTCCAGGTTGCACCCAGAGTCAAAAAACTCAGAAGACAAAACAACAGGAAGCTGCCCAAGAGGTAGACTACAAGGAATGATTTTAACCGGATAGGACTGGGAAGGATGTTTGCGGCTAGTAAGGAAAGAGCGAGCGATGCAGGTCTTAATAAATGGGTTTTGTTCTCTCGAGCGAAGTAATATGGAATCGCAAAGGAGGCGATTCTAAGACCTGCGAGTGAGAATGGAATTTTAAGGTTTGAAGACGTAAAGTCTTAAGGGGAGTATGAGTCGAAACTCATAAATTTTTCTCACTCTGGTGGGTCACCCAAAAACGAGTTTCGGGCCCCACGTTGGGCGCCATTTGTAGCGGATTGTGAAGATGGGAGTGGCCTTAGCACAACTTAGAACCAGACCGAAGTCCAGAACCAAGAGTTCTAAGGTCAAAAAGTGGAATGGCTAATGCCATTCAAGAGGCAAAACAAAAAAAAAAGAATTGCCCCGAGAGCAGGGTGCCCTAGAAATGGCCGTGAAGGCCCCTCGTCCGCATTAGCGGAGCACCCATTAACCAACCCCGACGGATGCTGGGGTGCCGCTTTGCTAGCTCGCTGCGGCTGGGGTGGGTTCATAAAAAAATGGGGATGGTTTGCTCTCAAGAAACGGGATGCTACGTATATTCATCCGTCATGAATTGTAGCCGCAAACTGATATGTAAACATATCCAGGGACCAAAAGGGGGGCATAGTTCCGCAAAGGAAACCACCCAGGCTCTGCGACATGGGCTGACTAAGCAGACCCAGTGCTCGTGACAACGCACGGAGCCAGAAAATTGAAAATCTATAAAAGGGACCAAGGAAAAAGCGCTACCTCTCCTTTACAAGGAACCCGGGTGAGGCAGACAGCCCCGGGCCCCCGATGTTAGTGGAGCCCTGACCCCGATGGTCTGGGGTCCTCCACCCTCCGATACTGGCCATATTAATCAAATTCAAAAATTCAAAAATCTAATCTAAAACCAGAAACTACAATGATGGCCAGTATCCCTCCCTTGTAAGATGCTGAAAAAGCCGAAAAAAATCACGAAAAACTAATCATTTTATCATAGGCCAGCCAGGCCACGCGCAGACCCTGAAAAGCGAGAAAGAACTTCTCGGGCTTTCGCCCAATAAGAAGGCCAGAAATGATTTAAATTAGCACAACATTGTATTGGTTTCTTCTTAACCGCAAATTAATACAATACCCCGACTAAGCACTACCTATCTTTCTAGGAAGTTCTCAGCAGTATTTAATAAACATTTTTTTTTTTTCTGAAGGCAAATAATTGGTTCCTACTGAACTAGAACATAGAACTAGAACATAGACATGATTTCCTCTCAAAGCTATAGGCTGCCGAGAACTTTTTTTTTATTCCATAGTGTCTATTATCCGGTGGAATGATCGTAACGCAATTAAATCGGCTTCCTCAATTTCAATAACTCATTTGTTAAGTTTTTTTTTTCTCTAATTTCGCGCACACATTATTGTTAAGTTAACGTAGTATCATTCAACCGGCACATACAATGTCTTAACGCTATGCATACAGTCTCCGTATTAAGCAAAAATAAATTTTATAATCAACTTTTATAACAATTTACATTCAATGATTGCCACAAAGGTGCTGGGTGGGTAAGATGATGATAACTTTCCCTGTAGTAGAAATGAAAGAAAAGCAAGAACTATCGTATATGGAAATCGATTTCAATATATACCTCCGTACGGTTTCATATTCCTGTCAAAACTTAAACTTATCATCTTGCGCACTCAAGTTTATATAATATTAGACTGATTTAGTAAGTAGAACACAATTAGGAATGCACGAATGCAACTGCTCCAATATTGACTGCCCAGTAGGCTTCGAACTAAATATACGACGAATGGTAACAGTATGATAATAAACATGAGCAATACGGCTTTACCGCTTTGAAATTGTAAAACTATAACAAGACTACTTATGATAAATATTTTTGGTCGTTAATTCTAAAGCAGCACACCAACTAATATACGCATAATCCATAGGTGTATCAAGCAAATAATGTGATAATCTAGTAGTGTGATAATCAAACAGTGTGCTACTAAGTTATCATCTAAAGATGCAAGTATTAAAGCAGTGAGTTTAAGTAGTTTCGATTCCAGTATTGAAAGTATCATATTTGCATACACTGGACTTCAGTTGTTGTTCCTGGCCGTCTTGGGTTCTTTAAGGGTTGCTCTCTCAGGCAAAGCGGTTACATTTCAGATCTCCATCAGATGCAGTGGTCCTAACCCATCGAAATAACGAGCGGTGATGATGGACAAACATACGCAAGCAGCGTCTCCCGTTTCCCCCAAAGATATAACACCATAAATCAATCACGTGGAACTTCTTCCGCGTGTATTTTTAGAGGAGCCGCCTAGACGATGACCGCGTAATCTGGTAGGCCCAACCTGGCAACTATCGATAGTCTCGATTTAGTTTTTTCAGCAGGCGAATGTAAATCTGATGGAAGAACTCCAGCCCACTGAAAACGGATTTAACTATTTCTAGATGATTAGTAAAAATTACTTGTGATGTGGCATGCCACAATTGCTCCTTCGAGGCATCAGTGTCCAGTAATGTACTCGAAATTTTATCGCTTCACATGCGCACGTAATCCGGCAACAGAAAGCACGCACATGGAGATTCCGCTCGCATCTATTGGTCCGCATTCGATCCACCATAACCTCCCAAGGTGTTCTCCAAGAGCACATTTTTCACAACAAAGCTGATGAAAATCGCACACTATATTGTGGAATCAGTTGCAGCATTAGCAGTGAAGAAGGGAGTAACCACCATCAGCTAATATACGCGTAATCCATAAATTCAATTGCACTTTCCTACTTAATTCTGGATTTAGCACCAACACTTCCCGCGCAACACAATTCCGAAAGCAAATCAACAGTCCAATTGGGGAATATTACTTTGTCCATTCCGCCACTCTATTTGCAACTCGCCATAATAGTTCTGTTAAAATTATTCCATGCCGACTTCATTTACCACCCTTCGATGGCCGAACAGCACAAGTTCACAATCACAGAATCATTCACATTCCCATTAATGCAGCCAGCCGATTTCCAAAATCCCATCACTACTCCTGTGCGCCGCTATTTCCCTTTCGATTCGCGTCGACCACGAAAACCAAGTCTTTATGACGAAGTTCTACACGAAATCGAACACGGCACGTGCATGCGGTTTTCAATCAACTTTATTCTTTCCGGATGACGATTTTTCACGAGAAAACTTAAAAGAGAACTGGTCATTGCACAAACAGAACCACTTGTTGAGCTTCTTGCTGTGATTCGGATGCTCGCGATTCACAAAAAAAATGGTACGAAGATCACACTTTAAGGCATAACTACTTCACGAATAATTGAAAAATCTAGGCTAACAATATTCACCAAGGGCAGAAATATCCAGTCTCTTGATTTTAATAAGTCACTTTCTCGCCGCCACGACGTCTGGCCTCCGCCAAGAATTGCGATCGACTCCCCAGAGCTTATCGCTGCCAGCACACAGCCCAGTGCCGGTCTCGAAATTTTACACAAACAATTTACCGTTAATACGGTAAATTCATTTGTGAAAATGAAATTTTAATACGACATCGCTTGTGTTTCGATTTCTCGAAAACAAGATACCGTTAGAGGTCATTTTGTAGAGGACTTCTGATACATTACGTATCAGAAGGCGTTTGCCGTGAATTTAAAAAAATTCGAAATGGCAAATGCTACATACTCTCGAGATATTCAATGATTTGTGTTTTGGTTTGTACTGGAGATATATGGAGAGTGCATTTTTCAATATTGATTTTAACATACTTCCACAAAAGATAGATTTTTCAAATTTTGTAGAATAATGTAATAGAGTATGCATTTTTTGAATCCAGTGTTCACTCAAAAATTAGGAAAATGCAGATTGAACTTTTATGCTTAGTAGGGCAGTATATATATACTTGCTTTCAGCAGAATGTCAAAAACTGACGTTTCCGAAGCGATTGTACCATAACAACGTTAACATCGCATTAAGCTTAAATTTGGCGGCATGCGATTTGCAAATTAACTTTCTTGGCAAATAACATTAAGATTCTACCAACTGTATGCTAAATACTATTTGTAACTCCTTTATCAATGTTTCATTCAGCTCATCAATTTTAAATTCATTCAAGTTTGATGGCTCATCGTACTGCTATATTATGAACCAGATCGAAGTTTACGGTAGAAACCAAGTTATAGTAGCAAATTTTAAAAACTACTTTCACGTTAAATTCCATTAGGCTGAAAGAAAATAGGCGTAATTTTTCTAAGTAAAACAATTGAGTAAGCAATTTAATAATTATTTATTTCAAATATATTTCCTTTACACCAATACATAATTTTCATCCATGCATTTCATATTGCGTACATATGCGCTGCTGAAAACTTTCCAACGTCGCGCTAATTCAATTAACCAACCAGCTAATTAAACTTTATCCTAGTAAAATTATCTGCAAAAAAAATCCCATTTGCTGGAAAATCATTGTTTCTATTTCTGTTGGAACTATCCTACGCATAAAATTAGTAAATTTGTCGACAGAAAGTGCCGACGTAGATATTGAAAAAATTAAATGAATTCAAATTCGACGCGCGTTCAAAATTCCCAAAATGATTGCTTTTCGTGACCAAATAAATAGCACGAAAATGTTTTCCTGTAGAAATAAATAGCAAAATCGAGTGACCGGAATTCAGGCACGGCTGCGTACTTACCTTTATTCTTATGGAAACATTTTCCATTTCACCAAAACATCTGATCAATAATTTATTTAATACTTTGCAGTTAAAGATTGGCTGCATCTGATTCCACCAACGGCTGTAGTAGCTGGTATTGGTTATATGTCGTATCTAGCTTTCTGTCCCCATGGCAGGCCGACACCTAGTACCCGATGCAATAGGCGAGTTCGCTTAGATGAAGCCAAAGTAGTAGACATGGTCGATGTGGAGGATATTGCTGAGAAAGCTGCCTTTTGCCGATGTTGGAAAAGCAAAAACGTAAACAACTTTACATATTGCTAAATAAATGGTCTAAAAATTACTTTTCAGTGGCCTTACTGTGACGGGTCCCATGGAGAGCATAATAAAACAACTGGAGACAATGCTGGTCCTGTAGTGGTGAAACGAAAGGGTGCCTAAGACGGAATTACCATCACAATCGGATAGGAACCGATTGAACCATGCGTGAGTGAGGGTAGTGCAGATCAAAATCTTTTTACTCGGAATTGCCAGAAGCAACTAAAAGTTGTAATGATTGGTATTAAATAAAATAATAAGCAATTGCAATTTTCATAGATTTGTTATATAATTGGGTTGGAATAAATATAAACGAATGCAAAACTCATAAGTCGAACTTATGCATTTTCTTTCTCTGATCGCTGAAAATCACTGCCAAGAATTTACTTGAACGTGCTTGGAAAAAGGTTAATTTCGGTCTTGTCAATGAAAAGTTTTATTTTTTTCAAATGGTAGGAGACATTTTGTGTTTATTCATCTTAACATTCGAAAATTCATCCAAACCTAATTTTAGCAGTTTGTCCAAAATTGCTACTATAACTCATTCAAATTAACATAAAAAAACTTTAATTTTTTTTTATTGAAATTCTATCATTTACTGCCTGCATTGCTCAGAAATTTCTAATATTTATCAAATAATTCTAACTAAATAAATTTTTTTATTAAATCAGTTTTGAACTGAAGAAATGATCAAAACGTCAATTCAACAGTTTTTTTTTGGTTCTCAATTCTTTTTTTGGTTAAACTCTGCCGCTCGAGCTTGGGATGGATTAGTCAAGCATGGGGACAGTCCTTCCCCTGTTGAGATCGGGAAACATCTCAACCCTTATTAAAACGATCAAGTGCTTGATTGACTCCAGTATGATGTAAGTTGCGATGTGCAGATGGCGAGCAAGGTGCAGGTGGTTGTTCATCATTATTACTGGGTATTGTCTAGTAGCAGTACACAATCTACGACTCCTAATCAGCGACATCTGTAGGATGTCAAGAGTCGGAAGTCTCAGAAACAATGCAGTATCTCCCATGTAACTATTCGGGACTGACGAAAACCAGACAGCGCTACTTCAGCGAGTCCTGGCTGGTTGATCTCACACGCGAGGTGGAGTAGAGACTGAAAGCCATCCTTCAGTCGCAAAAAGGTCTGGGACCCTCGATGGCAGTGGTGGCTCGTGGTTTTGAGACTAAGGGAAGTACAGCAAAATATATAAGCATATAATATAGATAAGCATACTTATGAAGCGCGTAGTAAACTATACATGCGATTTTTTTGAAATATCGTGTAAAAAATCAATTAGGTATTTCAATGCTGACCATATTTGCATTAAAAGGTAGTGATAAGCATAGCTTATTTCGGTGATATTCCTACTCAATAATATCAAAAATCTCACAAAAGTTCAAATTATGTATAGTATTTGAAAGCAAAAAATAATACTAATTCCTTTAATTTTTTTTAAATTTAAAAAAAGTTAAATTGAAAACATTGCAGGCTAAATAAATGGTGAAAGTTTTTTAATAGCTCATAGTAGTACCACATTAAATTAGAGAGCCAATGCCACAATAAAAATAAATTCCTTATATAATTTGCAATAAAAGTGCCTAATAGAGTTACCTTTTGTAAACAGTTGACTGAGCGATTTGCGGTTGCCAAGACTCAATAAGATCCTCAATGAAAAAGACTACCGCAGTAAATACTCTATGGCACAATCCCATCAACATTCCACATTAAAATCCATATTAAACGGGTAAATATTAACTTTTCGAAACAGAATCTATTCAATACACTCTCACTTTAACGAGCTTTGTGTTATAATTTACTTTAAAAACTATCCTTTTATCCATCTTTAACCGACCGTATTAATACTAACAACACAAAAAAATCAAGTCAAAAGAATTATAACAGGTGAGTTTTTTTGCGAGAAGACATAAAAAAACGCATCTAATGTAAACAATAAATGCTAAAGAAAGCACTCCAGAAATTCAACATAGAAATAACGTCAACATAAGCGTCCAAAGTAATCAAGTGGTCATATCACCCAAAGCACCTGAACCAAGAAACTCATTTTGCGAAAGTAAACCCAAAGCAAATACAAAAAAAACGATCTGGAGAAAATAACACTCGAAACAATTTAACTCCTACAACTTGCACCGTACGTAAACCATGCGAACAAAACATAAAAGTCATCAAATCAGAAGGGGAACAACTCGTAAGAAAAGGAGCAGAAGAGAATCTACAAATTCTGTAACGTAGATCATGACGGGAAACAGAAACATAATAGGTCTATTCGCGTACTTCAGCAAACTGCAGTAGTAACAGAATTTGGCAGCTGGCTTCTTTTTGCTGCAAGATTTGGCTTGCAGCAAAAGTACGAAAACGACTTGCTGCGAATCTATTATAATATATTATAATAGATTCAGGTACGCGAACAGACGAAATAGAGACGCGGATAACTTTTCAGCGTCAACATATGCGTCCAAAACAATCAAGTGGTTATTTCACCAAAGCACCAGAACCGAAAAACTACGTCTTTTGGAAAAGCAAATCCAAAGCAGACACAGAAAACCGATCTGGGGAAAATTGCATACGAAAAAATGTAACACTTACTATTTTATTCCCCACATGAAGATCACAATAGCTTGCACCGTACATGTGTACATGTGAACAAAGCAGAAACTGCATCAATTTCTAAAGGGAACGGCTCGCAAGAAGAGGAGCAGAAGAGAATCTACAGAATCCGTAGCCGTATCTTCGAAACTAGGCCACTTTTTCCTAGAATGGTATGGAAATTTCGCCCGAAACTACTCAGAAAGGTCCCCGAATTCATGCTGGACCAAAAAAATTTTTTTGAGAAAATGGACGTTTTCGCCCAAAGTTCCTTATCAAAATTTTGTTTCGTCCTTCAAATATCATTATTATACTCGCCGACCATTTTCAATCACCGAAATCGCCGTAAAAGCAGAAAGTGCAAAATTATGGCCAAAAAACCCCTTACTCCCCTACAAAACCGAAATGTTTGTATGACAGCAATAGGTCTTGGCCCGTTATGTCTCAAAACACTCTAACTCAAAATTGGCCGATTTCAGCTATTTTTGCTCTAAAAGCCTTTTGAATATTTGAATAAAATACTAAAAACATTCAGATTTACATGAAGGTCACGTTTGTGCCATATTTCCATTTCAAATTATATATATTGTGATCGGATGTGCTTTCTAGTCAAAATTGAATTACTTCTAGAGAGGAAAATGTTTTTTGCATGAAGATTCATTTTTGTGCTGATGCAAATAATGCAAGAGCAATAATATTGTTTCTTGATTAGCCACCTTATTCAACGTATTTTTTATTAACATAAAAAGTTTAACTATAGTATCAGGAGTACCATTTAGAAAAGTCTATTTGCAGACAAACACAGCCATCAATTCTAAATTCCCATAAATTTCCTAAAAAAGATATATTTGAAATCAAACTGAATATCGTTTAAAACTACGAATTAAATTTTCACTACCAAAACACTTGCTAATTTAATTTCAATCAATCGGTTTGCCTACCAACGTAAAAGCTGGTACTGAGTTCGAGTTCACGTGAAATTTTGACATGTTTCCATTATCTGGTCATTCTTTCGAGCGAAAATTTTGACAACGGAGAAAAGCAGAGACACTGCTCATTCCTGACGGATAAAATGTCAAGAATTTCACTTTTCGATCGATTTTCTTATTGGAAAGTCATTTGCACTGCTCCATTTTCAAACTGAAACACTAAATGTCACTTTTTCGCTCGAAAGAATGAACTGCACAAACTAAATTTGCGTGAAATGATTGACAACATGTTTTAGTGCCATCTATGTTTTCGAAGCGAAAGCAACTTCAAAGCAACTTTTCATGCTAAGAACACAATACCAAACTTGCTTATTTTTAAGCTAAATTTTCGCCGAAACAGATTTCACGTGAAATTTTGTATGAAAATTTCACGTGAAATCGAACTCAGTACTATGCTTAACATAAAACATCTACACGTGAAGTATATATAAACGACGCGTATAGATAATTTAGCATCATAATGTGTACGCAGCATTCCTAAATAGTAGCCCAAGTCAATTTCAAAGTTAGCTTGTGCTACTTTAAATCGTTCATTCACACCGGTTTTCATCGTTCGAACAATTTTGTTCACCTAAATGATGTCAATTCATGTTTTTGGTCAAACTTAATGCCCCTACACGCTATCAAGCTTTCCCCGCCTATGAACAAAAGCAATAAATAAAAATGTACATCGGGCGGTTTGACACATGTTTTATTTTCGTGTTTTCATCAATTAAAAGTGTAAATGTATAGATTGGTCAATAAACAGTGCGAAAGTAAAAAGTGTTTTGCACCAATTTCTCATAGGATTTCGCCCCAGAATGTGTAATGTAAGTTCAAATTCAATTTGAACCAATGCATATATTTTTATCGAATTTAGTATAGAAAGCTTTCGACTCGTGGAAAGAAATGGTTGCTAAATGTGTGCAAGCAACATTTTCGACTTCCCCTTACAAAATAACATCAAATTTCATTCAGAAAATTTGATTTATTTTGAAATTTGTGCTCCATGTGACACATATTTTATTTTCCCCGCTATTCCAACTAATGCCTAGTACTATACTCTTCGCGAAACGAATTCAACGGTCAAATCCCATACAAAAAGAGCTTTACTGACGAATTGAAAAGCTCTTTTTGTATGGAATTCAACCGTTGAATTCGTTTCGTGAAGAGTATAGTACTAGGCATAACCCGTAAATCGACCATGTTGACAACAATAGAAATGTATGGAAATGTATGTTTACATAGAGAGTCTACAGCGCAGAAGGGTATAGTGAGCGGCATTGAGGGGAAAGCTTTTTTGCAGAGAGTAAATTGCATATGTAGTAAAATTGCTTCATTCACGTACGGGTTCATGGATTATGACTGCGTGTCCATTCTTTATATGTCTATGCGTATACTCTATTCTCTGCTGGATAAAGGAGCAAAAAACACGCCTACTAGTTGCGTTTTTTGCTCCGGTGCAGAATAGAACAGTAGGCGCGTTTTTTCCTCCTCTATCCAGCATTGAACAGGATAGACGCATTGGAAAGAACAACACACTGAACTCACTAGTACAGAAATTCTATTCCTCAAAGGTAGTTCACGTGCTGAACTACAGAATGTGCTGATAGAAAAAAGAAAAGCTCATGAGAATTTGTCTTTTCTGCCATGAATTGGCTTTGGTTTTTTCAAGGCTATGTTGAATGTTTTGGTAGTTAGGAAATTAGAAAAAGCCCTCATCATGTGTAGAAAGTTAAAAGAAGTAATTTTCTGTTAGCCCTTTTTCCATATTTTATCGATCATGGTAGTTGATACTCGTTATTTTCTCCCTTTATTTTCAGCTGTTTTGGGTAAAACTCGACTTGATGCACCACACAGCCGTTACATGAATTTTGGCGATAGATGTCTGGCTAGACTGTTTGTGTTTTTGTGATTATGTGTTTGCTTTTGGGTTTTTTGTTTGTTTGCTTTTCTTAATTGTGTTGTCTTCTCGAGTATTTTTTGCATAATTGTGTGTGTTTGTGTTCACTTTTTGACCCCTGCTACCGCCTATTCGCCTTCTGCTGGTAGAATTTCCCGGCTGTGGTACATCAAGTCGAGTTTACCCGGTCACACTTCATCCATGGGTGATTGTATCAATCGCGTGAACTCGGGCATAATACTGCGAGAAATGCCGGAAGCACTCTATTTCAACTTACGTTGAAAGATTCAGAACCAATCGTTGGAACTTCACTGCGCTTGAGGCTTCTTTCAACACACTTAATAAGCAGCTTGAAGATTCCCGCAAGCAGACCGAAAAGCTTAATCGAATGTCCGTCTACGTCAATCTCGCAAGATTTGCGGACCGTCTGTGATGTGGCTACAATCTTACCTCTCGCTTCACCTGTTAGTCCTGAAAATCCTCTAAACGACAAATGCAGCATCGTTGCATTCTGATGATAAGTCTGGCTCTGTTACCGTTCCTGATAAGCAGGTATTTGCGCTGCGTGACACACCGCCACTTTTTGTTGCCGTACGTCCTCTCCAAATTTTCATTAGTCGTGTAACTTATGGAGTAACTGCAGAGCATATTTTAAAGTTTATTGTGTCTTGCCTTGGCTTTTCACCTAGCACTTTATCCTGCGTCAAACTGACGCCCAACAATTTACCGGATAAAGCTATTGCCTTGTTCAAAGTTGTTGTATCTGCTGGCTTAGATGTCATACTTGCGCCAGAGTTTTGGCCTACTAGAGTTTTGTGAAAGAATTTAAACTATGACAACAGAAACATTACATGCCTAACCAGTAGATGTTCTTCGCTCCGTGTTTATTAACAGAATATCCGCGGTTTGAGGGCCAAACTTAATGAAGTTCTGCTTGCGAGTACTTTAGATACTCATTATATTATATGTTTCACGGAAACATGGTTTACCGTGTCATTCCGTTTTCCGCCGAGATCGTGATCACGTTGCTTCTTGCAAAGCCGATGGAGGTGGTGTTTTAGTTGCCTTCCACAACACTGTTCGTGAAGCAGTCTGTGCTGAGTTCGTTCCTTCTCCTCCTATTGAGTGTATTGTTGTACTTATTATCCTTTCTCCAACTTCCGATCTACTGGTCTGTTTTATTTATAGCCAATGTAATTCGTCTGTCGCCACATACGAACGTTTTTTTGCTGAGCTTTCTAGCTCCATTCTCTCTCAGTTTCCGTCATCTCCCCTCCTTATTTTTGGTGAGTTCAAAATGCCTACTGTGGAGTGGGAATCCAATAACCTCAGTTTACTATCTTACAATCATTTCTCCATTGCGACTTCTTCCTTTCTTTCACTTTGTTCTTTTTCTCAAATTAACTGCCTTCGCAACACCAACAATAAAATCCTCGATTTAGTTCTTTCTAACATCACTTTAGATTTCTTTCTCTCCTGCTCCTTTCGCATATGTGCAACCTGATATACATATATATGCATGTCTATATATATAGATATGTACTTTGTATACAATTTTATATAACTATCTTACTATACAGCATCTATTAATGGAACTCATATGATAACTGCATAACGACTGCAAAAAAAAGGATTGTTATGTTTATCGAAAATGGGCTAAACTCGACTACGTGCCCAATTAGACAATTTTACTGATAGATGTTCAGTTGATATGTTTGTGTTTTTTATGGGGTTGTTTTTTGCTTGTTTGGTTGTTTATCATCATCGTGTTGTCTTCTCGATTAGTTTCTGTATGTTTTTGAGTTTTCTTCGCCAAGTTTTTTCCCCTGCTCCCACCAGAGGACGAGCAAAAATTGAAGAATAACTAACAAAAACGCTCAACAAATGCACGAGAAGACAGAACACTGAGCATAAACAAAGAAACAAAAAAACCCTCCAATATAAACACAGAACCACAAAAATACCAGCTAAACATCAACCGGTAAAATTGCCTAACCGCTATGGGGAGCATTTAGTCGAGCTTTACCAATTTAGGCTCTCAGTTTCCGTCAATTAATTTTTATTTATTTTTCACACTAGGAAAAGTAGTTTAAGATAAGACTGATTTTAGTATTGTGTGTGTGTGTGTGTGTGTGTGTGTGTGTGTGTGTGAGTTGGGGGAGAGGCGCATTGGCACCTCTAAGCACTCAAGCCAAAGGACCCATTGTACTTATTTCCCCCTGCCTACCACAGTTTCCCAGACTTCTTAGACCAGATCCAGACCCAGACCCAGACTTCTTCTTCATATCTGAGACGCGCAAACGCTGGGCATTCACAGAGCAAATGCTCCGCAGAGTCAGCCTCTTCTAGACAGGATGAACAGAGGTCATCCTGCGCAGCACCTATTCGGTTCATATGTCCTCCTAGGCAGTTGTGTCCAGTCAGAATACCTACCATGGCCCTGCAAACTTTCCTGCTCTTATTGAGCAAGAATCCCGCAGTCACATGGTTGGGTTCTGAAAGGAATACCTTCGTGTGCCTGGCCACACCGGCAGCCGTCCATCTATCTTTGTGAGCATCATCTACCCACTTTCGAATAATGGCACGTGCAGATGCGGTCGGCATACCCAAGGCGGGTTCAGGGCCCCGTAGTGGAAGTCCCGAACCTTGCTTCGCAATGACGTCAGCAATTTCACCCTGGTACCCAGAGCACCACAGCACACCACAGTGCCCTGGTACCCAGAGCAGATGCACCCTATTGAATCTGGCGACAGAGTTCAATCGTGCTCTGCACTCTTGGACAATTTTCGAGTTTGTCAGGGGTCTGCGCAGCGCCATCAGTGCAGCTTGACTGTCACTGCAAATAGCAATGCTCTTTCCCCTCCATCTTTCTTCAATTGCCCAACAGGCAGCTCTCAGGATAGCAAATATTTCTGCTTGAAAAACCGAAGCGTGCTCTCCAAGAGAGAAAGCCCATCTGCCATTCGATGAATGTAGATAGACACCAGCTCCAGATCTACTATCAGACCTCGAGCCGTCCGTGAAGAAGATTTCCGAATATCCCCTCGTACACAGATCTGGATCATCCCAGTTACTTCTGCTTAAGAGAATTACTTCGTACCTTCTTCTGAAGTCGAGGAAGGGCACCCGAGCGTCCGAAGGCATCGTGAGAATCGGAGAGATCTCACACATCGAACTCCTAATAGAGCAGTGCCCCACATCGTCTTCACATACCCATAAGCCAAGCTGAGCTAGTCTATGGGCAGAGCTCATCGCCACACTCTGAACTTGAATGTCGAGAGGAGGCAAATTGAGAAGCGCATCAAGGGCCGCACCTGGAGTAGTGCTCATGGCACCACAGATACCCAGGCACACCGTCCTTTGCAGCGTGGCTAACTTTTTCCGAGCATACAATAGCCTCACGATAGTCCACCACACCACCGATGCGTACGTGAACATCGGCCTAATTATTGCTGTGTAGATCCACATCACTACACGAGGCTTTAGACCCCATGTGGTAGCAAAAGCTCTCATGCACTGCCCGAAAGCTTTTATAGCACGAGTAAGCTTCACTTCCACATGTTTCTTCCAGATAAGTTTTTTGTCTGAAGTTATCTGAAAGTTGAAGTGTTACACCCTTCATGTTTGGAAGCACTAGTCCTCTCAGTTTTCTTTTCCTGGTAAACAAAACAAGTTTCGTCTTACCAGGATTCACTGTTAGGCCGTGCCTCGAACACCAGCTGCCAATCAGATCCAATGCACGCTGTTTATTTCTACATACCACATTCAGATCTTTACCGACAGCCAGTGCGGCCACGTCATCAGCATAAGCTTGTGCGTGCAGCCTTTCCCTGTTGCAGTTCGTTAAACAGGGAGTCGACTAGCATACTCCACAGGAGCGGTGATAGGACGCCCCCTTGAGGGCATCCATTTGTCGCCTCTGTTCTTAAGTAGCAATCGGATCCAGCTTCCGCCAGCAACCATCTCTGCGTCAGCATAGCATGAATCCACCTAACTAAGACATCATCCACGCCATGACCTTTCGCAGCATCACATAGTTCCACGAAGGGCGCGCAATCAAAGGCTCCTTCAATGTCCACAAATACCCCCAACGCATACTCACCATTGGAGATCGCTCCCTCAACTCTGGCCACCAAAGAATGAAGGGCCGACTCGCATGATTTTCCTCGCTGGTACGCATGTTACTCATCATTCAAAGGGTTAAACCTGAGCGCCGTAGTACGTATGTGTCATTCGACAAGTCTCTCTAGGCATTTCAACATAAACGAAGTAAAGCTGATCGGCCTAAAGTTCCTTGGATCAGAATAGTCATCTCTCCCCGGTTTAGGTATAAAAACTACCTTAACCTCTCGCCAAGGTGACGGAACATACCCCAAGGAAAGGCATGCCCAGAAGATTTCTCTCAGGTCTGCCCCCAAGTGGTCAATTCCCTCCCTAAGCATAACCGGATAGATACCATCCAGGCCCGGCGATTTGAAATTTTCAAAAGACATGATTGCATCCCTGACCTTTTCACTAGTGACCACAGATCTAGTTGTGTACCAGTACTTCCTACTGCTGCGAAGAGCAGGAATTTCGGTCACAGGCGCATTTGCCTTCTGCGACTCAATCACCGGAGCTCCCGGGAAGTGAGTCCCAAGTAAAGTCTGCAAAGACTCCTTTTTGGACTTGGTAAAATCACCATCCGAGCGTTTAAGAGAGTCTAGCTTAGCTGATTGATCCTTCTCTAGGACTTTGCAAAGCCTAGACGTCTCCCGTGCGCCTTCCAGTCTCTCACAGTAAGATCTAAATGATTCCCTCTTAGATGTCCTCACTAGCTTCTTATACGTTCTCTGCAAAGTTCTGTAGGCGATCCAGTCATCCTCATTGTTGCTCTTACAAGCTCTGTCGAGAATTTTCCTGGTACTTTTCCTTAGCTTCTGCAGTTCCCGATTCCACCAGGGAACCGTCCTGCCACATCTGCTCTTACTGATCGGGCAGGCCTCTTCATAGCTACTCATTAGGTCTCTATTCAGAGTGCTCAACCGGGATTCTATTGACTTTGGCGATTTTATCCTACCACTAGGACGCGCTCTGTCTGCAAGAAGCCGATTGAACGTAGGCCAATCAGTGTTTCTTGGGTTTCTTCTTTCCACCACGGGTGTTAAATCCGTGGCTAAAGAGAACACCAAGTAGCGATGATCAGAGAGTGAATCCTCATCTGATACATTCCATCCAGTCATTGATCCAACTATTCCAGATGAACATAGCGATACATCAATGACCGCCCTTCTGTTTGGGGTGACAAATGTGGGAGTAGTCCCAGTGTTTAAAATCATCAGCCCGGCAGAAGTTATAAAATCAAAGAGACTTTTACCCCTGGCGTTACATTTGTTGCTGCCCCAGCTGGTATGCTGGGAGTTGGCATCGCAGCCCACCACAAGTTCAAGTCTCTCCGATTCAGCGTACAAGACCAGGTCCTTTAACTCCTGTATAGGCGGGGGGAGTAAGGAGTCAAAGGGAAAGTAAGCTGAGGCAACTATCGTGCGCTTAAGCCTACCATTTTCTCGGTGTTGTACGACGACCGCTGACAGGTCCGGGCTTGAAATCTGTCTGAGAATGGTGGCATCAAGCAGATTGGAAACCAGAACACAAGTCCTCGGCCGTATTGATCTTTCATCATAAAAGATCTTGACCCCCGTGGTTGGACTAAGTCCGTAGATCCTACCGCCTCGAACCCACGGTTCCTGTACAAGTGCAATGTAGGGGGAGACTTGCAGTTTTGTCAATTTTTCGCTCAAAAGATAGGACGAAGCCTTGGCACGCCGCAAGTTGATCTGGACAAATCTTATACCTTCAGGCACAGAAACGTCCGGAGTTTAAATCTTTGGATCCCTTTGCAGGGACCCTTAGACTCAGTGAAACAAACTCTATAGGAGAGAATTTCCACTGGATCTCTGCGTTTTGCTCTGGCGATCTGTCCATAGACAGTCACAAAAGTTCGTGGCTCACCACTTCCTGATTTGGTTAAATTTAACCGCATACAAGAAGTAGCTCAGCACCATCCGGTACCTGTCTCTTAGCATCGAGAAACTTCTCTGGTCAAGTACGATCACCAGGTTGAAACCATCTTCACCTATGGTGGGATTCTTCCTGGGATTCATGTACTTGATGATCCAGTGTTTCGCATCGATGCCCGGATTCAGTTTGCCGAACATGCCAGTGATGTCACCTGCACTCTTGCGAACACCAGGGATCCAACAACTAACATAATAGGGTTTGGCTAGGTCGGAGTCCAAAATGGTAAATTTGGGCCGACTGCCAGTACCCAATTTAAGAACGATCTGTGTGAGCCACTCCTTGGATATTTGATTGGAGCAGGCGACTTGGAGGTGACCGTCCACAAACTTCGCTTGCGTGAAGTTGTAAACTGGTCCCGACTCTGCTATCTCTTGCCACAGCTCGTTCTTAAGGATAGCGCACTGACCTTCGATCAGTTTGCCACCCTTGCCAGACACACCTATCACAACAACCAGCGAAGAACACGCAGATTCTGCATACGTTCTCTTCCCTACCCTTGCGGAAGGTGTGTTTGTGCCAGAAGGGCCAGCCTCTGCAAGATCTCTCTCGCAGATTTTGACACCTTTCGGCACCTTGCGCTCAAAGATGCAGGTATCCGCTTTCGCCTCAACCTTGCATCTCTTTCGTGCGCCGCCGCTGGCAGATTTGGCATCTGTGCTGGCCGGCTGGGAGATCTTCGGTGTGACCGGTCCTTCCTTACCTTTCAGCGTCGTCGCTGAATCCCGATTTGCATCCGGAATCATCGATTTCTTGAACAGAGTCCTCTTCTGTCGACGGCTGAGAGCTTTCCCTGGTTCACAAAGTCCAGTCGGCGTAGCTTTGTATCCAGCCACCGGTCCAGAACATTTCTGCTCCGACCATGCGACCTTAGCATCACCAGCCAACCTTTCTTTCGTTACCCCGGGTCGGCTCAGAGGTTTCGCTGCCTGACATCCGGTCTCCAGGGAAACACCTGCAGTTAATACTGCGTTTGTCTCTCTGTCAGCCTCCGCCGGCAGCTTGCTTCTTTTGCGCAGTGCCCTACGTTGTCTCCGACTGAGAGCCTCCACAGGTTTCCAGAGTTCAGAGGAATGAGCACTCTTACTATCTGTACTGCCCGCGGGCGTCTCATTTGCACTAGTCGGAGTTACCTCCTCTAATGCATCCCTTCTCCTCTTATGTGAGGATTCGGGAAGAAACATCTTTTCCCCTGGTACGGCCGTAGTCGGACTTCCAGGTGGCGCTGTACTCGCCTTTCCGGAGCCTGTGATCAGGGGGATGCTATCAGCAAGTCCGAAAACTTGCTGGCCATGGAGTCTTCCACGATGGTAACCCGTGAGCTTCCACTGCAACCAGGGTCCTCCATTGCAGTCATACATGAGGTTGGGGCCTGCAGAATCCAAGCCCCTGCCGTGCTGAGTACGGGTGGATTTCCAGACTCAGTCTGGCTGCCACCTGCAGAGATAAAATCCTTGGGATTCATCCTCATGCTTACTACAGCCATCAGGCTGCAATTATACACATTTTACAGAGGATAGAGTTACCTCGTTGCCTCAAACCCTCCTCCTTTCTCCGGGCTTGGGACCGGCATATCACAAGTTAGACTTGTGATCGGCGGAGTTGATTTTAGTATTAATAATCGGTTTTATTCTAATTTCAATCGCATACACATTATATATTGACCGAATACCTAAAAAAAACACTTGATTTTCTTCAAACCACGTTTTGAGATTAGTCTACAGTGTATTTGAAACTCGCACTCTGTATTAATGGGAACAAATCTTCGATAGTAATTCTCCTCTCATGATGTGCAACACTGTTTCAAACCTTTACGGGAAATTTAAAAGTATTTAAAGCAGAACAGCATCATCACTTGATGATTCGCCATCACCAGCAAATACAAAATTAAACGTAACGCGTCTTCCCTTCAGAATTCTATTTCATCTATAAACTGTCCACTAGAGTATTTTTCAAAATTTAACCGCCGACAATTGACACTTCTGGAGTCTTCTTGCAGCAAATTGCAGCAGTGCGTTTTTGTACTTTTCCCAAATGTTCCCCCAACACAAAAATAATCCAGCTGCCAAATTAAGTTGGGCGTAAACTTGAATATATTTGTCGTTTGGTAACGAAACAATATTCTGCACATTTATATAACTTTCGGCGTCTGATAAATTTTCTACACTCATATCATTTGAAGCCATCTGTCTATCGCAAACACTATCCCTGCCCAAGATAAAACAATTCTCTGAATTTTCCATTAATTCACTTTGAAAAAAAGGATGAAAAAGCACAAAGTGTAACTTATTTTCACAACTGTAATTTATAATAGGTGCGTTTTTTTGCTCCGATACAGAGCAGAGTACAACTATGCCGCAAAAACAACGATCTAGTATAAAACAGCAGTGCTTTCGGTAAAACTGGACTTGATGCCCCACACAGCTGTTACATAAATTTTGCCGATAGATGTCGGGCTAATATGTTTGTGTTTTTGTGGTTGTGCGTTTGCTTTTGGGGCTTCTTTTCTTTCTTTTTTTTTCTTCTTCTTAATTGTTTTATCTTCTTTTTTATTTTTATGTATAATTTTGTCTGTTTTTCTTCATTTTTTCAGCCTTTCTACCACCTTTTCGCCCTCTGGTGGTAAGATTTCCCGGGTGTGGGGCATCAAGTCCAGTTTACCCGTGCTTTCGCTAAGACTGACATAGGTTGCGGTATTCGCTGTGGTAGCAGAAAACAGCTGAAAAAAAGGGAGAAAATAACGAGTATACACTACCACAATCGATAGAAAATAGAAAAAAAACTAACAGAAAATTAATTCTTTTAACTTTCTACACATTATGAGGGCTTTTTCTAATTTCCTAACTACCAAAACATTCAACATAACCATGAAAAACCGAAAGCCACCTCACAGAAAAAAATACAACTTCTCATGAGCTTTTCTTTTTTCTATCAGCACATTCTACACTTCAACACGTGAACTACAAATGAGGCATAGAATTTCTGTACTAGTGAATTCACTGGTGTAGGAGTGTTGTTGTTTTCAATGCGTCTACTCTACTCTCCGCTGGATAGAGGAGCAAAAAAACGCGCCTAATATTAGGTGCGTTTTTTTGCTCCGATGCAGAGCAGAGTACAACTATGCCGTAAAAACAACGATCTAGTATAAAACAGCAGTGCTTTCGCTAAGACTGACATAGGTTGCGGTATTCGCTGTGGTAGCAGAAAACAGCTGAAAAAAAGGGAGAAAATAACGAGTATACACTACCACAATCGATAGAAAATAGAAAAAAAAACTAACAGAAAATTAATTCTTTTAACTTTCTACACATTATTAGGGCTTTTTCTAATTTCCTAACTACCAAAACATTCAACATAACCATGAAACACCGAAAGCCACCTCACAGAAAAAAATACAACTTCTCATGAGCTTTTCTTTTTTCTATCAGCACATTCTACACTTCAACACGTGAACTACAAATGAGGCATAGAATTTCTGTACTAGTGAATTCACTGGTGTAGGAGTGTTGTTGTTTTCAATGCGTCTACTCTACTCTCCGCTGGATAGAGGAGCAAAAAAAGGCGCCTAATATTAGGTGCGTTTTTTTGCTCCGATGCAGAGCAGAGTACAACTATGCCGTAAAAACAACGATCTAGTATAAAACAGCAGTGCTTTCGCTAAGACTGACATAGGTTGCGGTATTCGCTGTGGTAGCAGAAAACAGCTGAAAAAAAGGGAGAAAATAACGAGCATACACTACCACAATCGATAGAAAATAGAAAAAAAAACTAACAGAACATTAATTCTTTTAACTTTCTACACATTATTAGGGCTTTTTCTAATTTGCTAACTACCAAAACATTCAACATAACCATGAAACACCGAAAGCCACCTCACAGAAAAAAATACAACTTCTCATGAGCTTTTCTTTTTTCTATCAGCACATTCTACACTTCAACACGTGAACTACAAATGAGGCATCGAATTTCTGTACTAGTGAATTCACTGGTGTAGGAGTGTTGTTGTTTTCAATGCGTCTACTCTACTCTCCGCTGGATAGAGGAGCAAAAAAACGCGCCTATTATCAATTTATAAGTAACGCATTTCCAAACTACACGCAATTCACGAGAATCTGTGGAAAAAACACGCGTCCGTTCATGTCCGGTGAAGCATACAAAATCACATCGAAACTATGATGAGAGTGCTGTTATGTATTAATGACAATTTCGTAGACTTGAAAAGGATTTTTCATTAATTTAAAAATACTTTCCTAGATTTTATTAAATTTCCTTCCAGTTCTTCTTAATTTCTAAGTAAAGTAAGCATTAATCATAAAACATTTTATGCTTGTAATTTAATATCTTTCATAAATTTAATGAAATAATTTCATTACTTTTAAGTACAATATAATTTTTATGAAAGAAGAACAAATACATTCGAGCTATGAACTTTTTGTTTAAAATATAGAATGATATGCTTAAATATTTGAAGTATTTATGTGTTTGGCTTTATAAATTTACTTTGACTCATGACCAAGTTGATATTTAAATCTTATGAATTTGCTTAAATAAATTTATATTTATGTAAGCAAATGTTATATTTCATAATTTAAGCAAATGCTGAAGTACGCGAACAGACCTAATACTCGCTTAAAGAAAAATGATCAGTTCCTACAACAAAAATAAAAGGCTGAATGGTTGTCTTCTGGGAATAATCAAAATCGATAATTTTCCGGATTTCCACTTCAACATCATTACTTGAATGAATCAAGTTCATAGATGATTTCTGGGAGCTTTTTACCGAGCTTTTGATAACTTTTCGTTTTTTTTTGTTTTACTATCGATTATAAATTGACGTGATGTTGGTGGTATAAAAGCATAAAGCAAGAGGAAAATTATTGCATTGCGAGAACCTAAAAAGGAATTTATAGATATTTCACTAAAATCATATGAAAAGTAAAACCTACTTTCATCTATTTTGATAATATAGCCATATTGATTTAGGTATCGCTCTATGCTTTCTGGGGCTTTGATGTTACTTTTAAAATAATCCCATATAATTGAAGAAAACTTTTCCCACCGGACTATTAGCAAATCTTCTTTTCCGCGATACCAAATTTTAAAGTCTATGTCAACCTGTTAAAGAAAAAATCATCAATATCATTAAAAAAAAAAGTCTAGCGCATCAGAACCGCTAGAAAACTAATTTTCGAAGAAATTGTCTTTGAGTGACAAAAAAATGTGGGAAGACGTAATACACTTTTGTGTACAACCATTCCTTATCCCAAGTAACAAAACTCAACTAAAACACAAATGATGAAAATGTTCAGTGCTGGCAATACTTTTCCAATGAAGCAGCAATAAGTTTACCTTAACAAGCTCATACTTAAATCAACTTATCCTTTGAATTTCGTTCTCATCGGAGGATTTCATCGAAAGTTTCAGCGGTTAAACGTTGTTTGAGGCTGCCATCCGAAAAATGTTCAAAACTCGGAAAAATTTAAAAATTGGTTTCTTATTTTTATCGCAAATGCTTTGCATATGAGTACGTAATTTGAAGCATCTGTTGGTGCAATATTTACGAAAATGGCTAAAGCTAGAGTTACAATCAATGCAACCAACATTTGTTGCACGTCAAAATGAGTTTGAACCCATGAGAACGTATGAGAGCAGTTACAATGATGCAACACAACTTTGCTTGGCAGCAGAGTTTGCTCATATCTCAAACTTGGCATGGCAACAACATTTTTGAAAATATCCAATTCCACCTGTTCCTATGAGAGTCCGGGAAATGGGAAATGTCATATGCAAATGACAATCAGAATTTGTATTTTTTTGTCTAATTTTCGCTTTGTATTATACTCCGCAGCTTTTAGAGGATAAAATATTCACTGATATCTCTTTCCGAGACTTTAAAAGATCCAAATTATCGAACAGCAATTACTTTAATATAGCCAGTGACAGATGACAGTAAATGTTGTGTTGCATTGATTGTAACTCGTTCCACCAACAAAACTTGGCAGCAAATGTTGGTTGCATTGATTGTAACTCAAGCATAATGCTGGTTAGCCTGTGTCAGCAGCAAAACAAAATATATACCAAATCTGCTTCACGTTAAGTTAAACCCAACCAGTAAATTTTGTTTCGATTGAATCACTGCGCTGGAAGGTATACGGGTGAAAAGAATGTTAGGGCTACCACCCTCAAAACTTTTCAAATTTCTAAAACGTTAATATTTGTTGTTAATTTTCATTGCAGGATCATTCTTAATTGCAAATCTAATGACATAATCGCTCAGTAAAGAAATTCCACAAAATTACAAAAATGGTCATAGCTGGCAGTCCTTTCATGATTTTTGTACGAAATTCCTACGAAATTTGGTTTACATTAAGGTCCATTTACTGCATGAACTTCGTTTTGATTTCTACACTGGACCGGAAGTTATAGGGAAAAAAGCTTTATTTTGCTGAGCAAATTTGCAAGATTTATGAGACAAAAATCACCACAGCTGGCAGCCCTATACTAATTTTTCAACCAAATTTTCATCAAATGTTACATAGAGTAACATCCAAGTACTGTGTGAATTTTGTTAAAATCTGATGGCTGAATCTGAAGTTATAGGCCAAAAAGCTGTTTTTTTTTCTCAGTTATTTTTCAAGATGGTACCACTGCCACAGGGTTGCCCGCATTTCAAAATCACTTTTATCAGACTTGGTCCTAGTTAATATCAACATGTCCTGTAAATTTCAATATGATCGAATTATCCGGTCGTCAGTTCTCGTGAACAGAACTTTCGAGTGCTGAAAATAGAGGTAATTTGGTGATGGGTTGCCGTTCTTATGCAAATCGGAATTTTGAAAATTTTATCTTGAGATGAAGGACAAAGGATAAAATTTATCAAAGATTTGAAATTTTTGTCACAAATCAAAAATTTTTCAGGAAGGTCAATGATTTGAAGGATTTTTTCAGCAGCCTGCCACAGCTACAGGGTTACCCGCTTTATGCTGAAAATCAATATGTGCCAAATTTTAGTCAACATCAATACGATCTGTAATTTTCACGATGATCCATTGTTTTTCTTACAAGTAATGACAAATTAAAATTTGAAAAAAAATCCTTGCCTACTTTTAGGCACCCTGCACCCACACACGGCTCAAAATTTCCAATTCTTTATCATAGACAAGCTTAGAACATAATTAATTCTCATTCCCAATACTTTTCTTTAACAAAAATTTACACTGCTTGGAAATATAGGAGTTCCTCAATATTCACTAAAACACTCGCCGCCGCCAAAAGGTTTAGTATATCTGAATTTGAGAAAATTATGGACCTACCTACTATATACATCTACGTTCTCCGAAAATTTCAGCTTAATCTGATCGGCCAATCCAGAGATTATCTCCCTTAATCATTTTGCTGATATATATATATATATATATATATATATATATATATATATATATATATATATATATATATATATATATATATATATATATATATATATATATATATATATAAAGAAATATGAATTTTCGGCGAAACGAGTTTAATACTATTGTTCTTCGAACATTAGTAAAAATACAAAGAACATGTATTTGCTATTACCAATTTATAGCCAAAAGATTTTGTGTACAGAGGCCATTTGTTAAGTATCGCCGATGATGGAGTATTCTTGTCTGATATAAGCTCTTTCCTATAACATGATGTAAGTTCCCACTTTTGAAAAATAAATAAATAAAATGGATAAATATTATTTTTCAACAATATTTCATTCCTAGGAGTTTGACCTATATGAATTTATATACTTTAATTTTGAATAAACATAAATACTAAAAATCGAGATTTTTCCTGGTGATGTAATTGTTCGAGGATTCTTTTGTTTTTTATTTTTATTAGTCCTTCAGACCTTAAATAAGTCAATACGTGGTGGTACTTGGCATAAAGGTATCCACCAGGTCTACTGCTCCTCTTGTATAAATAATATGCACTCTAAAAGAATTTAAAATTATATTTTTTTCAAGGATTAGATATTTGGTAAAGTAATGCTTCTGTTTCTGTGGGAAAAATGGATACGATTTGTTCAGCGATGTTTTTTTCTTTTTTATATGCTGCATAGTGAACTATCGTATTACCCAAAATATGACGGTGATTGTCTTTCAAATTGTTGTTTAAGCATAGTACTGAGTTCGATTTCACGTGAAATTTTCATACAAAATTCCACGTGAAATCTGTTTCGGCGAAAATTTAGCTTGAAAATAAGCAAGAGTTGTACTCTGTTCTTAGCATAAAAAGTTGCTTTCAAGTTACTTTCGCTTTGAAAATGCATATGGCACTGAAACATGTCTCGAATCATTTCACGCCAATTTAGTTTGTGCAGTTCATTCTTTCGAGCTAAAAAGTGACATTTGGTGTTTCAATTTGAGAATGGAGCAATGCAAATGTTTTTCCAATAAGAAAATCGGTTGAAAATTGAAATTCTTAACATTTTATCCGTCCGGAATGAACAGTGTCCCTGCTTTTCTCCGTTGCCAAAATTTTCGCTCAAAAAAATGACCAGATAATGGAGACATGTCAAAATTTAGCTTCACGATTAGCTCAGTACCAGCCTTTATTTTATAACACTTAAGTACACTTTGGGATTTGAGACAATTATTTAAAACTTCATTTACTTTAATAACCTAAAAGCAGACATTAAATATAACCTAAAAGCAGACATTAAATTAAGTAAATTTTCAGAGATTTTAAATTGAAGAAGTATTTTCTTTAATTGTACTACATATATTTTTCTGAGTGTATATATATAAATATATATATATATATATATATATATATATATATATATATATATATATATATATATATATATATATATATATATATATATATATATATATATATATATATATATATATATATATATATATATATATATATATACATATATATATATATATATATATATATATATATATATATATATATATATATATATATATATAAAGTGCATATATATATATATTGTGGTGTTCTACCGTTAAACACCTTTCCTGGGTTCGATATTCTTCACATTCGTGAAATAAAACAGTTTCTTTTAAAACACTTATTACACTTTTATTCACACAATTATTTATAACACTAAATTCCGTACACTTTACAGATCGCACTATTATAATTTCGCGGTACAATTTAATTATCGCACTATAATTATTCGCACTTTATCAATTTAATTAATCGCGCCCGGATACACTAAACTGCTGTATCGCTTTTCACAGTAACACTTGTCGCTGTCTTCGCCATCTACTGAGTGAGTGCTAGTACTTCTTGCGGTGGTATTTATAGTCATGCCAAATGTGTCTCGGATTCTCGAATGTTCTGCTTTTGCTTTCTAGAGGGCTCTATGGGCTATTTAAAGATCTTGACTGTGTGGAAGATGACTCATGAAAATTTCCGTTGCTATGCGAGATCTGACTCATGGGTTTGAGGCTCTGGAATGTTCCCTTTTTATTTTCTAGAGGGTTATTCTACGTTTTATCGATTGTGTATTGGCTATTTGAATACATGTATGAAATACATGTACGGGATATATGTCGAGTATTTCCTCGCCGTTTCTAGCTGTTTCTGGCGCCGATACAACTCGTTTGGCGTGCATGCAACATTACCCCCTCCTTAGCCCTGTTAGTCCCGAACAGATTCGTCGTCATCCATTGCGTTGTTTCCATGGTACGGGGCAAGTCGGTCTAGGTGCACAACCTTCATTTTTGACCGGTGTTTTGGATGCTGCTGTATTCGGTACACAGCATCATTGAGCCGCTTAATGATGCGGTATGGTCCTTCCCATTTTGGCTGCAGTTTCGGGCTCAGGCCTTTCCGCCGGCGGGGGTTGTAGAGCCAGACTAAGTCATTTACTTGAAATCCAGCCGAGTTTGCCTTTAGGTCATATCGCGTTTTCATCCGGTCCGTGTTTAGGTTTATGTGGCTCCTAACGGCCTCGTGAATGGAGTCTAGCCGTTGCCTCAGCTCCGAAACGTACTCCGATGTTGTCATTGGATCTTCTGGTGGTATTCCGAATTTCACATCAGCCGGAAGTCGAATATTTCGTCCAAATACGATACGTGAAGGAGATTCTCCGGTTGTAGTATGCGTCGCTGTTCGATAAGCCATCAGGAAGAATGGGATATGACGATCCCAATCATGCTGATGGTCTTCTACCACTTTGACCAAGTGCTCAATCAAGGTTTTGTTGAACCTTTCGACCATTCCATCGGACTGTGGGTGAAGTGGCGTGGTTCTCGTCTTCTTTATGCCCAAAGCATCGCAAAACTCAGTAAACACTTGGGATTCGAAATTTCGACCTTGATCTGAATGTAGCTCATTTGGGACTCCGTACCTACTAACCCGGTTAATGACGATTTGCTCCGCCACTGTAGGTGCTTCCTGATTGGGAAAAGCGTAGACTTCTGTCCATTTGGTGAAATAGTCGGATACCACCAGCACGTAGCGATTTCCTTGTTGCGACACCGGAAACGGTCCTGCTACATCAATGGCGATCCTTTCGAAAGGGGTTCCAACGTTATATGTCTTCAGCTCACCTCTAGGCTTTCTTCTGGGTCCCTTCACAGATGCACAGGCTGCACATTTCCTGCACCAGTCCTCCACGTCTTCCCGCGCATGTACCCAATAAAATCGCTCTCTTATTTTATTAAGTGTTTTGTTTGTGCCCAGGTGGCCTCCTGATGTTCCCTCGTGTATTTCCTGCAAAAACTTTGCTTCGAGGAAGTACAACCTACATGCGATGCGCTGACCCATCCGCAGTTTCCCATTTCCTTTTTAGTAGGCCTCCATCAAGATGCAAGGAGTTCCATTGTGCCCAGTAGCTCTTTAGTGTAGGACTTCGACTCGATATGCTTTGCCATTCAGGCCGATGTGCAGACTCCTTCCAGGCTATGATTTCTCGTAGATCTCCATCCGCCAGTTGTTCGTCCAATAGTTCCGACTGTGACCATCCTTTTGCTGGTGAAACGGATATCCACTTAACCTCGGCATCGACTACTTTTTCTTCTAACCGATGACAGTGCTTGCATTCCGGCTTACATGGACGTCTGGAGAGAGCATCAGCATTTCCGTGCATACTACCTTTTCGATGGACTATGTTAAAGTTGTATGTTTGTAACCTTTCAATCCATCGTGCCACTTGTCCTTCGGGGTTCTTAAAGTTGAGCAACCATCTCAGAGCGGCGTGATCGGTCCTCAATACGAAACTTTGACCGTTCAGGTATTTGTGGAAATGCTTAGTGGCCTCAACTATCGCCAGCAGCTCTCTTCGGGTGACACAGTAGTTTCGCTCTGGTTTGGATAGCACCCGGCTAAAGTAAGCAATAACCCGTTCTTGCCCATTAATTTGCTGCGATAACACGGCACCTATACCTGTATTACTTGCATCAGTGTCCACGATGAAAGTTTTCTGCGGCTCAGGATATGCTAGCATCGGTGTTTCACATAGCTCCTGTTTAAGCTTCTCAAACGCTGCTTGGCACTGGTGGGTCCAGTTAAACGGCTGATTTTTCTCCTTCAGCTGGTGTAAACTTTTGGCGATGGTAGCGAAATCCTTCACAAACCGGCGATAGTACGTTGCCAATCCCAGAAAACTCCGAAGCTGATGCTTATCCTTAGGTACTGGCCAATTTTTAACGGATTCAACTTTTGCAGGGTCGGTTTTTATTCCTTCAGTAGAAACCACATGACCAAGGTATTTCACTTCACTGCAGAAAAGGTTGCACTTTTTGGGACTAAGCTTCAGGTTAGCCGCTCGCAACCTTTCGAATACGTCCTCCAGGTTTTTCAGATGCTCCTTGAACGTTCTGCCGATGATAATGATGTCATCCAGGTACACCAAACACGTCTTCTAACTTAGTCCAAGCAGTACTCGCTCCAAGAGCCGTTTAAAGGTCGCAGGAACATTACAGAGTCCAAACGGCATTACAACAAATTGCCAGAGTCCAGTTCCCACGGAAAAGGCTGTCTTTTCACGGTCACTCTTCTCGATTTCGACCTGCCAGTATCCGCTCTTCAAGTCCAACGTTGAAAACCACTTCGCACTGGCTAGAGTATCCATAATGTCATCCATTCTTGGTAATGGGTAGCTATCCTTTTTCGTAACATCATTCAATCGTTGATAGTCAACACAGAACCGTGTACTGCCATCCTTCTTTTTGACTAAGACAACTGGCGACGTCCAAGGGCTATTCGAAGGTTCTATGATCCCTTCTTCTTGCATGTCCTGTATCATGTTGGCGACTTCAGCCTGTTTGGCTAGTGGTAAGCGGCGAGGAGCCTGCCGAATTGGTGATGCATCTCGTGTATCGATTCGATGAGTAGTCAGCCTTGTTCTTCCGTAATCGTCATCTCGAGTCGATAAGATATCAGCATAGCGTTTAATTAGCTGAACTCCTTGTTGGTACTGTTCGTTGCTTAGTTCCGAAGACTGTAGCATGTTCTTCGCTAGCTCACCTATCTTGCTGTTGGGTACCTTTTTGTGTTCAGATTGTATTTCTGCCATCTCCAAAGAAGTAATTGAAGAAACTGGTTGGCAGTCGGCGATTACTTCTCCTTCCTTAAGCTTCTTTTCCTGCTCCGCCAAATTCAGCACCCTTATAGGAACGTAATTCCCCTCCGTAATTGTGATTAAGCTTTTTGCCACCATAAGGTTGCTGACTGCTGGGTTTTGCGTTGGCTCCACGATGAAGAATTGGTGGCCCCCAGGATCACCATCCAATTTGGCCCAGATTATGTTTTCCGACGACTTTGATACTTTGGTGTTTTCGCAGATTACGATTCTCAGCCGGTCGTTTCCTTTTCCGTTACCCACCAACGGTATTTCTATGTTTTTCCATTTGATAACTCTTTCTCCTAAATCCAGCCTGAAGCCATGTGGGCCTAGGAAGTCCATCCCAAGTATACATTCGTCGGTTATATCTGCCACAAGGAACCGATGCTGGAATACCAAATCACCGAGCTGTATTTGACGAGTTATTTCTCCGTGAACTGGTGCAGATTCGCCTGTTGCTGTACGAAGTACATATCGCCCAACGTTACTAAGTCTCCATGCTTCCACCAAGTCCATTCGCAAAATCGACTTCATTGCTCCGGTGTCAATGGTGATATTGCAAGGCTTGCTTTCAATTTTTCCTCGCAGACTTAAGTCGTTCTCGTGTCGATAGAGCCTAGAGACTGTGATGATGGTTCTGGGGTCAACAATTCCCCGACCCAACCTCCGACCCATGAGGTTGGCTCTTACTGGTTTCCCGCCGCTTCCGAAGAAGAGACGGCCACGTTCACTGAACCAGCCTCGTTCCTTTGTCGCCATCGCGCTGCACACCCTTCGCAAAACCTTGTCTTCAATTTCCTTCGGCAGTCACGCCTCAAGTGCCCTTTTTCTCCACAGTTCCAACATTGTGGAGCTCAGTTTGTCGGTGATTCTCGGCTGACCTCGGCTCTTTGGCATACGCACTCTTCGTACACTTCCCGCACTCTAACGTTACTGCGTGATGCCCGCTTTACCGATTCGTAAGTGAGAGCGTAGGCCAACGTATCCCTCAGCGTTCGATTATTTGCCAACCGAAGTGCTTGTTGGAGCTCTTCATCACGAGCTGCCTGGATGAAAGCGTCCTTCGCTGTCTCGTCCCGATGATCTGGATCTGAAGCAGGATAGGACAGAAGTGTCAAACGCTCGATGTCCTGAGCCAGCTGCTGCAAGGTCTCTCCCGGTTTCTGTGTGCGTGTCCTCAGCTGCGAACGATGAATTTCCTTTAAGTGGTCTTCGCCGTACCGCATTTCCAAGGCACTCGCCAGGCTGCAATAACTGGAGTAATTGTCGACCGACATGGTTTGCAGTACGTCCGCCGCGGATCCTCTCAAAGACACCATCAGTGAGGTCGCACTTTCCTCATCGTTCCAGCGGTTAACTTTTGCAACAGCCTCAAATTGCTTCTTGTAGTTGGTCCAAGAAGTTTGCCCATCAAAAGTTGGTGCTTTAAGTGCCTTGATGCCACTTGATTCTGTTGGCACAATTCCTACGGCTTTCACTCGTTGCAGATCCAATTCAATGTCAACCAACTTTTTGCCGAACTGTTGTTCCACTTCCGTTACTCGACTCTCTAATTGCTGTTTAACTTCTGAAACTTGCTGTTGGAACTGTTGTCTGATTTCCACCAGCTGCTCATCACTCTTCCTCGCATGTTCTTCTAATTGTTCCTTAATGTCGACGGCTTGCTGGTCGAGCTTCTGGGCTTGTTGGTCGAGTTTCTGGGCTTGCTGGTCAAGTTTCTGCTCTAGCTGCTGCTTGATGTATACAGCTTGTTGGTCGAGTTTCTGGTCCAGGTTCGTGGCTTGTTGATCCAGTTCTAGTTTCTGATCTAGTTTCTGATCTAGTTTCTGATCCAGATTCGTGGCTTGTTGTTTACTCTCTTCAGCCTGCTGTTCGAGTTTTTGACCGATGTCCAAGGATTGTTGCTTCATGTCGGATGCCATTTTTAGCAGCAAATCCATCATAGGATTTTTCTCTTCGCTGCTTTGTTCCTCTTGAACAAACTCCTGGCTGATTTCCTCGTCCGGGAATTCAAAATTTTCCGGATCGTACTCATTCGGTACTCAAAGCCTCCCTGAGCCGTGACAGTAACGCCGTCTTGTTCCCAGTCGTTGAAAGTTCACGTTTCCGGCACTCCACTTTCCAATTCTGCCAATGTCAGCTCGTTCAATAATTTCGGCATTGTTCTTTAATTGCACAACTACTCACAATTATCAATTTAGTCCACTCAAATTTTCACAAATTTCAATTAGTCCGCACAATTAAGAATAATCACTGCCCGAAACTTTTCACTTTTTATTTAGTCCGCGCACTTATTAATTTTCACTTTTTAAACAAGTTCACTGTCCAGAACTTCACTAAAAGTCACTTTTCAAATCACGAACGCGACAGAATCCCTTATTTCTGACACCAATGTTGTGTTCTACCGTTAAACACCTTTCCTGGATTCGATATTCTTCACATTCGTGAAATAAAACAGTTTCTTTTAAAACACTTATTACACTTTTATTCACACAATTATTTATAACACTAAATTCCGTACACTTTACAGATCGCACTATTATAATTTCGCGGCACAATTTAATTATCGCACTATAATTACTCGCACTTTATCAATTTAATTAATCGCGCCCGGATACACTAAACTGCTGTATCGCTTTTCACAGTAACACTTGTCGCTGTCTTCGCCATCTACTGAGTGAGTGCTAGTACTTCTCGCGGTGGTATTTATAGTCATGCCAAATGTGTCTCGGATTCTCGAATATTCTGCTTTTGCTTTCTAGAGGGCTCTATGGACTATTTAAAGATCTTGACTGTGTGGAAGATGACCCATGAAAATTTCCGTTGCTATGCGAGATCTGACTCATGGGTTTGAGGCTCTGGAATGTTCCCTTTTTATTTTGTAGAGGGTTATTCTATGTTTTATCCATTGTGTATTGGCTATTTGAATACATGTATGAAATACATGTACGGGATATATGTCGAGTATTTCCTCGCCGTTTCTAGCTGTTTCTGGCGCCGATGCAACTCGTTTGGCGTGCATGCAACAATATATATATATATTGTTGTGTTCTACCGTTAAAACACCTTCCGTGAGTTCGATATTCTTCACATTCGTGAAATAAAACAGTTTCTTTTAAAACACTAATTACACTTTTATTATAAACACTATTAATTATTTACACTTTATATTCCGTACACTTTACAGATCGCACTATTATAATTTCGCGGTACAATTTAATTATCGCACTATAATTACTCGCACTTTATCGCTTTTAATTCATCGCGCCCGGATACACTAAACTGCTGTATCGCTTTTCACAGTAACACTTGTCACTGTCTTCGGCATCTACTGAATGATCGCTAGTACTTCTCGCGGTGGTATTTATAGTCATGCCAAATGTGTCTCGGATTCTCGAATGTTCTGCTTTTGCTTTCTAGAGGGCTCTATGGGCTATTATGTGGAAGATGACTCATGGGAATTTCTGACTCATGGGTTTGAGGCTCTGGAATGTTCCTTTTTTACGTTCTAGACGATTATTCTACGTTTTATCCATAGATTGTTATTGTGTATTGTCTATTTATGGATTGTTTACGGTTTTTGGCTATTTATAGATTGTTCCTATTCCAAGAACACATGATCAGACAGACACTTTAACGGTTGTCGCTCTTTCGGCCGCCGACACGTCGAAACATGTTTATTCGTGCATGCAACACTACCCCCTCCTTAGACCTGTTCGTCCCGAACAGATTCGTCGTCATCCATTGCGTTATTTCCATGGTACGGGGCAAGTCGGTCTAGGTGCACAACCTTCATTTTCGACCGGTGCTTTCGATGTATGCGCCATACAACTTCGTCACGCCGTTCGTCATACGATGCTTCCCATTCCGGTTGTAGACTAGGACGTACGTTCCACACCAAATTGTTTTTCGGAAATCCAAAACCAATTAAATCCGTTCTCAAATTGTACCGCTTCGTTTCCGCTTTCTTCACTGCCTCTGGATTCGTTGTTGTTTTCTGGTCTTCCGGCGACATCCCAGATTTTGATCTAATATGCAGTCTTCGAGAAATATTACCCATTACACATTTCCGCTCAGATCCGGATGTAAATTTCTTCGTTGTTTCGCTGCATTTTGTGTCGCTCCGCGATGCTTCTAACGGTTTTTCTACTGTTTCCGCCAAAACGACTACTCGTCTCGCAGCTACGCATATGTGGTCTTCTTGTTCTTCTGTTCGATGTTTCCATCCTGGTCGACGAGCTAATGATACTTTGTTGCTCATCCACTTGATTTTCCGCTCTCCCAAATCCAGGCTGAAACCATGAGAGCCCAGAAAGTCCATTCCAAGTATGCACTCGTCTGTTATCTCTGCTACCAAGAACTGATGCTCGAATACCGTATTTCCTAGTTGTATCGGCAGAACGATTTCTCCAAGAACTCGGGTCGAATCACCCGTTACCGTCTGAAGCACATACTTTTTAGCGTTACTAAGTTTCCACGACTTAGCCATATCCGCTCTCAGGATCGATCTAACCGCTCCAGTGTCGATGATGATTTTACAAGCTTCGTTATTGACTTTCCCCTGCAAGCTCAAGTTATTTTCAAGAACATGTAACCTGGCAACGGTGATCGTTTCAGGTTTACCAGTATTGCAGTCCAACCGCTGAACTTCAAACTTGTTTTCTACTGGTTTCCCAGCCGTTCTCCAAGAACAAGTCACTTTGTTTGACCGTCCAGACTCATCGCTATGCTTGATTCTTGCTGAGCATCCTTCACAGTATCTAGTTTGGTACTTCCTGTAGCAGTCACGACTCAGATGTCCGCTCTTTCCGCAGTTCCAGCATCGAGGAACTCTGCTATGCACACATTCTGGACAATACGTCGATTTCCAGTTCCTGCGACAATCACGCCTCAAGTGACCCTTTTCTCCGCAATGCCAACACTGAGGGGCTCCAATTCTCCTTGATTCCCTGGCGATATTGGCTTTCCTGCACATACATTCCTCCCGTACCTCACAGAATCTTACATTTCTCCGCGACGCCATCTTCGCCGATTCGTAGATGAGAGCGTAGGCCAAAGACTCCTTCAGTGTTCGTTTTCCAGCCAAACGAAGTGCTATTTGAAGCTCTTCATCACGCACTCCCTGGATGAAAGCATTTTTTGCCGTTTCATCCCGGTGCTCTGGATCAGACCTGGGGTAGGACAGAAGTGTTAATCGCTCAACATCCTGAGCCAACTCCTGCAACGTCTCCCCTGGCTTCTGTGTCCGTGTTCTCAGCTGTGAACGATGAATTTCCTTCAGGTGATCTTCGCCGTACCGCATATGCAAAGCATTCGTCACGCTTGAATAGCTGAAGCTATTGTCCTCTGGAATTGTTAGAAGTACTTCCGCTGCGACTCCTCTCAATGACACTATCAGTTGTAGCGCTCGCTCTTGATCGCTCCAGTTGTTAAACTTTGCAACTCCCTCAAACTGCTTCTTGTAGATGGTCAAAGAAGTCTGCCCATCAAACGTTGGTGCTTTGAGCGCTTTGCCGGCTCTTGATTCAGCTGGCACAATTCCTACCGCTCTCACGCGTTGCAGATCCGAATTCAGCAAATCCATTTCCTCTCTAAGCACTGACAGCTTCCGCTCTTGCTTCTCGCACTCCACGTTCAGTTCTGCCAATGTTAGTTCACTCACTTTTGGCATTGTTCTTCAATTACACAACTTCACTTTAGTCCACTCAAATTTTTCACAAATTCCAATTAGTCCGCACAATTTACAATGCTCACTGTCCGAAACTTTTAACTTTTTATTTAGTCCGCGCACTATTAATTTTCACTGTTCATACAAATTCACTGTCCAGTATTTCACTAAAAGTCACTTTTTAATCACGAACGCGACAGAATCCCTTATTTCTGACACCAGTTGTTGTTTTCTACCGTTAAAACACCTTCCGTAGGTTCGATATTCTTCACATTCGTGAAATAAAACAGTTTCTTTTAATACACTAAGTACACTTTTATTATAAACACTATTACTTATTTACACTTTATAGATCGCACTATTATAATTTCGCGGTACAATTTAATTATCGCACTATAATTACTCGCACTTTATCAATTTAATTAATCGCGCCCGGATACACTAAACTGCTGTATCGCTTTTCACAGTAAAACTTGTCGCTGTCTTCGCCATCTACTGAATGATCGCTAGTACTTCTCGCGGTGGTATTTATAGTCATGCCAAATGTGTTTCGGATTCTCGAATGTTCTGCTTTTGCTTTCTAGAGGGCTCTATGGGCTATTATGTGGAAGATGACTCATGGGAATTTCTGACTCATGGGTTTGAGGCTCTGGAATGTTTGGAATTGTTTTTGCGGGATGATTAAAATTGAACAACTTTTTTATTAACATTAAAAATTTTAATCTACATTGAAAATTCTATTTTGACAAGGTGGTTTCGAAAGTATGCACTGCTTCTCATCAGACACCAGCACACAGTGCATACTTGACTGGCGTGACCACTTGCAGGTGGAAATCATTACATTTTTATTTATGCTAGTTGTGACAAATTTTAACATCTCCGACTTATATCCTTGGATATAATTTTACTTAGTAAAGGTAATTGAATTTGATCAAGGTTCCCTTCTTGTCTATAAATCAGCATAGACAACGTATATCATTTCTACAGCTTCGAAGCCGAGCATATTGAAACGGGAAAATTCGATCGTTTTTGCGGAATCAGCCTCCGAAAGCAGAATCAATTTGGAATTGTTTTTGCGGGATGATTAAAATTGAACAACTTTTTTATTAACATTAAAAATTTTAATCTACATTGAAAATTCTATTTTGACAAGGTGGTTTCGAAAGTATGCACTGCTTCTCATCAGACACCAGCACACAGTGCATACTTGACTGGCGTGACCACTTGCAGGTGGAAATCATTACATTTTTATTTATGCTAGTTGTGACAAATTTTAACATCTCCGACTTATATCCTTGGATATAATTTTACTTAGTAAAGGTAATTGAATTTGATCATGGTTCCCTTCTTGTCTATAAATCAGCATAGACAACGTATATCATATCTACAGCTTCGAAGCCGAGCATATTGAAACGGGAAAATTCGATCGTTTTTGCGGAATCAGCCTCCGAAAGCAGAATCAATTTGGAATTGTTTTTGCGGGATGATTAAAATTGAACAACTTTTTTATTAACATTAAAAATTTTAATCTACATTGAAAATTCTATTTTGACAAGGTGGTTTCGAAAGTATGCACTGCTTCTCATCAGACACCAGCACACAGTGCATACTTGACTGGCGTGACCACTTGCAGGTGGAAATCATTACATTTTTATTTATGCTAGTTGTGACAAATTTTAACATCTCCGACTTATATCCTTGGATATAATTTTACGTAGTAAAGGTAATTGAATTTGATCATGGTTCCCTTCTTGTCTATAAATCAGCATAGACAACGTATATCATATCTACAGCTTCGAAGCCGAGCATATTGAAACGGGAAAATTCGATCGTTTTTGCGGAATCAGCCTCCGAAAGCAGAATCAATTTGGAATTGTTTTTGCGGGATGATTAAAATTGAACAACTTTTTTATTAACATTAAAAATTTTAATCTACATTGAAAATTCTATTTTGACAAGGTGGTTTCGAAAGTATGCACTACTTCTCATCAGACACCAGCACACAGTGCATACTTGACTGGCGTGACCACTTGCAGGTGGAAATCATTACATTTTTATTTATGCTAGTTGTGACAAATTTTAACATCTCCGACTTATATCCTTGGATATAATTTTACTTAGTAAAGGTAATTGAATTTGATCATGGTTCCCTTCTTGTCTATAAATCAGCATAGACAACGTATATCATATCTACAGCTTCGAAGCCGAGCATATTGAAACGGGAAAATTCGATCGTTTTTGCGGAATCAGCCTCCGAAAGCAGAATCAATTTGGAATTGTTTTTGCGGGATGATTAAAATTGAACAACTTTTTTATTAACATTAAAAATTTTAATCTACATTGAAAATTCTATTTTGACAAGGTGGTTTCGAAAGTATGCACTGCTTCTCATCAGACACCAGCACACAGTGCATACTTGACTGGCGTGACCACTTGCAGGTGGAAATCATTACATTTTTATTTATGCTAGTTGTGACAAATTTTAACATCTCCGACTTATATCCTTGGATATAATTTTACTTAGTAAAGGTAATTGAATTTGATCATGGTTCCCTTCTTGTCTATAAATCAGCATAGACAACGTATATCATATCTACAGCTTCGAAGCCGAGCATATTGAAACGGGAAAATTCGATCGTTTTTGCGGAATCAGCCTCCGAAAGCAGAATCAATTTGGAATTGTTTTTGCGGGATGATTAAAATTGAACAACTTTTTTATTAACATTAAAAATTTTAATCTACATTGAAAATTCTATTTTGACAAGGTGGTTTCGAAAGTATGCACTGCTTCTCATCAGACACCAGCACACAGTGCATACTTGACTGGCGTGACCACTTGCAGGTGGAAATCATTACATTTTTATTTATGCTAGTTGTGACAAATTTTAACATCTCCGACTTATATCCTTGGATATAATTTTACTTAGTAAAGGTAATTGAATTTGATCATGGTTCCCTTCTTGTCTATAAATCAGCATAGACAACGTATATCATTTCTACAGCTTCGAAGCCGAGCATATTGAAACGGGAAAATTCGATCGTTTTTGCGGAATCAGCCTCCGAAAACAGAATCAATTTGGAATTGTTTTTGCGGGATGATTAAAATTGAACAACTTTTTTATTAACATTAAAAATTTTAATCTACATTGAAAATTCTATTTTGACAAGGTGGTTTCGAAAGTATGCACTGCTTCTCATCAGACACCAGCACACAGTGCATACTTGACTGGCGTGACCACTTGCAGGTGGAAATCATTACATTTTTATTTATGCTAGTTGTGACAAATTTTAACATCTCCGACTTATATCCTTGGATATAATTTTACTTAGTAAAGGTAATTGAATTTGATCATGGTTCCCTTCTTGTCTATAAATCAGCATAGACAACGTATATCATATCTACAGCTTCGAAGCCGAGCATATTGAAACGGGAAAATTCGATCGTTTTTGCGGAATCAGCCTCCGAAAGCAGAATCAATTTGGAATTGTTTTTGCGGGATGATTAAAATTGAACAACTTTTTTATTAACATTAAAAATTTTAATCTACATTGAAAATTCTATTTTGACAAGGTGGTTTCGAAAGTATGCACTGCTTCTCATCAGACACCAGCACACAGTGCATACTTGACTGGCGTGACCACTTGCAGGTGGAAATCATTACATTTTTATTTATGCTAGTTGTGACAAATTTTAACATCTCCGACTTATATCCTTGGATATAATTTTACTTAGTAAAGGTAATTGAATTTGATCATGGTTCCCTTCTTGTCTATAAATCAGCATAGACAACGTATATCATTTCTACAGCTTCGAAGCCGGGCATATTGAAACGGGAAAATTCGATCGTTTTTGCGGAATCAGCCTCCGAAAGCAGAATCAATTTGGAATTGTTTTTGCGGGACGATTAAAATTGAACAACTTTTTTATTAACATTAAAAATTTTAATCTACATTGAAAATTCTATTTTGACAAGGTGGTTTCGAAAGTATGCACTGCTTCTCATCAGACACCAGCACACAGTGCATACTTGACTGGCGTGACCACTTGCAGGTGGAAATCATTACATTTTTATTTATGCTAGTTGTGACAAATTTTAACATCTCCGACTTATATCCTTGGATATAATTTTACTTAGTAAAGGTAATTGAATTTGATCATGGTTCCCTTCTTGTCTATAAATCAGCATAGACAACGTATATCATTTCTACAGCTTCGAAGCCGAGCATATTGAAACGGGAAAATTCGATCGTTTTTGCGGAATCAGCCTCCGAAAACAGAATCAATTTGGAATTGTTTTTGCGGGATGATTAAAATTGAACAACTTTTTTATTAACATTAAAAATTTTAATGTACATTGAAAATTCTATTTTGACAAGGTGGTTTCGAAAGTATGCACTGCTTCTCATCAGACACCAGCACACAGTGCATACTTGACTGGCGTGACCACTTGCAGGTGGAAATCATTACATTTTTATTTATGCTAGTTGTGACAAATTTTAACATCTCCGACTTATATCCTTGGATATAATTTTACTTAGTAAAGGTAATTGAATTTGATCATGGTTCCCTTCTTGTCTATAAATCAGCATAGACAACGTATATCATATCTACAGCTTCGAAGCCGAGCATATTGAAACGGGAAAATTCGATCGTTTTTGCGGAATCAGCCTCCGAAAGCAGAATCAATTTGGAATTGTTTTTGCGGGATGATTAAAATTGAACAACTTTTTTATTAACATTAAAAATTTTAATCTACATTGAAAATTCTATTTTGACAAGGTGGTTTCGAAAGTATGCACTGCTTCTCATCAGACACCAGCACACAGTGCATACTTGACTGGCGTGACCACTTGCAGGTGGAAATCATTACATTTTTATTTATGCTAGTTGTGACAAATTTTAACATCTCCGACTTATATCCTTGGATATAATTTTACTTAGTAAAGGTAATTGAATTTGATCATGGTTCCCTTCTTGTCTATAAATCAGCATAGACAACGTATATCATTTCTACAGCTTCGAAGCCGAGCATATTGAAACGGGAAAATTCGATCGTTTTTGCGGAATCAGCCTCCGAAAACAGAATCAATTTGGAATTGTTTTTGCGGGATGATTAAAATTGAACAACTTTTTTATTAACATTAAAAATTTTAATCTACATTGAAAATTCTATTTTGACAAGGTGGTTTCGAAAGTATGCACTGCTTCTCATCAGACACCAGCACACAGTGCATACTTGACTGGCGTGACCACTTGCAGGTGGAAATCATTACATTTTTATTTATGCTAGTTGTGACAAATTTTAACATCTCCGACTTATATCCTTGGATATAATTTTACTTAGTAAAGGTAATTGAATTTGATCATGGTTCCCTTCTTGTCTATAAATCAGCATAGACAACGTATATCATATCTACAGCTTCGAAGCCGAGCATATTGAAACGGGAAAATTCGATCGTTTTTGCGGAATCAGCCTCCGAAAGCAGAATCAATTTGGAATTGTTTTTGCGGGATGATTAAAATTGAACAACTTTTTTATTAACATTAAAAATTTTAATCTACATTGAAAATTCTATTTTGACAAGGTGGTTTCGAAAGTATGCACTGCTTCTCATCAGACACCAGCACACAGTGCATACTTGACTGGCGTGACCACTTGCAGGTGGAAATCATTACATTTTTATTTATGCTAGTTGTGACAAATTTTAACATCTCCGACTTATATCCTTGGATATAATTTTACTTAGTAAAGGTAATTGAATTTGATCATGGTTCCCTTCTTGTCTATAAATCAGCATAGACAACGTATATCATATCTACAGCTTCGAAGCCGAGCATATTGAAACGGGAAAATTCGATCGTTTTTGCGGAATCAGCCTCCGAAAGCAGAATCAATTTGGAATTGTTTTTGCGGGATGATTAAAATTGAACAACTTTTTTATTAACATTAAAAATTTTAATCTACATTGAAAATTCTATTTTGACAAGGTGGTTTCGAAAGTATGCACTGCTTCTCATCAGACACCAGCACACAGTGCATACTTGACTGGCGTGACCACTTGCAGGTGGAAATCATTACATTTTTATTTATGCTAGTTGTGACAAATTTTAACATCTCCGACTTATATCCTTGGATATAATTTTACTTAGTAAAGGTAATTGAATTTGATCATGGTTCCCTTCTTGTCTATAAATCAGCATAGACAACGTATATCATTTCTACAGCTTCGAAGCCGAGCATATTGAAACGGGAAAATTCGATCGTTTTTGCGGAATCAGCCTCCGAAAACAGAATCAATTTGGAATTGTTTTTGCGGGATGATTAAAATTGAACAACTTTTTTATTAACATTAAAAATTTTAATCTACATTGAAAATTCTATTTTGACAAGGTGGTTTCGAAAGTATGCACTGCTTCTCATCAGACACCAGCACACAGTGCATACTTGACTGGCGTGACCACTTGCAGGTGGAAATCATTACATTTTTATTTATGCTAGTTGTGACAAATTTTAACATCTCCGACTTATATCCTTGGATATAATTTTACTTAGTAAAGGTAATTGAATTTGATCATGGTTCCCTTCTTGTCTATAAATCAGCATAGACAACGTATATCATATCTACAGCTTCGAAGCCGAGCATATTGAAACGGGAAAATTCGATCGTTTTTGCGGAATCAGCCTCCGAAAGCAGAATCAATTTGGAATTGTTTTTGCGGGATGATTAAAATTGAACAACTTTTTTATTAACATTAAAAATTTTAATCTACATTGAAAATTCTATTTTGACAAGGTGGTTTCGAAAGTATGCACTGCTTCTCATCAGACACCAGCACACAGTGCATACTTGACTGGCGTGACCACTTGCAGGTGGAAATCATTACATTTTTATTTATGCTAGTTGTGACAAATTTTAACATCTCCGACTTATATCCTTGGATATAATTTTACTTAGTAAAGGTAATTGAATTTGATCATGGTTCCCTTCTTGTCTATAAATCAGCATAGACAACGTATATCATTTCTACAGCTTCGAAGCCGGGCATATTGAAACGGGAAAATTCGATCGTTTTTGCGGAATCAGCCTCCGAAAGCAGAATCAATTTGGAATTGTTTTTGCGGGATGATTAAAATTGAACAACTTTTTTATTAACATTAAAAATTTTAATCTACATTGAAAATTCTATTTTGACAAGGTGGTTTCGAAAGTATGCACTGCTTCTCATCAGACACCAGCACACAGTGCATACTTGACTGGCGTGACCACTTGCAGGTGGAAATCATTACATTTTTATTTATGCTAGTTGTGACAAATTTTAACATCTCCGACTTATATCCTTGGATATAATTTTACTTAGTAAAGGTAATTGAATTTGATCATGGTTCCCTTCTTGTCTATAAATCAGCATAGACAACGTATATCATTTCTACAGCTTCGAAGCCGAGCATATTGAAACGGGAAAATTCGATCGTTTTTGCGGAATCAGCCTCCGAAAGCAGAATCAATTTGGAATTGTTTTTGCGGGATAATTAAAATTGAACAACTTTTTTATTAACATTAAAAATTTTAATCTACATTGAAAATTCTATTTTGACAAGGTGGTTTCGAAAGTATGCACTGCTTCTCATCAGACACCAGCACACAGTGCATACTTGACTGGCGTGACCACTTGCAGGTGGAAATCATTACATTTTTATTTATGCTAGTTGTGACAAATTTTAACATCTCCGACTTATATCCTTGGATATAATTTTACTTAGTAAAGGTAATTGAATTTGATCATTGTTCCCTTCTTGTCTATTAATCAGCAAAGACAACAAATATCATTTCTACAGCTTCGAAGCCGAGCATATTGAAACGGGAAAATTCGATCGTTTTTGCGGAATCAGCCTCCGAAAGCAGAATCAATTTGGAATTGTTTTTGCGGGATGATTAAAATTGAACAACTTTTTTATTAACATTAAAAATTTTAATCTACATTGAAAATTCTATTTTGACAAGGTGGTTTCGAAAGTATGCACTGCTTCTCATCAGACACCAGCAAACAGTGCATACTTGACTGGCGTGACCACTTGCAGGTGGAAATCATTACATTTTTATTTATGCTAGTTGTGACAAATTTTAACATCTCCGACTTATATCCTTGGATATAATTTTACTTAGTAAAGGTAATTGAATTTGATCATGGTTCCCTTCTTGTCTATAAATCAGCATAGACAACGTATATCATTTCTACAGCTTCGAAGCCGGGCATATTGAAACGGGAAAATTCGATCGTTTTTGCAGAATCAGCCTCCGAAAGCAGAATCAATTTGGAATTGTTTTTGCGGGATGATTAAAATTGAACAACTTTTTTATTAACATTAAAAATTTTAATCTACATTGAAAATTCTATTTTGACAAGGTGGTTTCGAAAGTATGCACTGCTTCTCATCAGACACCAGCACACAGTGCATACTTGACTGGCGTGACCACTTGCAGGTGGAAATCATTACATTTTTATTTATGCTAGTTGTGACAAATTTTAACATCTCCGACTTATATCCTTGGATATAATTTTACTTAGTAAAGGTAATTGAATTTGATCATGGTTCCCTTCTTGTCTATAAATCAGCATAGACAACGTATATCATTTCTACAGCTTCGAAGCCGAGCATATTGAAACGGGAAAATTCGATCGTTTTTGCGGAATCAGCCTCCGAAAGCAGAATCAACTTGGAATTGTTTTTGCGGGATAATTAAAATTGAACAACTTTTTTATTAACATTAAAAATTTTAATCTACATTGAAAATTCTATTTTGACAAGGTGGTTTCGAAAGTATGCACTGCTTCTCATCAGACACCAGCACACAGTGCATACTTGACTGGCGTGACCACTTGCAGGTGGAAATCATTACATTTTTATTTATGCTAGTTGTGACAAATTTTAACATCTCCGACTTATATCCTTGGATATAATTTTACTTAGTAAAGGTAATTGAATTTGATCATGGTTCCCTTCTTGTCTATAAATCAGCATAGACAACGTATATCATTTCTACAGCTTCGAAGCCGAGCATATTGAAACGGGAAAATTCGATCGTTTTTGCGGAATCAGCCTCCGAAAGCAGAATCAATTTGGAATTGTTTTTGCGGGATGATTAAAATTGAACAACTTTTTTATTAACATTAAAAATTTTAATCTACATTGAAAATTCTATTTTGACAAGGTGGTTTCGAAAGTATGCACTGCTTCTCATCAGACACCAGCACACAGTGCATACTTGACTGGCGTGACCACTTGCAGGTGGAAATCATTACATTTTTATTTATGCTAGTTGTAACAAATTTTAACATCTCCGACTTATATCCTTGGATATAATTTTACGTAGTAAAGGTAATTGAATTTGATCATGGTTCCCTTCTTGTCTATAAATCAGCATAGACAACGTATATCATTTCTACAGCTTCGAAGCCGAGCATATTGAAACGGGAAAATTCGATCGTTTTTGCGGAATCAGCCTCCGAAAGCAGAATCAATTTGGAATTGTTTTTGCGGGATGATTAAAATTGAACAACTTTTTTATTAACATTAAAAATTTTAATCTACATTGAAAATTCTATTTTGACAAGGTAGTTTCGAAAGTATGCACTGCTTCTCATCAGACACCAGCACACCGTGCATACTTGACTGACGTGACCACTTGCAGGTGGAAATCATTACATTTTTATTTATGCTAGTTGTGACAAATTTTAACATCTCCGACTTATATCCTTGGATATAATTTTACGTAGTAAAGGTAATTGAATTTGATCATGGTTCCCTTCTTGTCTATAAATCAGCATAGACAACGTATATCATTTCTACAGCTTCGAAGCCGAGCATATTGAAACGGGAAAATTCGATCGTTTTTGCGGAATCAGCCTCCGAAAGCAGAATCAATTTGGAATTGTTTTTGCGGGATGATTAAAATTGAACAACTTTTTTATTAACATTAAAAATTTTAATCTACATTGAAAATTCTATTTTGACAAGGTAGTTTCGAAAGTATGCACTGCTTCTCATCAGACACCAGCACACCGTGCATACTTGACTGACGTGACCACTTGCAGGTGGAAATCATTACATTTTTATTTATGCTAGTTGTGACAAATTTTAACATCTCCGACTTATATCCTTGGATATAATTTTACGTAGTAAAGGTAATTGAATTTGATCATGGTTCCCTTCTTGTCTATAAATCAGCATAGACAACGTATATCATTTCTACAGCTTCGAAGCCGAGCATATTGAAACGGGAAAATTCGATCGTTTTTGCGGAATCAGCCTCCGAAAGCAGAATCAATTTGGAATTGTTTTTGCGGGATGATTAAAATTGAACAACTTTTTTATTAACATTAAAAATTTTAATCTACATTGAAAATTCTATTTTGACAAGGTGGTTTCGAAAGTATGCACTGCTTCTCATCAGACACCAGCACACAGTGCATACTTGACTGGCGTGACCACTTGCAGGTGGAAATCATTACATTTTTATTTATGCTAGTTGTGACAAATTTTAACATCTCCGACTTATATCCTTGGATATAATTTTACGTAGTAAAGGTAATTGAATTTGATCATGGTTCCCTTCTTGTCTATAAATCAGCATAGACAACGTATATCATTTCTACAGCTTCGAAGCCGAGCATATTGAAACGGGAAAATTCGATCGTTTTTGCGGAATCAGCCTCCGAAAGCAGAATCAATTTGGAATTGTTTTTGCGGGATGATTAAAATTGAACAACTTTTTTATTAACATTAAAAATTTTAATCTACATTGAAAATTCTATTTTGACAAGGTAGTTTCGAAAGTATGCACTGCTTCTCATCAGACACCAGCACACCGTGCATACTTGACTGACGTGACCACTTGCAGGTGGAAATCATTACATTTTTATTTATGCTAGTTGTGACAAATTTTAACATCTCCGACTTATATCCTTGGATATAATTTTACGTAGTAAAGGTAATTGAATTTGATCATGGTTCCCTTCTTGTCTATAAATCAGCATAGACAACGTATATCATTTCTACAGCTTCGAAGCCGAGCATATTGAAACGGGAAAATTCGATCGTTTTTGCGGAATCAGCCTCCGAAAGCAGAATCAATTTGGAATTGTTTTTGCGGGATGATTAAAATTGAACAACTTTTTTATTAACATTAAAAATTTTAATCTACATTGAAAATTCTATTTTGACAAGGTAGTTTCGAAAGTATGCACTGCTTCTCATCAGACACCAGCACACCGTGCATACTTGACTGACGTGACCACTTGCAGGTGGAAATCATTACATTTTTATTTATGCTAGTTGTGACAAATTTTAACATCTCCGACTTATATCCTTGGATATAATTTTACGTAGTAAAGGTAATTGAATTTGATCATGGTTCCCTTCTTGTCTATAAATCAGCATAGACAACGTATATCATTTCTACAGCTTCGAAGCCGAGCATATTGAAACGGGAAAATTCGATCGTTTTTGCGGAATCAGCCTCCGAAAGCAGAATCAATTTGGAATTGTTTTTGCGGGATGATTAAAATTGAACAACTTTTTTATTAACATTAAAAATTTTAATCTACATTGAAAATTCTATTTTGACAAGGTAGTTTCGAAAGTATGCACTGCTTCTCATCAGACACCAGCACACCGTGCATACTTGACTGACGTGACCACTTGCAGGTGGAAATCATTACATTTTTATTTATGCTAGTTGTGACAAATTTTAACATCTCCGACTTATATCCTTGGATATAATTTTACGTAGTAAAGGTAATTGAATTTGATCATGGTTCCCTTCTTGTCTATAAATCAGCATAGACAACGTATATCATTTCTACAGCTTCGAAGCCGAGCATATTGAAACGGGAAAATTCGATCGTTTTTGCGGAATCAGCCTCCGAAAGCAGAATCAATTTGGAATTGTTTTTGCGGGATGATTAAAATTGAACAACTTTTTTATTAACATTAAAAATTTTAATCTACATTGAAAATTCTATTTTGACAAGGTGGTTTCGAAAGTATGCACTGCTTCTCATCAGACACCAGCACACAGTGCATACTTGACTGGCGTGACCACTTGCAGGTGGAAATCATTACATTTTTATTTATGCTAGTTGTGACAAATTTTAACATCTCCGACTTATATCCTTGGATATAATTTTACTTAGTAAAGGTAATTGAATTTGATCATGGTTCCCTTCTTGTCTATAAATCAGCATAGACAACGTATATCATTTCTACAGCTTCGAAGCCGAGCATATCCCGTTTCAATAAAACCATGATCAAATTCAATTACCTTTACTAAGTAAAATTATATCCAAGGATATAAGTAGGAGATGTTAAAATTTGTCACAACTAGCATAAATAAAAATGTAATGATTTCCACCTGCAAGTGGTCACGCCAGTCAAGTATGCACTGTGTGCTGGTGTCTGATGAGAAGCAGTGCATACTTTCGAAACCACCTTGTCAAAATAGAATTTTCAATGTAGATTAAAATTTTTAATGTTAATAAAAAAGTTGTTCAATTTTAATCATCCCGCAAAAACAATTCCAAATTGATTCTGCTTCCGGAGGCTGATTCCGCAAAAACGATCGAATTTTCCCGTTTCAATATGCTCGGCTTCGAAGCTGTAGAAATGATATACGTTGTCTATGCTGATTTATAGACAAGAAGGGAACCATGATCAAATTCAATTACCTTTACTAAGTAAAATTATATCCAAGGATATAAGTCGGAGATGTTAAAATTTGTCACAACTAGCATAAATAAAAATGTAATGATTTCCACCTACAAGTAGTCACGCCAGTCAAGTATGCACTGTGTGCTGGTGTCTGATGAGAAGCAGTGCATACTTTCGAAACCACCTTGTCAAAATAGAATTTTCAATGTAGATTAAAATTTTTAATGTTAATAAAAAAGTTGTTCAATTTTAATCATCCCGCAAAAACAATTCCAAATTGATTCTGCTTTCGGAGGCTGATTCCGCAAAAACGATCGAATTTTCCCGTTTCAATATGCTCGGCTTCGAAGCTGTAGAAATGATATACGTTGTCTATGCTGATTTATAGACAAGAAGGGAACCATGATCAAATTCAATTACCTTTACTTAGTAAAATTATATCCAAGGATATAAGTCGGAGATGTTAAAATTTGTCACAACTAGCATAAATAAAAATGTAATGATTTCCACCTGCAAGTGGTCACGCCAGTCAAGTATGCACAGTGTGCTGGTGTCTGATGAGAAGCAGTGCATACTTTCGAAACCACCTTGTCAAAATAGAATTTTCAATGTAGATTAAAATTTTTAATGTTAATAAAAAAGTTGTTCAATTTTAATCATCCCGCAAAAACAATTCCAAATTGATTCTGCTTTCGGAGGCTGATTCCGCAAAAACGATCGAATTTTCCCGTTTCAATATGCTCGGCTTCGAAGCTGTAGAAATGATATACGTTGTCTATGCTGATTTATAGACAAGAAGGGAACAATGATCAAATTCAATTACCTTTACTACGTAAAATTATATCCAAGGATATAAGTCGGAGATGTTAAAATTTGTCACAACTAGCATAAATAAAAATGTAATGATTTCCACCTGCAAGTGGTCACGTCAGTCAAGTATGCACGGTGTGCTGGTGTCTGATGAGAAGCAGTGCATACTTTCGAAACTACCTTGTCAAAATAGAATTTTCAAAGTAGATTAAAATTTTTAATGTTAATAAAAAAGTGCATGCAACAATATATAATATATATATATATATATATATATATATATATATATATATATATATATATATTTCTGAGTGTATATATATAAATATATATATATATATATATATATATATATATATATATATATATATATATATATATATATATATATACATATATATATATATATATATATATATATATATATATATATATATATATATATATATAAAGTGCATATATATATATATATATATATATATATTTATATATATATATATATATATATATATATATATATATATACATATATATATATATATATATATATATATATATATATATATGTTTTCACTGGTCAATCAAGAGGTGGTGGTGTCTTATTCGCAGTTAAGAACCCTCACTCAATTGAACTTGTAAACTCTGCCTCGCACGAATTGTTCCAGCATATATTTATCCGCGTTTCAATTGACAAAACCTCGGTTTATATTGGTTTATTTTACGTCCCACCGAGATCTGCGAATCAGTGTACAATATGCGAGCAAATATCTTCTTATATGGCTTCTCGTAGTGCTGGGGATAAAAATATATTCTTGGGTGATTTTAATCGCCCGAATTTGCATTTTGTTTCGGATAAGTCTGATGATGGTTTAATACCAGTAAACCTGCTTGAGTCGTCTGATTTTAACCTTGTGAGTACGTTGTATGGCCATGATTTGCAGCAGGTTGTTCCGACTCCCAACCAAAATGGTAATTAGTTAGACTTAATCTTCACAAATGTTTATGACGATGTAGTGGTTAGCCCAGCTAATGACGTAGAGAATCTCTTTTCTAATAGTCTTCACCATTCCGCTCTTATAGTTGAACTTTCCACTACAGATTGGAACATGTTAAGTAGATACAATAATCCGATTGTATATAATTTCCATAATGCTGATTATGTTAGCATTCACAATTTCCTTGACAATGTCGATTGGACAAATCTGTTTATGTGCCATTCCTTTGATGATGATGTAGCCATGTTTTATAGAATAGTATTTGACGCAGTCGATAAGTTTGTACGTAAGATAAAGAAAAAAGATAAACTCTCTGAACCTTGGCTTGACAAGACTCTTAGGAGGAACGTATGCATGCTGTTCGGATTGAAAATGTATTTTTTTTTCCTCCTTCCTTCCACTCTCTCCATCACTCAATCAGTATGCACGGTCCGTGTGCATCAATATATTATCAAATATATCGTCTTAGTACTTCCCAGACAATTGAAAATTGGTATAAGGGAAGATATAGAGAAATAGATAGTAGAAATTGATATATAGAAATAGAAATAAATATAGATATTTAGATATCTTAGTAATTGAACTTTGCATACATATTGATTTTGTAATGTTGCGCACTGCCTGCAATTTCCCCATTATGTCGGCTAGTATTCAAATGGCTGTTTCAAGGCAAATGAAACAGTTGCAATTTGGTATCTCGATTCATACTAAATATGCGTGCTCGCACGTATGAATGAATAGAAACTAAGTGAATTTGGATTAATAATGTAATTTCTTATATTCGAAAGGATGTTTACTCAACCTTTTCACTTTCGAGCATTAAACTAAAACAAACAGTCTTGCTTGCAAATGTTTTGTGAGTTGATATTTTCGCGTCTAAATTTCTTCTCAAATGAAAAATGTGCACAATGCCTCTGACGGTAAAAGTAGTTAGCGGGCCGTTTCGCCATAAACCATAAATAGTTCAAAGCCTCAGGCGAGTATATGACTAAATATTAAAAGAAGAAATACTTTTTTGGTCAATCATCTTCAAGTTTGAATAGAAACATATAAAATAAGGGCTCAAGTTTGCGAAATCTGGTTTGTTCCTTGATCTGCTTCTTGTACGTTTTTACTACTCAATCACCAAGTTTAAAAATATTTTACATTTTTTTCCTATGGTAATTCCAAAGCTCAGGATTACCTTTTGAAATGAATGCTTAGCTATGGCGGCAAGGAACACAAATGGGGAAAGCTGATACCAATTAGCCGATATCGATTCCATTATTCTTTTTTTAAGTGACACATTATTTCTTATTTTCTGAAGCGCTGGTTTTATGCCCAGTCGTCACTAAAGCTATGATATGACAACTAATGGAGCGCTGGTATTATGCCCAGCCATCCGCTATTAAGACAATACAAGCCAAACAAATACAGCCATGAGCATACGGCGGGATTTGAAACCTCAGGTAGTAGATCGCTGCTTCGCGAGCTGGCACCTTATACCCCGACACCTCTCATACCCTGGTCCTGGAACTCTCATACCCTCTCCCTGGACCTTTCATAACCTAGTCTTACCATATCCGAAAGTATTTTACATTTGATGTTTTGATATATCCCTCTCTCTCTATATGTTTAAAATGTCCCGAAAATTCAAGTTTTCAATAGAACGGTAAAGCGGTTATGCAAACATTCATCGAAAGATAGTAGCAGCGTATTCCTTTATTATGACCCCTACGATTTTTCTCGTAATTTTCCCACATACAGATTTCCTTTTTCAATTTCAAGACTGCTTATGTGTGGTAATTTAGAACACGCGGAGGTTCGATGTTTTGAAAAGAATTTTCACGTACCCAAATATTCATTTTAAATCAGAATTGTATATTTTTGATAGGCATAAATACTTTCTGTAAATTTTGTGATGATCCGATGTTTCTGCCAGGAGATACGACAAATAATATCTTTGAAAAAATGTTTGTCTACTTTTAGGCAATCAGCGCCCACATAGAATGAAAAATTACCAAACCATTATCAATGCCAATCATAAAACGCTATCAGTTTTCATTCCCCATACTTACTTCTCACAAGAATTGTCTTTCCTTAGAAATATGGAAAAAAATCACTAAAATGCCAAAGTGTAAAATATGTTTTCATTTCAACTTGACATGGACCGATTTAGAATTTCAGCTCGATCACGTTACACACATTCAATAATCTCACTAAATCTTTTTTTCTGATTTATATACACATGTAAAGAAAAGACAAGGCAAATTTAGTACTAATTATCTTTGAAAATCAATAAAAATATGCCGAGAATTATTTCATATGGCACCAGTTTTACTCTTGGTTGTTTTTAAGTTTCCTCCGGTGCCATTTTTAATTCGAAATTGTGTTACGATATTCAAATACTTATTTTCATCAGGATCATTAATTGATGTGATTTGCCAAACCTTTACGTATAAAATCCATACCCTCCAGCATTACATGATCACTCTAAATTTACTCAGTTTCTACTCATCCATCCGTGCGTACCAACATATTTCTTCAAAGATCAATAAAAATATAAAAGATATAATTACAGTTCCATTTCTAGCTTCATGCAAATGTTCGTGCCAATTACCGTAAAAAGCGAACTTAGGTTAGGTTAGGTTAGTAAAGAGGGCTGCCGGGAAACGCGGCTTGCATTAGGCCACCAGTTTGGGCCCATTTGCCACCCTCCGCTGGCTTTTTAGAGCTGCCAAGTGGCCGCTTCGCCAAACTGGATCAGCTGACTCAGCGTGACGGTACCGGCCACCTCTGTTAACCCTTGAAAGTGGTATGCACCAAAAATTTTGAGGCGTTTATTATTTAGGGCTGGACAATCGCAGAGAGTATGCTCGATGGTGTCCTCTTCCATCTCGCATCTCTTGCATAAACTGCTGGATGTCAGTCCCATTCTCTTCGCATGAGATGCGGTAAGTCAGTGCCCTGTGAGCAAGCCGACCGTGGCTCTCAAGCAGTTTCTGCTGAGCTTGAGCAGTTTCCTGCTTTTGCTTGGATCAGGTGATGGCCATAATGTCCTGGCCACCCTGCAGTCCAGCCTGTTTTCCCATTCGGACTTTAGTTTGGCCCATATGGTGGCATCAAGTTTGTTTGTGGCGTCAGCGATCGACCGAGGTACAGTGATGCAGGGGCAATTGCTAGCTGCTGAACCTTTCCTCGCCAATTCATCAGCTTTTTCGTTGCCTATGACCCCACTATGCCCTGCCACCCACATAATCCGGATAGGAATATGCCTTGCCTTGTCATTGAGAGCCACTCTGCAAGCGTTAACAGTTTTTGAAGAACATCTGTAAGACGCAAGAGCGAGAATGGCTGCCCTACTGTCGACGCAAATGGTCATTGGTCTGGTTGATATTCCGCTAATGGACTCAACTGCCATGCGTATAGCATGTAATTCAGACTGAAAGACGGTAGCATGGTCCGACAGTCTACACCACAGGTTAAGGCTCAAATCCGTAGAAAACACGCCCGAGCCAACTCCTGTGTCCGTCTTTGACCCGTCCGTGTAAATCCAGGTGCCCCTATCGGTGGTCGCTTCCTTTTTCTTCCAGTCTGTTCTTGTGGGTATCTTGACCTGGAAATTCCTGCCAAGATGTATTATTTTGCTCATGTGGTCCGTGTCTTCTGCAACGAGTCCAAATCTTTTGCGGCATTCTATAAGAATACCGCTGTGGTCCCACTGATCTGAATCGTTCCACATGCCAGAACTTTTAGCGCGTATCGCCGCTAAGCTTGCGCTTCTAAAGATGAATCGATCCAGGGGCATGAGTCCCAAAATCATTTCCAACCCAGCCGTTGGGGCGGTTCTTAAAGCGCCCGTAATACATATGCAAACTAATCTTTGCAGTGTTGTTAGCTCCTTGATATTAGTTTTACTCTCCGCTGCTTTCCACCACACGACCGCTCCATACACCAAAATCGGCCTGACTACACATGTGAATATGTAATAGGCCGCCCTAGGTCTAAGACCCCAGGTATTGGAGTAGGCGGACCGGCAAGCCAAAAGTGCTGCGCGAGCTTTACCAACTCTGTGCTTTACGTTAGCCCCCCAGTTCAGTTTCCTGTCTAGTATAAGGCCCAAATATTTAACACTATCAGCAAGCTCCAATGTTATTCCGTTGAGGTTAGGCGTGGCAATAGCCGGTACCCTGTGTCTCCTTGTGAACAGCACAAGTTCGGTTTTTGTCGGGTTTGCCCTAAGACCGACTTTTCTGGCCCAGATTTGGATATGGTTCAGCGCCGATTGCATAAGGTCCGACAAAGTTTGTGGGAACGCACCCCTCACAAGTACCACAATGTCATCGGCATACGCCACCACCTCAAAGCCACTGGCCCTTAACTTCTCCAGTATTTCGTTGACTGTCAGGATCCAGAAAAGGGGAGATATAATCCCTCCTTGTGGTGTTCTGGTTCCGACTATTCTTTCCGCTTTGGCCTCCAAAAAGGTAGCCTCAATCCGCCTGCTCTTGAGCAAGTCAGATGCCCAGGTCGCCAGGGTTTTATCCACTCCATATCGAACCAAGGCATCGATGATACTCGCGACAGTGACATTATTGAAGGCCCCCTCAATGTCTAAGAAGGCTGCCAACGTGAATTCCTTCTGCCGTAAGGATTTTCCTATTGTACCGACAACTTTGTGTAATGCCGTATCTACTGATCTGCCCGCTAGATACGCGTGTTGATCAACACAGAGTCTCGCGACATCAATCGAGCTTTTGATGTGCAGATCAACAAGCCTCTCTAGTGTTTTGAGCAGAAACGATGTTAAGCTGATTGGTCTAAAGTCCTTCACGTAATGATGATTCAACCTACCAGGTTTTGGAATGAAGACCACCCTAGCTTTTGTCCATTGCTCGGGTACTACCCCGAGGCGGAGGCATGCGGTAAAAATACGCTGCAGAATGGAAATGATGGCCTTATCTGCTTTTTGAAGCATGATAGGTGATATCTCATCAATCCCTGTAGCTTTGTAAGGTCGGAATGTGCCAATAGCCCATTCAATCTTGACCTCGTCTACTACTTCCTTGATCAGCCGCTCAGACACCTGGTGTGTTCCTCGAAGTACGTCACTACACGGTGTCACGCAGGCTGATTCTGGAAAGTGAGTTTCCAGTAGCAAGTCCAGGCACTCTTTCGGGTCCTCCACCCAATCCCCGTTTTCCCTTCGCAAAAGCGTAGGTACGCCGGGGGTTACGCTTAGGACCTTCCTGATTCTGGCAGCCTCTGTACCTCCTTCAATGTTCTCACAGAATTCCCTCCATGAGTCGCGCTTGGCTTGTCTAATCTTCTTTTTGAAAAGCGACAGCTCTTGCTTGTAACGATCCCAGTCAGCCACGTTTCCGGAACGCCTTGCGGTGTTAAACGCCCTTCGTGTGCGACGTCTAGCCTCTGTGAGTTCGCCATTCCACCATAAGGTAGCGTTCTTCCTTACGGGCTTTTCCGGACACACGTCTTTGAAATCTGACACTAAGATTCCCGTTAATCGGTTCACCTGCTCGTTAAGCCGTCCTGTACTCGTCAGATCCAGATCGTCTAGTGCCCTGAGGTGTCTATTTGTTTTCCTTGCGTAAACTTCCCATTGTGCTGTTCTCGGGTTCCGTACTTTTTTAGGTAAGATAACAGAACAACCGATATTCCAGCATAGCCACTGGTGGTCCGAGAGCGATGGCAGGTTAGAAACCTGCCAGCTGTGGACACTTTTCATTATGCTTGGAGTTGCCAGGGTAATATCAATTACCTCAGCCCTGTTCCTAGTTATAAATGTAGGTTTGTTACCTATGTTGAGGATGTTGAGGTTGGTTGACGTTAGAAATTCTAGCAAACACCTACCTCTCTCGTTTATGTTGGTGCTTCCCCATATTTCGTGGTGAGCATTTGCGTCACAGCCAATAACAGCATCCGTTGTCATAGCCGCTACTGCCAATCTTCTCAGTCCGGGCGTGATGGGATCCATGTCGTATGGTAGATAGACCACCGACAACAGGCACCGCTTCGTGCCGCTACCAGCGATCCCCCTCTCCACACACACTGTGGTTGTATCCCCATCACAAAGCTGCGGAATCAAGATTGCTTTCACCTCTTTTTTGGCTACAATACAAGTCCTTGTCTTGTCCCTTCCTTTTAGCTGAAACACACTGAGGCTGGTGCCGAATCCACAAGCCACATTCTTGTACAGAAGCGGCTCATGTATCAGCGCGATGTCAGCGTGCCCCCGACTGAGATGCCGAAGCAGGTTGGCCGTCGCCCCTCTACTGTGGTGCAGATTTGCTTGGACCACTCGCACTTCGGCTTCCCTCAGTCACCTTCTCTGCTCCAACTTTCAAGGTGATCCTCTTCAGACCGAAGTGAATCAACCCGTTGTTGGCCCGTACTTGATCCGCGGACTCCCGATCAATTCCCAGCACAAGCACCATCTTTGCTGCACCAGTTAAATCAGGCTCCGCAGATTGGTTTGTTAGTTTTACAGCCTGGAATAATCTCCAGCCTGAAACTTTCAGATCGGGGTTCTGTCTTTTTAACAGAGACAGAGCCTCCGAAGCGTTCGAGTGGGGCACCGCCACCTTCGCTGTAATCAGCTTAGGCACGGATTTCTCCTCCACTACGTCCAAACCTGGATGGTCTGCTGAAATCTTCAGGACGGTAGACCGAAGCCATTCCGTCGAGAAGACGTCACTACAGGTCACCGCAATGTGGCCGCGAACAATGTTACAGCCTTCAAAGCGAGGTGACCCCTCTTCAGTTGACATGGCAAACTTGAGGAGTTCCTCGGTGATCCGTTTAAGAATCACCTTGGCCACGTCATCCTCGAGTCTCCATTCCAGGGGTTCCTGTTATCAAAGACGGCCAGCTTAAGGTGACTGGCCGCTACGTCCCTAAAGGAACGAACTGTCGTCTCCTGTCGTGGCCTCTTCGTTGATTTACCTCGCGGCGAGGTTATCTCCTCTGAGCGTTGGCGTTTACTTGCAGCCGCTGCAGCAGGTTTCACTTGGGCATCCTCGGGTTTCCCTTTGGATTCCAGCGTCACCGTGCTCCTGGCCGCTCGTTTCGCCTCTCTCTTTCTGAAGCGTTGGGCATTCCGCTTCCTCCCTTTGGTGGGATCAGCTGCCACCACCTTCACAGTGGACTGCAGATCCTCGGAGGCACCACCTCCAGTCTTGGTTACAGCTCTGCCGAGTGGCTTAGCCGCCACTTCCTTCCCGGTGACCTGCGAGCCTTTCAGCTTGCTGCCTCCGTTCTTGGTCACAGCTCTGCTAGAAGCCGACTCAACCACCGCTTCCGTTGGACTGGCCAGTGGTTCTCCAGACCTGCCACCAGACTGCTGAGTGACTGCTCTGCTGAGGGGTACCGCTACGTCCATCGGACTTACAGTAGATCCCGGAGCAGGTTCCCCATCTAGCTTCAGGGCCCGCAATCTTTCGATCGCCTGACCCTGAGCCGTTTCGCCTCCCGACGTTGGTGATTGTGTCATCTTTGAACTCCTTTTGAAGGGGTCCTTTTCTGGTGACTTCCCTCCAGTAGTACTGGCGGCAAGTTTGAATTTTTTCAGGTCTTTATTTTGATCCATAGATTATATTTTTTTATAATTTCAGGTTTGGGTTTCACGTTCTTGGACCACAGCCGAGGCAATCGCCAGCAATTTTGCCCCCCGCTACACCCCGCCCCCATAGGAACAACGTATTGCTCCGACCGTCCTTCCCCCTCTTCGGATCGCGAGGCAGACTCCCCCACGACCATCCGAGGGTTCTGTAGGCTTTCACAGTACGCTGAACCTGCGAACCTTGCTGCCGAGGCAACCAAGGTGTCTCCCCTAGTCTAACAGTTCGCTACTCTGTAGACCGCGGTTCGCCAGGTTCCAGAACCGGGCAAAGTGAAGTGTTGGATCCAGAATCCCGCAGGTGAACCTTCACCTCAGTCACCAGCCCAGACCTGTCCCCAGGCCTCCGTGTCACCCCTGCGGAGAGAAACAAGGGCGCCCCTCTGCCGGTTACGGGCGAGGTCTCCGTTTACACAGCCCATACAGCTGGCTGCTGTACGGGCGTGCGGCAGAACCAAAATTTTTTTACGGGAGAGGGATCTCTCACCAACCTTACTTAGAAGGGACTAGCCTGATCCAATTAGCCAATCCTCCCTTCCGGGGGAATTGTTACCAGCGGCCACCGCGAGGAGGTTATGGATCACACTTTCACCAGACCGAACAATTGCGGCACGTGTATATTTGCGTATACTACATGTTTTTCCCCCTATTCGGCTGGCGACCGACCGCCAAAAGCGAACTTAACTCGAATCCAAAGTACTGCACATTATATACACATTTCCATTGTTGATTGTACCCAACATTAAACATATAACCCACAGTTAAATGAAAGACATTATCAAAAATATATTGGCTGCATCTTTATATGAAGAGACATTTTGGATAGATGTCCCCGCAGCTATCGATTTTGCAAGGTAAATATCTGAGCTAAACTTTTCATGGACGCGCACCTACCAATACTACCAGCAAATGAATTTTCAGCTGTGGGAACACGTATAAGTTTTCCAAAATATGTTCTCATTACGCAACACATGCCCTTTTCTGTTAAAGATTACTATAGAAGTAATATATCTTTCATTCCAGGCATTTTTTCGATGTTAAATGTGAGTTTATTGTCGATGAAATTGAAATTGCCGTTGTTTGACAGGACAACCAAAATTGACAGCATAAACAGCCGTTTGAGAGCCACTGAATTTTACTCAATCTACCGCCGGTTCTCCCTCTGGTGACGAACACCGCAACTAGGGGACAAGTATCGGGTAAACTGGACTTGATGCCCCACACCCGGGAAATCCCACCATCAGAGGGCGAAAAGGTGGTAGAAGGGCTGAAAAAATAAAGAAAAACAGACAAAATTATACAAAAAAAGAAAAAAGAAGATAAAACAATTAAGAAAAAGAAAAAAAAAGAAAGAAAAGAAGCCCCAAAAGCAAACGCACAACCACAAAAACACAAACATATTAGCCCGACATCTGTCGGCGAGATTCATGCAACAGCTGTGTGGGGCATCAAGTCCAGTTTTACCCAATTATCCAAGTTTTACCGAGAATAAGCGTACATAATTGAATATAAGTATTAGGCTTAAGTAGAGATGTCGCTAGTGACAGCAAGGAGAACATGTAAAATGTCAGTGAGGAAGAGAAGTAAGTGACATGATTAAACGAGACGTCGAAGAGAAGACACGTGTTTTACTCCGGTTTAACTGAAAAGACGCATATTATAAATCAGGTGTGGGGTCCGAAATTGCCTTTAATTCAAATAGTAGAAGCGAGTTGATGCAAATTTCAAAAATAGGCGATGTGAAAGTGTCATCAACCGCAACTATACCGCAGTTACGCAAATTAGTGGAAGCTACGCAGAAGCCGAAAGTAGATGCAGTGATGGAAAGCGACGCCGCGAAAGTTTCAGGTGAGGGGATGGAACGTGAACGAACACCGACTTTGCGACTGGAAGAGACACCATCGCCGAGTATTGATGTAATAACATCGCCGCAGAAAGCCGATGCCGAGACGCCTCCGCAGCATGTGACTGAAGTACAGTTGCCACCGACGACACCATTGCAGTATGTGACTGAAGTACAGTTGCCACCGACGACGCCATCGCAGCAAGCTGAAAAAATTCCGCTGCCATATGAAAAAGGGACACCTCCGCCGAAAATCGACATTTTGATGCCACCGCAGGAAACCGAAGCCACCGCAGCACATTACAAAAGCATAAATACGAGAAGTACAGTCGCTAATGACGCCACCGCAGGAAACTAATCGAATGCCGCCGTCGTATGCTGAGGGGACGCCACCGCTGCATATTTCTTGTACATCGCCGCCGATACCCTGGCAATGGCCGCCTGATATTCGAATGCCACTGCCTCATGTTGCTCATGTACCACGGATGGCCGAAGTATATACGTCAGTTGAAATGGCTGAACTGGACCGTGAGTTAACGATGCTTCAGAAGAAGCAAGAAATTTTAAGGCTGGAGACAGAAATCGGAAGGTTGGAAAGCAGACAGAAAGATAGCCCAACAACTGAAGTGAAAGTCAAAATGTCGCTCAGAGAAATGGGAGATGTCATTCCCGCATTCAGTGGAGATAAAATGTCGACATACAACGTCTATAAGTTCCTGGCTGATTTAGAGAAGCTGTTCAAGATTACAGAATGCAGTGATGTCTTCAAGTTTATGGCATTAAGAAGCCGGCTGATTGATGCGGCCCAAGACCATTTGAAAGGAAGCACCACAGTGACTTACGAGAACCTGAAAAAAGAACTAGTCCGGGAATTTTGCCAGGTTATGACTACTACCGATGTCATCGAACTACTACAGAGAAGGAGCTGGAGAAGTGAGGCGGAGTCCCTGCATCGTTATATGCTAGTCATGCAGGGTTTGGCACGCCGTAGTACGTTGACTGAGCAAGAGTTAGTCAATATAACTGTGGATGTAATGTGACTTCCGCGGAAAGATGCTACGCTGCTCTTGGCGAATAGCAGGACGATGGAATCATTGAAGGAAGCCGTGGTCGCTCATGAGCAGAGAATCATGACGAATAAGCAAGCTAGGCAGAGGGCCAGAAGGACTGCTGTTCCCACCGTCACATTTGGGCAGTCGACAGTGGGGTACGATAGAGGCTGAGGTATGCTGCAGGAAGTCCCTAGGAGGCGTATGAAAGAACCAGAGGATATGCGACAGACGCGTTGTTTTAACTGCTGCACTTTCGGGCACTACCAGAGTAGACGAGAAGAGGCCAGTCAATTCGTGTTTCCGATGCTGGGGGGATAGGACACAACCATCGGCAGTGTAGAAGTTCTCCGAAGGACCTTAAGTTGATGAGGAGCCATGCAGCTTGTGCGACCTTTGCCTACAGATTGAGATCAGAGGATATGGACGAGGATGATGATGCCACAATCACTGAAGACTCTACTACTATCAGCGCAATAAATACCGTAAGTCCTATTTTTGGGGTCAATTGTGATATAAATAATAAACTATTCTCTTTATTTAATACGGGTAGTCCTGTTAGCTTTGTCCGGGAATCAGAGGTCGCATATGCAATAAAAAAACCGACGATTAAAGATGGGATTGCGAGGAATCGGCAATAAACAAATCGAGGCCTTATGCAAAATCCGATGCCACATACGATTTGGAGATTTAAAATGAAGAATAAGATTGTTTGAAATGACAGGGGGAAGAAGCCCCATACTGCTATTACTATTCCGTCAGAAGGCAAGATTGAAGGAAGAAATGCTAAGTTAGTTAGAGAAGAGTCAGGTGGGTGTTATTCTCCGCTCTTGATAGAAGCAGCTGTAGATGAAATAGGAGATGATGGGTTAGATGACAATCTGAAAATAGGAAATCAGTTTTCGTTAGATCAGAAAAATGAAGTAAGGACTTCAATTTATAATCATTATATCTGCTCACAGGAATCTGATGTTGAACCATATGATTCCCAAATAACAATTCGGTTGTAATACACCGCTTTACTCAGCCCCTCGGCGTTTATCCCATAAGTAAAGAGGTCTGGTCCAGACGCTCTTGGATGACATGCTAGAAAAGAAGTGTACTGGGCCCAGCAAGGCGCCATACGCCTCAGCAGTTGTTTTGGTCCCTAAAAAACAGGGAGAAGTCCGAATGTGTGTCAACTACAAAGGCTTGAATAAGGTCACAGCCCGCGACAATTATCCCCTGCCACTGCTAGAGGATTGTATTGAGTTCTTAGGAAATAGGAGGTACTTTAGTACTCTTGATTTGCGGAATGGATTTTTTCATGTGAAAATGTCACCCAAGTCAGTAAAGTATGCTTCTTTCGTTGTGCCGCAAGGACAGTTCGAGTACCTTAAGATGCCTTTTTGGTCTGAAGAACACCCATCTGTCTTTCAGCGTTTTATCTCAGAGATAGTTAGTGATTTCATTAAGGGAGGTAAATTGATAGTTTATATGGATGACTTAATTGTCGCTACTGAATCGTTGGATGAGCATTTAGATGTGTTGGGAAAAGTGCTGAGTCGAGTACATTACATACAATTGGAGTTGAAGCTATCTAAATGTCAGTATGGATTTGAAGAATTGAACTACTTGGGATATTTAGTGTCCAAAGAAGGTATAAAGCCCAGTGGTGATCATATTAAAGCTATATCTGAATATCCGATGCCAAGAAATATTAAAGAGTTGAGGGCGTGCTTAGGATTATTCTCCTATTTTAGAAAGTTTGTCCAGTCGTACGCTGAATTCGCGAAGCCACACGTCATTTGAAATGACTGATAAGTGTCGAGAAGCTTTCTTCCTGCTACGTAAAAAATTAACCGAAGGTCCAGTATTAGCAATTTACGATCCGAAGAACGAGGCTGAGTTACATTGTGATGCCAGTTCATTAGGTTTTGGCGCAGTCCTGCTTTAGAAGCAATCGGATAATAAATTCCACCCTGTGATGTTTTTCTCCAAAACAGCCACCCCCGCTGAAAGCAAATATCATAGTTTCGAGATGGAGACACTTGTCATTATATACGCTCTGAGAAGATTTCGGGTATACTTAGAAGCAGTATTCTTTAAGATAGTAACATGATAGGCGTGTTTTTTTGCTCCGATACAGAACAGAATAGAACTATGCCACAAAAACAACGATCTAGTATAAAACAGCAGTGCATTCGCTAAGACTGACATAGGTTGCTATATTCGCTGTGGTACCACTAAACAGCTGAAAATAAAGGGAGAAAATAACGAGTATACACTACCACAATCGATAGAAAATAGAAAAAAAACTAACAGAAAATCATTTCTTTTAACTTTCTACACATTATGATTCCAATGCGAATATCCTATTCTCTACTGAATAGAGGAGCAAAAAAACACGCCTATTGTAATTGTGTGAGGCTTACATTGGGCACTGGAGCTGCAGTCTTATGATTACATCTTCGAGCATTGTCATGGTGTCTCCATGGGTCATGTGGACGCTTTAAGCCGCTGCCATGAGCCATGTAAATCAACTAAGGTGCCTGAGGTCATGGATATGACTGCCGCAGCTGTCAAGGAAAGAAAAGGCAAAAATGACTTAGCAGTTCGATGTCGATTTGTCACCGCCGCCGAGGAAGAAGAAGCTAGTTTCCAAATACAAATTACACAGAATAGGGATGTTGATATAGTTAGAATCAGGGACGCTCTTGAAGTTGGGCCGATGGATAAATTTGAGATGCAAAATGGATTGGTATTTAGGAAAAATGGGAATAGACGTCTTGGTCTCTACGTTTCGCGAAAAACCGAAGACAATATTATGAGGCTATTACATGAGAATATTGGTCATATGGAAGATATATGAGAAAGTAGGTAGGTTTGTTTGGAATTGTGTGAAGTGTATTATGTACTCTGCGCCCGTGAGGTCTTCGGAAAGGAGCCTTTACAGCATTAAAAGGAAGTCTGTACCTTTTGACACATTGCATATAGATCAATTTGGTCCACTACCTTTGATTAGGTCCAAGAGAAAACCTATTTTGGTGGTAATTGATACCTTTACAAAGATGGTTAAGATGTACCCAGTTAACAGTACTAGTACTCGGGAAGTATTAGCTTGCTTTAATGGGTATTTTAAATATTGTAGTCGGCCCCGACGTAACGTTTCGGATAGGGGGAAGTGTTTCTCGTCCTTAGAATTTAGCGAGTATTTGAAGAAATAAAATATAGGACATATTAAGACTGCAGTCGCATCTCCGCAGGCTAATGGTCAGGTAGAAAGAGTGAATAGGGTTATTAAGAGTATGTTAGGGAAAACTACTAAGCCTCTTGAGCACACAGACTGGACGCAGATGTTGTCCAGAGCTGAATATAATCTGAACAATACAAGACATAAGTTATAGTCCAAGGGTTATAGTCCAAGTGAGCTTTTGTTTGGCATATGCCAGTGGGGACTAGATGTTGATGTGATGACTGAATTTATCGCGGACATAACTAATGAAGGGGTAGAGAGGGAATTAGGGAAAATAAGGTTCGATGCCCAAAACGCCATCACAAAGTCCCAACGTTACAGTGAAAATTATTATGCCAAGAAGAGTACAACAGTGAAACAATATAGAGTTGGTGACTTTGTCATTTTGCGTAATGTCGACGTAACCGTTGGGACGAATAAAAAATTTATACCTAAGTTTTGCGGCCCCTATGTGGTGAAGCAGGTGTTCCCGCATAATCGTTATAGAGTGTCAGACATCGAAAATAGCCAGTTAACCCAGAGGCCTTATGATGGAATAGTAGAAGCCGCGAGGTTGCATAAATGGAAAGAAGTAAGCCCCAGAAGAAATTAGTGTCAATAATTATACTAGTAGTGGTTGAGGTCGACCTATTGTCAGGTTGGATAAATTGTAAGAGAATAATTGTACATAATTGAATATAAGTATTAAGTCCTAACCAGACATAAGTCTGCAAACATAAGCATCAGTCAAACCGAATGGTTTTAGAGCAAAATAAGCACTTTTTGACATACGCAAACACGAGTGAACATAAGTGTCCATACAGCGCATAAGCGAACGTACGTCAAGTCGTATCTCATCACCACTTTACGTATGGATAGCTCATAGCAACAATTGAGCAAAAGGTTGCTTAATGAGCATGCCACTTTTCTGGCTGTTCGGAAAGTTATGTTTGGGTGCAACATATGCTTTGCGTGGTTTGCCTCGGCGCATATGTGTATGTACGTACGCAGACTCATCACTGGTTGGACCTTTTGGCTTAAGTAGAGATGTCGCTAGGGACGGCGAGGAGAAAATGTAAAATGTCAGTGAGAAAGCGAAGTAAGTGACATGATTAAAGGAGACGTCACAGAGAATGCTCGTGTTTTACTGCTGAAACACAATGTGCAGCCGAGGCCTGCTGCGCATGCTGTCAACAACGCTGCCGTGAGTGATGTAACCAGTAGGGGCACGATATCGAAAGAAAGTATCGATACTTTTACTTTCAAGTAGCATCACAACCAAGTATTGATATAATTACCGTACTTATTGCAACAGTACTGATATGAGTAAGTATCATATGATACTTAATATGCCTATTTTCATTTGCAAGAGTCAGTTTAGACTTCCAACGAAGCCAGAGATTCCAATTATAATGATAGGGCCGGGAACTGGTCTGGTGCCGTTCCGTGGCTTTGTTCAAGAAAGGCATTTCTCCAAGAATGAAGGCAAAGAAGTTGGCGATACTATTCTGTATTTAGGCTACCAGAAGGAGAACGAATATTTCATTTATCAGGAGGTAGGCTTGTATTCATTAACTTGTATTAACTCACAGCCACTATGTTGCGTTTCCTATGAACTGGAAAAATTCGTTGGTAAGGGTATTTTGACATTGAAAACAGCATTCTCTCGGTGCACCAAGAGCATATGCAACTGAACTCGCGATGCGTCACTTTAGCATTCTTTCCTTGCAATTTATCTTCTAATCGACGAAGAAAACTCACAAGATACTACTTTCCCTCGCAAAAAACACTCCGCACTATCAATGCAATTTAGCAAATATATGGGCGAAAGTTCGGTTTTCGGCTAGTCAGATGCACACGTTTTGGCGTGGCTGGTTCGAAGAAGTGGGTGAAAATACATTCCATAATACAATTTTATAACTGTAACTGTCGCGTAGTCGTAGCGGCGTAACTCAGTTTGGAAAGATGGGTTGGTTTCCATGTAAAATTTTTTCAGTCATATGTCGATACGATACCACCATCAAAGTATTGATATAAGTAAAATATCGAACAGTTTCGATTCAAGTAAAATTTTACTTGGTATCAAACGAAAGTATCGATACCGTATTAATATCAGTACTTCCATCGTGTCCCTAGTAGCCAGGCATTGCAGCATTGAGCGAACACAATGATGTAGCCAGCGCCAGGTGTCAAAAAAATGTTTTCCTGTGTCGAAGTTTATTACATATGGTTATTTGGTTCTGAATTGTTGCTGATTTGACTGTAGCAGTAAATTTTGTAAAAAAGCTAATTTTTTTGATTGGTTTTATGTTATTGGTATTGACTAGCTGTTTATTTTTAGATGAAATGAAGGCATGGTTGAAAATTTTGGCGGATGAAAATTTTGTGTGCAAAGGGTTTCGTACTTGAACATGCCACTCCGAGTATTGTGATAAGTATATTTAGGTAGTGCTCTGTCTCAAATTATTATTATAATATGATACACGAGTCACGCGTTATAAACTAGGGCAGATATGCTTTACAAACATTTGTCGGTGTGGTTAAGGGGGCCTGCAGTGTGTAATAACCCAGTGTGACAAATTCGGCATTTCGTTGATAATAAATAATGTAGCAAAATTGTAGCTAAATCATAAAAACTGTCTGAATCGTTACAATGTTTTCAAGAGCGGTATATGGGAAACGTCAAAGGAATTCCGAAAGTGTTCAAACTTGCGCTCTTCACCTCTTGAAAAACTTCTCAACATTCGTTGATGTTTTTGTCAGGATTAATTGGGTTTTTTTGGTGTTCGTTCTGAATTGTTTGTGATTTATTTGCGAATTATTTTCGAACCCTTTGTAAATTGTTTTCAAAAGTATTCTTAGTTTTTCTGTAGTTCTTTGATAAAGCTTCAAATATGTTTTAAGCATATTAATATTATATATATTCAATAAAATACTTATTGTTTTTAATGCCATTACTGATTCAGTTATTGTTTCCTTTCATTAATTTTATTTATTTGCAATAAAAATTGTTTAATTGATTTTTAAATATTTGTTGATGCTATAAAAACCCTTCTTTTAAAAACATTCGAGCTCATTTCATCTTGTTGAAGAAAGTATTTGCACAGGAACTTCCATACAAAATGGATAGGTTATTGGATAATGAAGAAAATTATTAACATTTCAAGCCTTTCAAACATAAATTGAAATCAATTCTGAATGCCAAATGTGGCACTTTCGTAGTGTTTTGCTCGCATTAACTCAGTGCCATTATGGGTCACTATGTCTGTTCGCGTACTACGATTAATTGCAATTAATTGAAATGAAGCCGTTTTTGTTATCCGCTTTACTGAAAACTCTAAATTTCCCCTCTTTATGTAAATTTTAGTAGAATCTGAGCTACTGAAAAATATATAAAACTGTCAAACGGTTTTCGACGTAATGTTATTATGACGGATGAATTTTTATGCGCCGATCGTTTATCGCCGCTTACGATGACTTTATAATCACTATTGTTCTCCAAAAAACCAAAAGCTGACACTTTTTTTTTTTGTAAATTTGGGTGAACTTGGATACTTGTCCCCTGGAGTAGTTCAATTTACTCACGGAAGGGGGCACACCGATATGTAAAGTGAATTTTGCAACATTTCTAAAGCACTCAAACTGTGCGTTGTGTTGACAGTTGTTGTGGGAAGTTGTTGTTGTTCTTGAGGTTTGTATTTGTGGCGCCAAATTATGGAACGATAACGAATAATGTTAAATGTGATAAAAGGTATATGAAGTATACGAATGAATAAAAATGAGTAGAAGAGCACAATGGCAGTACGAAGAAGTGCATAAAAAAGTTAAAAAGAAAAAATATGTTTAAAAAGCAATGACTTGATATGTGAATAAAAATGAATAGAAAAAGCAGAGTGGGGAATATGATTATGCTTAAGTAAATGGAAATGTGTAGAAGTGCAAAATGCTAATGTGTAGAAAACTAAAGAGAAATGTAGATATTAAAACAATTCAAACTTCCATGATGGATTGGAAATTATCTTAACCCAATGTGCCAATTTGTAAATATTCCTTATTAGTAATTGCGGTTAAGATAAAAGCTTTCAATTGTGCTTTCGCCGATGAAGCGAATCTTGGAGAGCTGGGAACATGTGAGATGCAAATAATATAATTTTTATTAAATGTATGTTATGTTAAATGTGGAGTAACTAAAAACATTTTGAGTACAAAAGTAAATGGAAATGCTTGTACTTTAGATTCAAGTTATATCCGTTTTTACTGTAATTAATGTAATTATTATGGAAATGTCTGTAAATAGATTTCTATACTGGTTACAGTTTCTCGATATGCTAAGTAGTAGGCAAATGGTTGTTTTAAGACCAATGAACAAGTTGTAGTGCTATGAATATGATTGCTGGGTCTAACAGGGTAGTAGCAAAGACGTTGACTCGATTACGCATGCGCTTTTGTACTTAAAATTGAATGGATTTTAAGTAAACTTGGGGTAATAATGCAGCTATTGATATTCGATGTCATGTTTGTGATTCGATTGCGAATGCGACAAATCCTAGTGAACGTATAAGAAAAACGCATCATATATATGTATATCAACAGAGTCAAGTTTAAATTAGGCTATTTGTAAAACTTTGACGGCGGCAGGTATTTTAAAGTTTTCAGGTGCCCCCATATTCCGGGAATAAAAATAAACAAGTATGAAAATTGATAGTGTTTATGAATTTTAGGGTTTAGGCAACTGGTGAGTGCATGTGAAATAAAAAATATTTGAAATTTTCAAATCACAAAAGTTTTGCGATGATAGCCTAATTAAATGTTATTCCTACATTTTCGCAAACAACTGCAATTTTTAAATCATTTTTTTTATTCCCTGCATTCAAGAATATTTCTGTTGAAGTTTCTGACCGTACGTGGGTACCAGCTTCAGCATCACGTAATTGGCTAGCAGTTCTAATCAAATGATGAACCATATACGTATATGAAGTTTACCCTCTAGTTCGGAACTATTTGTGCCCTGGCTGTGCTTTTAAAATGAAAGTATTACTTTGCACAAACATGCTCATGCAAATGGATAGCTTATAGGGGAGCATAAGTTTTTCATTTACATGAGGAGAATTTATAAAAATTATTCCGTAATTGACTTTATAATGAATTATAAATTTTTTTTTTCACACATTTAATTGAGGCCAATCAAATTTTCTTAAGTATATTGAATATAATAACAAAATCCTGCACATATGCAGGATTTTTTTGTTGAATTCAATATAGTTAACAAAATTGATTTGAATTTGAGTATACTTAACAAAATTTGATCTACTTGGGTGTGCAAAAAACAAGGCACCTATTATAAGAACAGAAAAAAAAAATTGCAATTTAATACATGAAGCATACCATATTCAGTTTTTTAGGTTTTTGATGTTAATTTGCAAGAAAATTTGATATCGTTGCCGATTACTTATCGTTGTTGAATTCAATATAGTTAACAAAATTTGATTTGAATTTCAGTATACTTAACAAAATTTGATCTGCTCGGTTGTGCAAAAAAACGCACCTAATACTAAAGACAACGTACGTCGACCCTAAGCTTTTCCGAGCGTAGAATATTTGATGTGGGAATGTGGATTATTTCGCGGATAAAACCTCCGAAAGCAATATCAAATAGAATTGTTTTTTGATTGCGAGACTATCCAAAATTAAAATTTAAGAATTAGTTTCGAAAGTATGTACTGTTTCTTTAAAAATCAATAATCTCCCACTGCAAGTGGTTCATCAGTCATGTTTACACTATGAGCTGATATTTATTGAGAAACAGTGTATGCTTTTGAAGCCACTTAATTAGATTTGAATTTTTGATTTTGGAATAATTTTCAGCCCAATATTATAATTATTCTGTGTTTTATTTAAATACAAAATTGTTATGTCTTTATTGAAAGCCCCTGTACAATAACTAACGTTTTGATGGCATTAATACTGTATTTGAGCCATATCTTAAGGTCTCGCAGTCATAGTTGGTGGACAGTTGGCGTTATGCAGTGATTGCTTTGATACACCTTTTCGAAAATGTTTTGTCTTTGTTTCCTTTTTTTGCTACCTTCTTTCAACCACTGTAGAAATGAAGCGTAATATTCTCAGGTTTTTGGAAACGACTCTATTTTTAAAATGTTTCAAAATACAAGATCCATTCTGAGTCCCAAAACGGCTGCCATGACTTTCCCAGCAGACTGGGACACCGTGAACTTCTTCAGTGGTGATGTGTGTATTTGTGTCATTGCATAGAGCCTTTTTTGGACTCAAGCTCATAATGATCAATCCAAGTTTTGTCTCCAGTAGCGATTTGACTCAAAACTGCACCCTCGTCTTCACTATAAAGGTCCTCGTTGTGGTTCGTCTTCAAGTAAGTCTTTTTCTGGTTTAAAAAGACGGATGTAAACGGATGTCATCGTTTCCATTATAGTTTGAGCCGACTTTCCTTGTTTGGCGAGAAACCTCATATCAGCAGGGTAGTCGATTATATTTTACACTTTCATCCAGATTGAGTAGCTTGGTTGACGATAGTTCAAAAATTAATGGTTCGATTAAAATAAAACCTGCAATTGATGCTTATTATGCGTCTCTTAAGCCATTACGTTTCATTAAACTACCCCCATTAATGACCTACCTACTCATTTCACGACCTTAATGACCCAACCTGAAAACATTGTACCGTTCAATCGTACAAATCATTTTAAGTGCAAATATGATTAAATAAATATTTGTTGGCTTATGCGGCATGTATACCCTCAGAAAAATTTCACCACTTAACACTTTTTTAGAATCACTTTAAATCAAAAGTTGAAATCACTTTGAAATAAAAATTTTGAAATACGTTTTGTTTTGATACAAGTTTGAGAAAATCACGCTTATCACTTTACTAAGTACACCAACCCATCGAAAAATCACGCTTATCACTTTACTAAGTACACCAACCCATCGATGAAAATCGATTTTCCCGTTTCAATATGCTCGGCTTCGATCAGCTGTAGAAATGATATACGTTGTCTATGCTGATTTATAGACAAGAAGGGAACCGTGATCAAATTCAATCACCTTTACCAAGTAAAATTATATCCATGGATATAAGTCGGAGATGTTAAAATTTGTCACAACTAGCATAAATAAAAATGTAATGATTTCCACCTGCAAGTGGTCACGCCAGTCAAGTATGCACTGTGTGCTGGTGTCTGATGAGAAGCAGTGCATACTTTCGAAACCACTTTGTCAAAATAGAATTTTCAATGTAGATTAAAATTTTTAATGTTAATAAAAAGTTGTTCAATTTTAATCATCCCGCAAAAACAATTCCAAGAATTCTTGGTTGTGTTAAATTCAAATATTTTATTTTAAAGATAAATTGCTCCTTTGGAAACTAGGTATATTTCAATTTCTTGACAGACATCGATAATTCGAGGATAATTTGCCCTTTTCTTTACTGAATAGGTCACTTCAGCGAAGAAGAAGGCAGTTTACCTTCAAAATATCAATATGTGTCAGGAATTTTAAATATACTTGATTCTAAAGGCAAAATTGGCCGTTCAATTAAAATATTTGATTAGAAAAATAGAAAAACTGATTCAGATTGAGTTGTGGTGAATTGTTGAGTACATAAATGTTAATTTTCTGAAGAATGGTATTTTCATTTGCTTGGTAAATAATTTATCAAATGAAATGCTATATTTTCATGACTATCGAATACTATCGATAGTTTCTTAATGAACTATCGATAGTTATCGATGATATCGACTCTCGATAGTTTCGTATCTCTATTGTATGAGTACAAAATGCACTTTTGCACAATTAATAGAAATATAATACGTTTTGAACAATTTGGTAACATTCGTTGGATTTTTTTTTAGAAAGAGCAAATTCAATTGGCATTAGGTCTGTTCGCGTACCTGAATCTATTATAATATGTTAAAAAAGATTCGCAGAAAGTTGTTTTTGTACTCTTGCTGCAAGCCTAATTTTGCAACAAAAAGAAGCCAGCTGCCAAATTCTGTTGCTGCTGCAGTTTGCTGAAGTACGCGAACAGACCTATAATTCTTTTTACTGCAATACTTTCTGCTTTGATGCGAGCAGCTGCTAGATTACATCAACAATCTCGGATTCCCATAGGAGCTTAGAATGAGTTTGCACAGCATATGGGGTGTTGCGCATCTAATGGCAACAACTGAACTTAAAGTATCCTTGAAGTATCTTGAAAAACATCTTATGGGAAAAGAATGTTTAGCTTTGAAGGATTACGTGTTCTACGAGGGAATAAGATCGTCAGCCCACGATGAATGGCTTCCGAGACATTTTCCAAGTTACACCAAAAACTTTCGAGTGCACAGTAATTTTAAATTAATCCCTACAACATGAAAAGAGAGAATACTCTGACACAACATCTCCCTATAATACTGCGATATTAACTTGGATTGCGATGAAACATATCTCTGATCTCTAAATATACGATTGTAAATGTAGATTTTTATATATTTTATAGAAAATTCGAAATTCCATAAACGAGATGTTGTACGAATTTCGTTTTATTTGGCGTATTCCATTTTTCAATGAAGGCACAAGCAAAGCGACAACATATAAGTTTGAAATCTCAAATTAACAAATCGGGAAATCCTTTTAAATTTGTCACTGTTTAATTAAGCACATCATTTTGAGGATTAAACACGTTAATATTTTGGAATTCTTCCAAAACTGCAAACAAAAATAAAAATGATATGTTATTTTACATGATGCAAGGTCGTGTTTTTTGGCAAATTTTCTCCCCTTTTCAATTCGAACTCCCTCAAGATTTCAACATCTCTCCTTCATCCATACATTTTTCTTCTTCTAAGGATACCGTAATGCTAATACTTACCATCAACTGCGAAACACGCTACATACATGTATACTGAAAATACAGATACGGGTACTTTTCTGTTATTCCCCCCCCCCCCCCCCATTTTTTTTCACTTTTTGTTGTTGCAATGCTTCTAAAATTGATTAGAAAGTAGTAATTAACTAAAATTATGATGGAGAAACACGTTTAATTTTTATTGTTTTTTTTTATTTTAATTTTTAATTTTTAAAATAAATAATAATTTTTTTCAAAATAATTTTTATTGGGTTATTGGTACTTTTCTGTTTTTCCCCCTCCATTTTTTTCAATTTTTTTTAATGAAAACTGCTCGAAGTGGGTTAAGAAGTGTTACTCCACAACAATTGAGATGGAAAAATGCATTCAAAAAAATTTTTTTTTCCGGTTTTAACATTTTTTTATCATTTTTCTGCGGCAGAGTGAGTTTTTTAAAAGTTAATGTGTTGTTGGCCCACGACTGGGACCGTACCCCCCGCTAAACCAATAACCCAATAAAAATTATTTTGAAAAAAATTATTATTTAATTTAAAAATAAAAAATAAAAATAAAAAAAAAACCAATAACCAATAAAAATTAAACGTGTTTCTCCATCATTATTTTGGTTAATTACTACTTTCTAATCAATTTTAGAAGCATTGCAACAAAAAGTGGAAAAAAATGGGGGGGGGGGGAAACAGAAAAGTACCCAGATACGAACACTTATTTCTTTCACTATGCACCTTTGCTTAAACTATTCAATATTTCGTAAGTCCGCTGTTGTGATCCACATTATTGCATTAATTTTTAAAAATAAAACCACACTGAGGTTAAAAAATATTTACATTTACCGGTGGCCCAATTGAACTCCAACTACTCAGAACGCGTTTTTATTTGTAAATGAATTTTATTGAATAAAAAAAAAATAATTAACGTGTTGTTCAACATCAACAATTGCCGTCAAATCATGACAAGCCCTTCAACTTCAAAATCAAGAGCTAGCAGCAATCACAACTTAACGCGCCTCTAGTGCCGTCATTACTGCTAGAGGGTTCTCCTACACCGCTAGCACAACAGTCATAAAATAAGCGGTGCTTAGTTCTTCCAGCTGAATGAAACCTAAATATGCCTTCAACTTCCCATGAAACAACTAAAGATTTTCCTGCAACCGACCGTGTACGTCAATCAACAAACGATCCTTCTTCAACCGACCACATTGAGTACGTCGGGGTTTGTGATTCAATCATATCTTTAAAGTATTTTCAAAGTGGTGTACTCATAGCGGTCGAAAATTCAATTTCTTTTGAGCTTAAGAAACTACCTCAAATAGTTCAATCGATTGTGTCACTGTGAGAGTCAATTTAAGTGTGACATCCCTTATTGTTTCATGAATTTATTTCCTTCCTTTTACCAGGGGCGGCTCGTTGTTGTATGCAAGGGAAGCAGTGCTCCCTTTGCTAAATATTCCTTACACAAGAAGAAAAATGGCTTATCAATACATATTGACATTCAAAACAAATCAATTGATTTTATGCGAATTAACATCCAACATCAATAAAAAAATTTATCAAAACCTATTCATCTCATACACGAGATAGCTCTATTTTCTAATAGCCAAAGTGCTGTGAAAGTAATGCCAGAATCACACTGCTGTCACGTCACGTGAGCTCACGTGCCATCACATCAGCTGACCTCACGTGACATAGACCTAGTTTATGCGAGAGCCCAATGTAATCCCGATTCGGGATTATCCTAAATATCGCGTCGTATAAACGGGCAAAATTGGAATTGAGATTTTATGAAATTCGAATTGCGTATAACCATAGAAACCTATTTTGCGGAATAGGTTACACTCACATTGAAAGTGGATTGCATAAATGTGACAAAATAGGAAGTTTAGGTTACGTTGAACATTTCAGTTAACGTACGAAGAAGGCAATGACTATGGAGAGAAATTTAGCGATAGCTGAAGATTTTGCGAACGCGTGTTTGTTTTTTCTTAGACTTCGCGCCAAAATTAGAATGGATTTAATAAAAAGAATAATTGAGAGGCGTACAAAGTATGTATTTTCTTGCGTATGTTACATGTTGCTACTTCCCTTCAACAAATTTGAATACAAATGCTCCATTCGGCGTTCCACAGTGTTGTGGAAAATTCAGCAGGCAGTAGTAATTTGCGGCACTTATTTATGATTAACGTCTTCTTTTGCGAAAATAAAAGAAACGACATTAGTTTTATTCAAATGCACAAAACAAGCGCCGTCACATATTTGATATGTGTAATGTGTAAAGTTGCTCAAAAACAAGACCCGTCATGTTGAAGAATCACTTTTATTGACACATTTCATATAGTCATCGAGCGTACACCCAACTGTTCGGGTTTAAGCTGAAATCCAAATTTGACCGTTTATACGACGTTCTGACTGGTATAATCTCGAATCGGGATTACATTGGGCTCTCGCATAAACCAGGCTATAGATCTGCAGTACTATTTTGTGTGCTTACAAGCACACTGCTGGCACGTCACGTCACGTCACCCGGACTCATGTGCAGTCACGTGAGCTCACGTTCCCGATTATCTGCAAATTTAAGGTAGAAACACACTGGTGTTACGTCACGTGAGCTCATGCCTTGTCACGTCATGATATCAGCCCACGTGAGTTGCAGTTAATTTAAGTTGATCGACTAAAACTGGCTAAAACTACGATTTCAATTTGAAAATACATATACAAACACATATTTGCATCACTCAGTGTGCATATATGCACTTATAATGCACATTTTGATTAATCAGTACTTATTTCGCCATATACGACATTCAAAAATATACGTTACATGTTAAACGTGCTGTCACGTGAGCTCAAAAATCTAAATTTGCAGATGATCGGGAACGTGAGTTCACGTGACAGCACATGAGTCCGGGTGACGTGACGTGACGTGCCAGCAGTGAGCTTCTAAGCACACAAAATGGTACTGCGGATCTATGTCACGTGAGGTCAGCTGATGTGATGTCACGTGAGCTCACAGGACGTGACAGCAGTGTAATTCCGGCATTAGATTTTTGAGCTCACGTGACAGTACGTTCAACATGTAACGTATATTTTTGAATGTCGTTATATGGCGAAATAAGTACTGATTAATCAAAATATGCATTATAAGTGCATATATGCACATTGTGTGACGCAAATATGTGTTTGCATATGTATTTTCTAATTGAAATCGTAGTTTTAGCCAGTTTTAGTCGATCAACTTAAATTAACTGCAACTCACGTGAGCTCCTATCATAACACAAGTGTGTTTGCAAGCGTGAGGTCATGCCTCCACACGCACGACGTAACAAGGCGTGAGCTCACGTGACGTGACAGCAGTGTGTTTCTACCTTAACTTTACAGCAACGCGATAGAAGATCTTACTTTTGAGTGAAAACCTCAAGCAAATCGTAACATTGTAAGCCAGAACTCTCAGTTCATTGCAGCGTATTGAAATATGCTACACAGAACACTAAAGTGATCTTGCCTCAATGCACGTAACGTGATGTTTGCATACACCCTATAATAAGCATTATACCGTTGATGGTCGTAAATACTTTGCTTTGAATGTTCACAAATAGCAGCGCGGACGCTGCTCCGCTCACCGCGTCTTCTTGGGTAGAGAAAATGAAAAAAACACCTTGCTTATTTGCCCGCTAAATGGCCTAGAAATATTTGTGCATGGACGCAGCACGATTTGTAGCGTTTCCGGTTAGGTTTGTGTTTCGCTACATAACTTGAAGCTGGTTTGATTTGAGCGACTGGTTTAGGATGTTCTTTGTATATATCAATACTGTAATGGATTCATTGTTTAACATAGGATGTTATTTGTATGTTTCGTTTCTTTAATGGATTTATTACTGAGCTCTAGAATTTAAGGTTTGCTGTAGATTGAAATTCTTTTGATTTGTCTATTTGCTTGTTTGTGCTGAAAGTGCGTAAGTTAGTATTCGAATGATTAAAGAAAGATAGTTGAATTGTTTTTATTTTGTATCAATTTTTTTCCTAGCTTGTAAAAATATTTTAAGTTAAACCAATTTTTTCCTTTTGAAGCTAGATTTATGTTAATTCCTCGACAAATATCGATATTTCGAGGGTAATCTGCCCTCTTCTTCAGTGTCTACTGGTCTAGACCGATCGACCGAAAATGGAAAAAGCTATTTGAAAATTCTTAGTCCGTTGCTTAGTCCGTTGATTACTTTTTTAGTCATTGCGTATGGTATGCACTAGAGATGGGAAAAATGACACAGTTAAGTTTGTCGACACACTTCGACTCACTCATTTGGATGAGTCAATCAGTGTGAGTCAATCAATTGTGCTGATTAGTTTTGATTGATGTATGAAGTAGTTATGCAAAAGGATTACGTTCGTGGTTTTTATTTAAGAAAATAATGATCAAAATAATATCATAGAAACAACGGTTAACGAACGTAAATACAACTTTAATGGACAAAATAAAAAAGTGAAATGAATAATACCTTTATGTGCTACTTTGCCAAACTAATGAAGAATCAAGTCGACATTGACCATTGTATTAAAGAAGAATACGATTTAATTGATCAAGAATTCTATACGAAATCTCACGAAGCGTATGACAGATACATTAAAACTACTGGGGAGAATATAGTCCGCGACCCCAAAAAATTTTTTGATTTTGTTAACATGAAGCGGAAAACAAGTGGCTACCCCTCTTCAATGTCCACTGAAAATTCAATGTTGTCTTCTTCTCCTCAGGAGATCTGCAACTCTTTTGTTGACCATTTTCAAGAAGTTTTTAGTCCAGTTAGCATCCCAACATTGTATCGATTCCCAGGCGTGACTCAAACAATTTTTGCTGAGGATATGACCATATCGAAGAATGATATATTTACTGCCATTATGGAGCTTGATAATAACAAGGGCCCTGGACCTGACCTCCTTCCTTCTACTTTTCTGATCAAGTGTGTAAAACAACTGATCTCGCCCCTTCATACTATATTCAATAGCTCTCTCTCCTCTGGGCTATTTCCTTCGTATTGGAAATCTTCTTATATTACACCAATTTATAAAAGTGGCGATAGACGTTTTATTCAAAATTATAGAGGCATCGCCATTCTATCTGCTATTCCCAAACTATTTGAAAAAATCATCTACTGCAAAATTTCTCCTCTGGTCGACGCTCGACTGAACGAGCAGCAGCATGGATTTAGGAAAGGTCGTTCGACTACAACTAATTTTATGGTGCTTGTTTCTGATGTTTTGTGCAAAATGGAGAAAGGTGATCAAATTGACGCAGTCTATACAGACTTAAGCAAAGCATTCAACCGAGTGGATCACTCCATTTTGATCCCCAAGCTGAGACAATTCGGAATTGCAGGATCTTTACTTAAGTGGCTTGGCTAAGTCGACGTTAAATCTGGTGTACCTCAAGGAAGTCATCTTGGCCCTCTTCTTTTTAATATTTTTATATCTGACATATCGGAGGTTTTATCTGATATTCCTCATTTACTATATGCGGACGACCTCAAAATCTACCATGTCATCAGGTCACAATCTGACGCGAACTTTTTTCAGTCTAAACTGAACTCTCTAGGTCATTGGTGCTCGGCGAACAAGCTCCCTCTGAACATTGCCAAATGCCGCGCAATCAGCTTCTCTCGCAAAACTGCACGCGTTCATTATACGTACAACAGCCTCAACAACACGGCACTCAGCAGGGTTGACAACATATTAGATCTCGGTGTCATCCTGGATGAAAGACTCCGCTTCAATCTACATTACGATAGAGTGCTTTCCCGAGCAAGTAAACAACTTGGTTTCATCAAGTGACGAGCTAAAGAGTCTAAGAATCTCTGGGTTACTAAATCCTTATATATTTCACTCGTGCGTCCTCTTCTTGAATATGCGTGCACTATCTGGAACCCGGCTTTCGAAATTCACAGCCAAAGATTTGAGTCTGTTCAGAAGCAGTTTTTACTGTTCGCTCTGAGAGATCTTTTCAACCCTTATGATTTCAGTAATCTACCACCATACGAACATCGCCTTAAATGTATTAACTTGTTACCCCTTGCGTCGAGAAGATTAATGTTATCCGCCTGCTTCAGCTTCGATGTCATCAGAGACGTGGTTAATGTCGCCTACTTGAAAGAAAAGTTTGTGCTCAATCAGCCCCTGAGAGTCACTAGATCCCGACGATTGCTTATTGAATACCAACACAACACAACATATGCAGCAAACGAGCCAATAAATAGGTGCTGCAGGCTATTCAATAGCATGAGCGAGACCTTTTCCCCTACGATATCTAAATCAACTTTTAAAAAAATATTGCGAAGGCTCTCTCTTCATAGTCTCCCCCTCTCCCCCACCATACTAATATAAATTCATGTATTGTATATTTAATTTAAATTTAAATTCACTTAATTATTTGTCATTTGCTATTCATTTAGTTTTTTGTCATTTATTTATTATTTTATTTGTTATATATTTTCAACTAATTTATTTATGCGTTATTTGCTCTTTATTGCATGCCATCCACACCCCTTGTTACGGCCAGCTGTTTGCCGCCACTCACTGCAATAAAAAAAAAACAACAAAACAAAACAAAACAGTCAGGCGGTGCAATTCGGATGTCATTGCACTCAATTAGTGTTATTGAAATCTAATGGCATTCGAATTGCATTGCCTGTATAAAACAAAACGGGCGGTTGTTGCTCTGCAAGCATCACCTAAACACTGAAAAAAAACAACAACAATGAAGCGGTACAGTTCAAATGCAATCAACACCTGAGTGCATTTGAACTGCATTGCTTGATGTTCAGGTGATGCTGGCTTGATAGATAAGCTGTTGCGGGAGTTGGCGGCAACGGTATGATCAGCTGAAAACTGCACTGGCTGGTTGGCGTGAGTTTTTGCTGGGGACGGGGAGTTGGATTTTGGCGCTGAACCTGGGAAGTTTTGTTTCCAGCGCTGCACCGAGAAGGTGGGATTTTTTTGGGCTGATGGTCGAGGAGAACTCGGACTGAGATTTTTTTGTCGTGGGGAGAAGATGAAACTGGGTCGCTCAAGTGCCAGACAATAGGATTACATTCAAATATCGAGACAATTGCGGAGTTTTTTTACGGGTGGCTGATATCTTGGAGAGTCTCGTTTTTGGCTATTTGGAAGGAGGTGGAAAACTGGAAAAAATGTGTGATCGTCTGGAGAATCGAGATTGACGGCGGCGTAAAGACTGTCCGCCTGAGTCGATTGTTGGCTCGATGGAGTTGCTACCGGGAAGTTTCCAGAAGGGGGATTTGAAGAAGGCCTGCTGGTGTGTGATGTGTAAGGCGATTTCAAGCCAGACCGGGAAATTGGTGCGATTAAAAAAAATTTTGCCATGATCAAAAGCAATAATTGATTGTTTTGCGGAGTGTCGAGTGACGGATATTATCTGTGATGAATAAATTTGACATTATGCTATTTTAAAGAAGTGTCTGCAGAGTATACCGTTCAACATACAAAAAAAAGTACATAGTTCTGTTGCGGGATTGATTGCTGCCGTTATGATATCTAATATATTAAATTACATTACGTGACATTGTTGCTGAATGGTTTAATCATTAAGTGGCCTATGGATTACCCATAGATTATGTGATTTATATCTATATTCCATTGCTTTTCATCATTAATATGAAACTATTTTCGAAATATTACATGTTTTGGTTAATTAATGTGCATTAAGTGAATTTGGCTGATAAATTTGAATTGTTGTTGATAGCAAATAAAGTTTCCAGCGGATCCCAGAGACCAGTCGACCGTCGTTCAGGAATCCGGTGAGTGATTTTAGTGTGTATGTATATTTTTCTTATTACTGTTTTCATTTATTAAATTTGAAACCATACATTTCAATTTGAATTGTTCTTAGTATTAGTTGGTTTTTTTTAAATTATCAAATTTTAAAATTTTGCTTTTATCATTAGTTAAGTGTATATATATTTATTTGAATTTTTAAATTATAATAATATATTTTTTTACTTTTCTCGTTAAAATTTTTTTTATTTTTCTTTATTTGAAACGACCATTAAAGCTATGGATATGTAAATTCCTTGGATAGGTTCAATGAGGCCATGAATGGCAGATGGGCTCCCTTCTTCCCATCCTATTAGTTTGCGTGTTAGTCTGCGTCTGAGATGCGTGACTCAGCTAGGGTTTGACCTGCCTTTCAACTACCCACGACAACGGTGACTAGCCGGCACCTTAAGTCACGCGAGGGTAGCAGGTCAAGCTACAATTTCTGTTGTGGTGGCGGCTGTTCAAAGCTGCTCCGCAACAAATGGCGCCCAAAATATCGGTTTTTCGGTTTTAGTTTTTATTCCACTTTTGTTACTATTTCGAGTTTTTTTAATAGCGCTAACAATTGTTTTTAGATTTTTAACTTGTATTTGATTAATTTTTTTTTTTCGTTATTTTTCACTTATTTTCAGCCAATTTTTTTTTATTTTCTTTGGCCGTAGTTGGCATTCTTATCAGATCTTTCATATTGGATTTTCATTGTTCAATAATTTTTTTTCCTTCTTGCGTAATTTTCCATTTTTTTTCTACTCTCTTTCGTTGTGAACGGTCGCTACCACAACAGTGGCGCCTATTCAGCTGTTGTGGATTGTCAATTGTTAGACAGGAAGATTGTGCTGAGGTTCTGGGCCTGGTGAGGGTAGTGCGGTCACTCATATCCTTGTTTGCAGGTCACTTAGCTTGACTAAGTATTTTGAATTGAGTGGCGCCTTTACATTCTCATCAGGTTGGGGTGATTCCGTTGATGCCTTGCGGTCCCCATATCCAGCAGTAGCTGTCGATGACAATAGGTCATCTATTTTGAATTGGGTGTTCCCGTCCGGCATCTTCTGGGTTGCTCCACCCGGAGTCATGGTGCATCTTTCCTTCATCCTTTTGTTTCCTTTCCCAATTTTTATACCCTTGTTCCCATCCTAACGGCCCACTGGCATCTGGTTTCACTGAACCTATGAAATATTTTTTTTTGGTTTTGATTAATACACTCTTTAGCAACAGTTTCGGTTTGTTTCAATCATTACTTCGTGATTATTTTATTCGCTGTCATTGGTTTTTTTTTTGCTTATGGAAGCGGAACTGTGTATAACATTTTTTTCGAATGATTACTGTTTTGAATTAGTTTCACTTGGTTCAGGGTTAGGTGTTTTTACTTTTGACATAGTAGAAATTCAGCTAGTTAAAATTGGAATTAGTTTGGAATTGAAGTGAATTCCAGTTTTATTTAGATAAAGATTAGATTCCTTTCGCTTTCCTGTGAAATATTAGTATATTTTTTATCATTATTTATATTCGGTTGCTGGTTTATATAATTTTGGAAAATGCCTCGAGCAAAACGCAACCGTAGACCAACCAACAATGATTCCGGCTTCGATCGCTTGAGTCGAGCATTGGAACGACTATCGCTGACTCCACCAGCAGAGCAACGTGCTCGCCCATTTCAGGGTGGCGTTCCATCCACGATTCCAGGACCATCATCGGCACCGGGGGCTTTTCACTCAACGGGTCATTTGAATGGTGTGGAGGCAGTTCCGGAAATTCCGGCAATACAGAACGAGACAGGTAGACCAGATTTCGCCAGCAGCCTTAATTCCAGCCGGTCTACTGCTATTATGCCACCGTCAAAGTGGACAATTCGTTTTGATGGCACTTCGACGGGTCTCAGGGTAACTCGGTTCCTGTTTAGGATGCGAGCTATGGGGTTCCGTTGGCCGTACTCGCTCATGATTTGCATTTGTTGCTACAAGGTCCAGCAGAGGAGTGGTACTGGCGTTATATGGAGCTCCATCGCTCGGTGACTTGGTCTGATCTGGAGCAGGAGCTGCGGGAGCGTTTTGAGGACCGTCGAAGTGACGTTGACATCAGGCGCGAAATCGACGCTCGCCAAAAACCGGGCGAGTCCATCCTGGTGTTCTTCGATGCGATCGAGGCAATGGCACTGCAGCTCAACAACCCCTTGTCGGATGTTGACTTGCAGTGCATATTGCTACGCAATATGAACCGCCGCTTACGGGAACACTTGGCTGGACTCGAATTCCGTAACGCCCGCGAATTGTTACGACGTTGTGTGGCTACCGAGGCCGTCTGGTATTCGTCAGGCCAACGAACCGAAAGCACACAAAGTCGACGAGTGGTTCACGAGCTGCAAGAACCTGATAACGACGGCTCAGAGTTTTATGTGGACGCAGTCGCACCACCATCTCGCGCGATTCCAGTCATGCGTCCGTTTCGGCAACTGCCTGCATCGAATTCTCGTCCGCTACAGCCACCCACAGATCTTAGGATCTGCTGGAATTGCCAGGATCTGGGACACTCGTATCAAGACTGTTCTGTGCCCCCAACTCGAATTTTTTGCTATGGCTGTGGGACCCCTGGCATACTTAAGCCTAAATGTGGACGGTGTAGTAACTCGGGAAACGTCCGACGGATCGCAACGAATTCGGGGATTCGGAGCGGTCCATCTGCCGTTCAACAACGGCGTCCCGAGACCACAGATGTGGCTACCAATGTGGACCCAGAGTTGTGGCGTCGTCAATAGGATGCCAAACATTAAATACGGCTGACACTGCGACCCAAACACCTTGGTCTGCAAATCAGCCTCTGACTGAGTCCTATGATACCCCTTCTAGTTGGTCGGCCTCCGGAGATGGCCGAACTTCTCGTCGCACACGCTCTTTTAATTGGTCACCAAATTCTACTTTTGGGAGATCATGGAGGTACTTTACCTTGCGTAGATTATTGAAGCAACCTTGCGCAGTTTCAATTCTGACACCGTACGGGGAAAACCGGCCTTTTGCGGAAATCGAAATAAAAGGTCGGAAGCTCATGGGGCTCCTTGACAGTGGAGCTAGCGTGAGTATACTTGGAACGGGATCTTTAGACCTGATTAAGGATCTTGGGCTGCAGATGTCAATGCTGCAGACTGACATCCTTACTGCATCGGGTCAAAGAGCTCCCGTTCTAGGATACGTGCGTGCGCTGGTGCGATTCAACGACCGCTTGAAGATGGTACGATTTTTAATTGTTCCATCTTTGACCGGTCGCGTATATCTGGGAATTGATTTCTGGAATACGTTTCGGATTGCGCCAGTGCAAGTCTCCACTGTTGAGGTTCTGCCCGAAACATCCGCTGTTGGTTTTCACCATTTGCTTCCTGAGGATCAGCAACGTTTAGAGCTTGTCAAACAACGGTTTCCATCGTTCAATGTTTTGGGGCTTGGTAAAACTTCTTTGCTAAGTCACCACATTGATACCGGTTCCGCGAAACCCATCAAGCAGAGACACTATGCTGTCTCTCCAGCGGTCCAGAAACTGTTGTTTGATGAGCTAGATCGTATGCTTTCCTTGGGAGTGATTGAGGAAAGTCACAGTGCGTGGAGCTCACCGTAACGTTAGTACGCAAGCCAGGTAAAGTGCGTCTATGTCTCGATGCCCGAAGGTTGAATGAGGTCACCATAAAGGATGCGTATCCGTTGCCCTTGATTAAGGGGCTGCTTTCGCGACTTCAGTCCACTAAATTCATCACAAGTCTGGACTTAAAGGATGCCTTTTGGCAAATTCCTTTGGATGCGGAATCTAGGGAGAAAACGGCATTTACTGTGCCTGGCAGGCCCCTGTACCATTTCACGGTCATGCCTTTTGGTCTGTGTAACGCACCGCAAACTATGTGCAGACTGATGCATCGGGCTATACCTCATGAGCTGCATGACAAGGTATTTGTCTACCTTGACGACTTACTTATTACCAGTTCGACATTTGATGAGCACTTGGAACTTCTTTCCACAGTTGCACAGCTGTTACATGCAGCTAAACTCACCATCAATGTCGAAAAGAGTAAGTTCGTTCAAAGGGAAATCAGATATCTTGGTTATGTGGTCAGTGACGGTATCCTGAAGACAGACCCCGAGAAAGTGTCTGGCATCGTCTCTTACCCAGTACCGAAAAGTGCGAAAGACGTGAGAAGGTTCATGAGAATGGCGGGCTGGTATAGCCGTTTTGTTCCTAATTTCGCTTCCGTGACAGCACCATTGACAGACTTGTTGAAAAGCAAAAAGGCTTTCCAGTGGACTGAGGGAGCGGGAGTGGCTTTCGATAAGGTTAAAGAACTGCTAGTTTATGCTCCAGTGCTGGTGAATCCTGACTTCACCAAACACTTTTATATTCAGTGTGACGCCAGCACTACGGGTATCGGGAGCGCTCTGTTTCAGAAGGATGACGATGGTGGAGAGCATCCCATCGCTTACATGTCCACGAAATTAAATGCTGCGCAGCGCAACTATAGCATCACAGAGCTAGAATGCCTGGCTGCGGTGCACAGCGTCAAGAAATTTCGGGCATATATCGAGGGGCTGCCTTTTACCATCATCACTGATCATGCTAGCCTTAAATGGCTCATGAGCCAACAGGACCTCTCTGGAAGACTTGCCCGTTGGAGTTTGAAGCTGCAGGGCTTTGATTTTGTCATTGAGCATCGCAAAGGGTCACAGAACATCGTACCCGATGCGTTGTCAAGGGCACACGGATGCGGCGAGGAGGTGATGCCCATTACTGGATGTTTGCCGGAGCACCATCGTGTGGCTGCAATAATTCCCGAGTCAGCGTTCCAGGACCCAAAATATGTCGAGTTGGTAAATCAAATCATAAAACAGCCTGACCGTTTCATGAACGTTTATGTTCGGGATGGGCGAGTTTACATTACCCCCAACACGACAGGAGCGCTGACCACGGACATTCCCACAACCAAATTATGGATACCGGAAAGTCACAAGCAAGAGCTGATTCTCCGTGCTCATGATGATCCATTGGGCTCTCATTTCGGCATTCGGAAAACGATTGAGCATCTGCAACGCTATTATTATTGGCCTCGTTTAAGGCAAGACGTTGCAGAGCATTTCAAAGCTTGTAAAACATGCAAGCAAATTAAGCCTCCGAATGCCGTGATGCGACCACCAATGGGCTCATCTCGAGACACGGATCGACCGTTACAGCGCTTGTTTGTGGATTTCATGGGCCCATACCCACGGTGAAAACATGGTAATGTCCAGCTACTCGTGGTGCTCGAGCACTTCACAAAGTTTGTGTGGCTCAAGGCCTTGCCAAAAGCTACTGCTGAGGTCGTGATTAAATATTTGAACGAGATCTTCCTGACCTTTGGAGTGCCTGAATTCCTTCACTCTGACAATGGGGCTCAGTTTACTGCAAAGGCATTGGCTAAATTCTTGGGAGAATATGGGGTCGAGCAGATATTCACTCCCTTGTATTCCCCTCAAGCCAATGCTTCAGAGCGAGCAAACCGAAGCATCCTTAACGCAATCAGAGCCTACATAGGGGACGAACACCGGAATTGGGATGAGCATTTAGTGGAATCATGTGCAGCTTTTCGAAATGTTGTACATGAGGCCACTGAGTGTTCCCCCCATTTCCTGATGTTTGGTTACCACCCAATCCAACATGGCTCTGATTACGCTCTTTTGCGACAGTTGAACGCGTTTGAGGATGGAGAGGTGAAACTGAGCACTCATTGTGATCGACTGCGTCTAATACACGATCAAGTGAAGGGGAAATTAACGCAGGCCTACGCAAAGGGCGCACAAAGGTATAATTTGCGCAGCCAGTTTAAAACCTTTGTTCCAGGGCAGGAGGTTTTCGTTCGAAATCACGCCCTCAGTAGTGCGGCGGATCGTTTCGCGGCCAAGCTTGCCCCGAAGTTTGTTCGTGCTAGGGTTCGTCGTCCACGAGGTCTTGTGGCATATGAGCTTGAGGACGAGAAGGGAAACTCGATGGGTGTCTACCACGGCAAGGATATCTGATAGGATTCATGAGGCCTCTGTCTCTGCGACTAGTTGTTGCCCGGCGTTGAGACCCTTCTCCTGGGGTGAGTCGTCCCCACGCTGTTACGGCCAGCTGTTTGCCGCCACTCACTGCAATAAAAAAAAAACAACAAAACAAAACAGTCAGGCGGTGCAATTCGGATGTCATTGCACTCAATTAGTGTTATTGAAATCTAATGGCATTCGAATTGCATTGCCTGTATAAAACAAAACGGGCGGTTGTTGCTCTGCAACCATCACCTAAACACTGGAAAAAAAACAACAACAATGAAGCGGTGCAGTTCAAATGCAATCAACACCTGAGTGCATTTGAACTGCATTGCTTGATGTTCGGGTGATGCTGGCTTGATATATAAGCTGTTGCGGGAGTTGGCGGCAACGGTATGATCAGCTGAAAACTGCACTGGCTGGTTGGCGTGAGTTTTTGCTGGGGACGGGGAGTTGGATTTTGGCGCTGAACCTGGGAAGTTTTGTTTCCAGCGCTGCACCGAGAAGGTGGGATTTTTTTGGGCTGATGGTCGAGGAGAACTCGGACTGAGATTTTTTTGTCGTGGGGAGAAGATGAAACTGGGTCGCTCAAGTGCCAGACAATAGGATTACATTCAAATATCGAGACAATTGCGGAGTTTTTTTACGGGTGGCTGATATCTTGGAGAGTCTCGTTTTTGGCTATTTGGAAGGAGGTGGAAAACTGGAAAAAATGTGTGATCGTCTGGAGAATCGAGATTGACGGCGGCGTAAAGACTGTCCGCCTGAGTCGATTGTTAACTCGATGGAGTTGCTACCGGGAAGTTTCCAGAAGGGGGATTTGAAGAAGGCCTGCTGGTGTGTGATGTGTAAGGCGATTTCAAGCCAGACCGGGAAATTGGTGCGATTAAAAAAAATTTTGCCATGATCAAAAGCAATAATTGATTGTTTTGCGGAGTGTCGAGTGACGGATATTATCTGTGATGAATAAATTTGACATTATGCTATTTTAAAGAAGTGTCTGCGGAGTATACCGTTCAAAATACAAAAAAAAGTACATAGTTCTGTTGCGGGATTGATTGCTGCCGTTATGATATCTAATATATTAAATTACATTACGTGACATTGTTGCTGAATGGTTTAATCATTAAGTGGCCCATGGATTACCCATAGATTATGTGATTTATATTTATATTCCATTGCTTTTCATCATTAATATGAAACTATTTTCGAGATATTACATGTTTTGGTTAATTAATGTTCATTAACTGAATTTGGCTGATAAATTTGAATTGTTGTTGATAGCAAATAAAGTTTCCAGCGGATCCCAGAGACCGGTCGACCGTCGTTCAGGAATCCGGTGAGTGATTTTAGTGTGTATGTATATTTTTCTTATTACTGTTTTCATTTATTAAATTTGAAACCATACATTTCAATTTGAATTGTTCTTAGTATTAGTTGGGTTTTTTTAAATTATCAAATTTTAAAATTTTGCTTTTATCATTAGTTAAGTGTATATATATTTATTTGAATTTTTAAATTATAATAATATATTTTTTTACTTTTCTCGTTAAAATTTTTTTTCATTTTTCTTTATTTGAAACGACCACTAAAGCTATGTAAATTCCTTGGATAGGTTCAATGAGGCCATGAATGGCAGATGGGCTCCCTTCTTCCCATCCTATTAGTTTGCGTGTTAGGCTGCGTCTGAGATGCGTGACTCAGCTAGGGTTTGACCTGCCCCTCAACTACCCACGACAACGGTGACTAGCCGGCACCTTAAGTCACGCGAGGGTAGCAGGTCAAGCTACAATTTCTGTTGTGGTGGCGGCTGTTCAAAGCTGCTCTGCAACACCCTAAACATTAAGCTATATCTTTTGTGTCAATGTTTTATTTATTGATTATTATTTATTAATCTAATTGTTTCTTTTTTAATTTGTTTGTTACTTATTTAACTTGTATGTTTTTACTTTTTGTTTCTACTATACTTTACTTTTCCATTTTACTTTTAATTTGATATTTTATATGTGATTTTTGTACCTTGTTTGGTAAATAAATAAATAAATTGAATTGAAAATATGTTTAATATATGTTAATTATACATTCCTAACCTAGCTTAAAGTTTGGTTAACTAAGAAAACTTAAAATCTATTTTTGCCTGCTGGCTCTTGTTGGTTAAATTACGATATACTTAGCTTAGATCTAATTATAATTAACTTAGCCTAAGTTTTAACCTAGGTCTTAATGAGCTTCTTATAAATTAGAGTTAAGAAAAAGTACTTTAGATACTTTCTGCGAACTAAGCCTCGTTCGCTTTTCACTGAGCAAATAACCACTTTTGGAAAATACTCTTTCGGACGAAACAGAAGTGGCGACAATTCCCAGTGTTTCCAGCATTATTTTAAAAAGCCGAGGATACACTTGCTTCCTTTCGGCCCACCAGATAAGTGGATCTGCTGTCCTGTCTTGGTTAGGCTCTAGCAAATACTTTTCACATTCTGTCCTTCCTGCAGCAGCGATGTCGTGTTGGGCTCTTACGACACTTACTCTTTCGTCGAAATGTTTCCACAGAAGTGATGGTTTATTAACTGCTTCATTATGACGAGTAGCAGTTAAGGAGGCTTCTGGTAGATTCATTTAGCTAGCAGCATCACACAAATCTTTGTGTACTGCATCAAAGATAGTCTCGTCTAAAAATGCTTGTCTTTTAAATCTAGGATCTAAATAGACAGCGCGTAAATACAAAGCATTACCTTTGCATGCACTTATTTTTTTCTCAAGCTCCTGTATCATAATGGTCAAAAAGTTTTTTGTTTCGAGCAAGTTATCCCCTCTTAAGTAACTCCTTACATAATCATCTATAGATGTTAGTATTACGTAAGATTTGGAGAGAGTGACTATTTTTTCAGCACACATTTCAATCGTTGCTTCATTGAAAATTGTTAAAATATTGCACACACTATCAATTATCTTCCAATCTCTTTCGGTTATTTGCGGTAAATTTAAATTTAGTTGACCCGAATTCCACCTCGTTGCAACATCTTGCTTCAGCTTTAGTTCTAGCAAACTCATTTGTTTTTTGTTCAAACTAATTTCAGCTGATAGGACGCTCTATAGCTTTTTTAAAGAAAGTTACAATTCTTTTTATTTTGGAAATTACGTCAGATATTTCTGACAGCGACTTTTGTACCACCAAGTTTAGATTGTGGGCGAAGCAAGGGATGTGTTGCCAATCTGTCAAATGGATAGCAGCAACAATATTTGCAGCATTATCAGCTACAACAGTTGTTACTTTTTCAGAAATTCCCCATTCAGAGCAAATATTTTTAATGCAGGATGCAAGATTTACTGACTTGTGACGCTCTTCAAATTCAAAGCAGTCTAGGAGGAAAGACTGCATTGCAACTTTTTCATTTATGAAATGAGCAGTGATTGCAACAAAGTTTTCAGTCTTTATTGACGTCCAAGAATCGGTGGAAAGTGTTACAAAATTTGCACCTGCTAAGCATTCTTTCACTTCATTCTTAATTTTTTCATAGAGCTGTGGGATAAGCCCAATTGAAATTATTTTCCGGCTAGGTAGAGAGTAGTTTGGATTGAACAGCTTTAGCAAATGCCGAAATTCTGCATCTTCAACTATAGAAAAGGGCTGAAATTCTTTAACGATCATCCTCACTAGCTGCTCATCAATTTGTTTTGGTTTGCTCAGCGATAGCGGGTTAAGCAAATAAGATTGCACAGAAGGCACAACCGAACGCGTTCTAGGCGAAAGTATGACATTTTGGCCTCCAGTTTCACTTGTCGATTGCTCCTCTGTGGCCGTTGGCTGACAGATTTCTTGTGGGGCCCTTGTATGTTCAACACCAGGGTGCTTTGTCCTCAAATGACGTGTTAAATTAAAAACAGCTCCTCCTCTTAATGAGAGAACTGAGAGAACAAAGGCCACATTTTGCTTTACTTTCCGGAAGCGCTGTGAAAAAATTCCACACCCAACATGTTTTTTTGTTTCCCTGCATTGTCCTATAAAAATTTAGTTTTATCGAGGGAAATTATTTACGTATTAACAATATTTACCACAAAGATATTTTTCGGATGATATTTCGATATTTCTTTAAGATGCTACAACAATTCCTTTTTCTGCCAAGTGCTTAACTAAACGTGCTCAAACTCTGATGCCTGTAAAGAAATATTATATAAGTCTACTAGCTAGAAGAAAAAGGTGCACTGTTGGCTGAAGAATGGTCTCATCAAACACGCGATCTGGCGCGTGTCCGAGTCGCACTGCCTCGCGCCACGGTATCAATTAGTGTTGTCCTGTTTGATCTTTCATGTTACAAAAACTTGCACTGTGTGAGGTTACGCTGCACGCACAACACTCGTATGAATATACGGCTGGCCTTACAGATAGTGGAAGGTGTTCGGTTAAATCACCAGTTTTATTATTGCTAAGTAACAACTAATCTAAACCAAAGATGATAATTGTGTTATTATTCCCACCACATAAAACAGTTTTCTTTCGCAACACTTATTACACTTTTATTTACACAAGTAATTATAACCACTAAATCGTTTACACTTTACGATCGCACTATTTCGCGTTACAATTTAACACTTTTTCGCTTTCAAAATACATCCGCGCCCGGATACTTAATTCACTGTTTCGCTTTTCACAGTAACAGCTTTCCCGCTTTCTACTAACTCGCGTATACGAACTTTCGCTTCTAACTCTGTACAATCCAGCCCCTGGACACGGACGGTAGAACTTTCCACCATTAACCCCTTCAATCCCCTCGCGCACAAAGCATGTTAAAGCTGCCTTTACGCCATTTCGCTCTCATTGTCAAATTGGAGGGGAACTACTTGGATTTGACCCGATTTGACAATGAGTAGACAAAAAATTACTACCATCCCCTTCAATGTAAATCTTATGGGCATGTCCACTCCATTTCTACTATCTCACTGGTACAATCTGCCGCATTGTACGAAAACTCACTGCTAACTCGCGTGTACAAACTTTCGCTTCAAACTGATTGCCAGCTCCTCCCGCGGCGTTATTTATAGTCGTGTCGCGTGTGTGTCTCGGGTTCTCGAATGTTCTGCTTTTGCTTTCTAGAGGACTCTGTCTGCGTCTTGTTTACAAATTGCATGTACGAGATACATACATGTATCAGACATATATTTCTCGAAGATTCTCAAACTGCTTTCTAGAGAGTTATTCTACGTTTTATTTAAGATTGTTTTCGTTGCTTGAATACATGTATGAGATGTATGTCAAGTATTTCCTCGCCGTTTCTAGCTTTTTCTGGCGCCGCCACAACGTCATACGGTTCGTTTGGCGTGCATGCAACAATATTATTGTGACAATATATTGCACAATAGGCGTGTTTTTTTGCTCCTCTATCCAGTAGGATATACGCATTGGAAACAACAACACTCCTGCACCAGTGAATTCACTAGTACAGAAATTGTATTCGTCATTGGTAGTTCACGTGCTGAAGTATAGAATGTGCTGATAGACAAAAGAAAAGCTCATACGAAGTTGTCTTTTTTTCTGTGAGATGGCTTTGTTTTTTTGAAGGTTAAGTTGAATGTTTTGGTAGTTAGTAAATTAAAAAAAGCTCGCATAATGTGTAGAAAGTTAAAAGAGATAATTTTCTGTTAGTCCTTTTGCTATTTTCTATCGATTGTGGTAGTGTATATTCGTTATTTTCTCCCTTTATTTTGAGCTGTTGAGTGGTACCACAGCAACTACAGCAACCTATGTCAGTCTTAGCGAAAGCATCAGCTGTTTTGTGATGGATCGTTTTTTTTGCGTCATTGTTCTATTCTGTTCTGTATCGGAGCAAAAAAACACGCCTAATATTATTGCTGGGTGCCCCAGGCGGTGCGATATTTTCGGGCTATATTTAGTGCCCGTTCGATTTTTGGCCAAGTTGTTTGGCCATTGCACTGGATGTGAGTTTAAAAAGGAAGAAGGCTGAGCCAATATTGCGCAATACTGACTTCAGACAGTGCAATATACAGTCATGAACAAAAGTCTACGTACCCCCCAATATCTGAGCATTTCTCTCAGTTTGTATAATCCTAATTCTAAGCATTCACAGCAAAATCATGTATTCATTTAATTTAAGCTTAAATATAAGTAAATATTTGAACTATTTCTATGAAAGCAATAATAAGAGGGATATAAGTAAAATCTTCGCACCCAAAATAAAACAAAAGTCTACGTACAGCTTAACGTGTGTCTGAATAATTTTCATTGCGCATGTTTTCATTGATTGGTGATATTTGTATTAGATTCAAGAGCTGACGGCGCGTTGACAAGTAATTGTCAATTTGTTTAAAGTGATCATGGCTCCGATTAGGAAAGAAATCTTTGATGACGTTAGAAAATTTATTGTGAGCCTTAGAAAAGAAGGGCGATCTTATCGTGAAATTAGTGAAACAGTCAAAAAACCGCGGTCAAGTGTTCAAACTGTAATTTTAAATTACCAGAGGACAAAGTCATTTGAAAACAAACCCAGGAGTGGAAGACCGCGAAAGCTGACCGACCGTGAAGAGAGAAGGGTACTCGCAGAAGTACAAAATAATCCTCGCACGTCGTCAAAATTACTAGCTGAAGGCATCAAGGAGGTTAAGGGCAAACACTTACACCCTATTACTGTGCGCAGAGTGCTCCACCGCCACGGCTATTTTAGCAGGACACCTTGGAAAAAACCATTCATTTGTAAAACAAATGAAGGTAAACGACTCGAATATGCAAAACTCCATGAAGGCAAGCAGGAACATTTTTGGAATAGCGTCTTGTTTAGCGACGAGAGCAAGTTTAATATTTTCGGACATGACGGTAGGCAACGAGTGTGGAGAAAACCAAACGAAGGCCTCAAAAAGCAAAATTTAATTGGTACGGTAAAGCATGGGGGTGAAAGTGTTCTTGTTTGGGGATGCATGTCGGCGGCGGGAGTGGGGAATTTAGTTGCTATCGATGGTATTATGGATCGTGCTGAATATTTAGACATACTTAAAGCTAATTTAAAACAATCAGCGCAAAAATTGGGACTAAGGCCGTCTTCGGTCTTCCAAAAAGACAATGACCCCAAACATACAGCGCAGATTGTGAAAGAGTGGTTGATTTTTAATATCCCCAAACAACTTCATTGCCCACTCCAATCTCCGGACTTAAACCCAATCGAATATTTATGGGATCATTTGAAGCGCCAACTTCAAAACCATAAAGTTTCAAACAGATTCGACCTAATTTCCGTTCTTCATGAAGAATGGGACAAAGTTACAACAGATATTTCAAAAAATCTAGTCGATTCAATGCCAAGCCGATTGAACGCTGTAATTTCCTCCGAAGGAGGCCCCACCAAACACTAGTTTTTAAGAGAACTAATGTTAAATGTGACTGTACGTAGACTTTTGTTCTTTTTTATTGTATGAAATTTTATTATTATTGTTTTATGTTAATTTGCTCTAAATGAATATACATATTTTGGCCGTGATATGAAATAAGTTTATTGTTTTCATTATTCCTTATCATTTTTGTTGGCATCAGGCGCTCAGTTCAATATTTTTCATGAAAATTGCAGGGGTACGTAGACTTAAGTTCATGACTGTATTTCATATTGCAGAGTAAAAATCAAAACCTTTTTGATTCACTCAATAAGTGTGTTCGCGTACCTGAATCTATTATAATATTGTTGCATGCACGCCAAACGAGTTGTATCGGCGCCAGAAAAAGCTAGAAACGGCGAGGAAATGCTCGACATACATCTCATACATGTATTTCATACATGTATTCAAACAACGAAAACATCAGATAAAACGTAAAATAATCCTCTAGAAACCAGTTTGAGAATCTGCGAGAAATATATGTCTGATACATGTGTCTCGTACATGCAATTTGTAAACAAGTCGCAGACAGAGTCCTCTAGAAAGAAAAAGCGGAACATTCCAGACCCCCAAACCATGAGTCAGATCTCACATGGCAACGGAAAAGATCTTTAAATAGCCCATAGAGCCCTCTAGAAAGCAAAAGCAGAACATTCGAGAGCCCAAGACACATGCGAACACGACTATAAATACCGCCGCGAGAGGTGCTAACACAGTTAGTTAGTAGACAGCGTATACAGTGAAAAGGCTGTTACTATGAAAAGCGAAACAGTGAATTAAGTATCCGGGCGCGGATGTATTTTGAAAGCGAAAAAGTGTTAAATTGTAACGCGAAATAGTGCGATCGTAAAGTGTAAATGATTTAGTGGTTATAATTACTTGTGTAAATAAAAGTGTAATTAGTGTTGATAAAGAAAACTGTTTTATTTCACGAATGTGAAGAATATCGAATCCACGAAAGGTGTTTAACGGTAAAACACAACAATTGGTGTCAGAAATGAGGGATTCTGTCGCGTTCGTGATTTAAAAAGTGACTTTTAGTGAAGTGCTGGACAGTGAATTCGTGTGAAAAGTGAAAATTAATAGTACGCCGACTAAATAAAAAGTTAAAAGTTTCGGACAGTGAGCATTCTAAATTGTGCGAACTAATTGAAATTTGTAAAAATTTGTGGGGACTAATTGAGTGGACTAATAGTGCAACCGTAAGAAGTTGTGTAATTGAAGAACAATGCCGAAACTTGTGAACGAGCTGACATTGGCAGAGTTGAAAGAAGAGTGCGGGAAACGAGATCTTTCAACCACTGGGAACAAGACGGCATTACTGGCACGTCTCAAGGAGGCTTTGAGCACCGAAGGCAACGATCCGGAAACTTTTGAATTCTCGGACGAAGAAACCAGCCAAGAGTGTGTTCAAGAGAAACAAAGCAGTGGGGAGAAAAACCCGGTGATGGATTTGCTGTTGAAGATGTCCCTGGATATCGGTCAAAAGTTCGAACGACAGGCTGACGAAAGTAAACAAGCCACGAACCTGGACCAGAAACTCGATAAACAAGCTGTAGACATCAAGGAGCAACTTGAGTAGAAACTTGACCAGCAAGCCCAGAAGCTCGACCAGCAAGCCGTCGACATTAAGGAACAGTTAGAAGAACATGCGAAGAAGAGTGAGGAGCAGCTGGTAGAAATCAGACAACAGTTCCAACAGCAAGTTTCAGAAGTTAAACAGCAATTAGAGAGTCGAGTAACGGAAGTGGAACAACAGTTCGACAAAAAGTTGGTTGGCATTGAAGAAGGAATGGACCAGATGAAATTGGATCTTCAACGCTTGAAGGCCGTAGGAATTGTGCCAACAGAATCAAGTGGCACCAAGGCACTTAAAGCACGAACTTTTGATGGGCAAACTTCTTGGACCATCTACAAGAAGCAGTTTGAAGCTGTTGCAAAAGTGAACTGCTGGAACGATGAAGAACGTGCGACCACACTGATGGTGTCTTTGAGAGGATCCGCGGCGGAAGTACTGCAAACCATTTCGGTCGACAATTACTCCAGTTATTGCAGCCTGACGAGTGCCTTGGATATGCGGTACGGCGAAGACCACCTAAAAGAAATTCATCGCTCGCAGCTGAGAACACGCACACAGAAACCGGGAGAGACCTTGCAGCAGCTGGCTCACGACATCGAGCGTTTGACACTTCTGTCCTATCCTTCTTCAGATCCAGAACATCGGGACGAGACAGCAAAGGATGCTTTCATCCAGGCAGCTCGTGATCAAGAGCTCGTGTCTTCTTCGGAAGAGGCGGGAAACCAGTAAGAGCCAACCTCATGGGTCGGAGGTTGGCTCGTGGAATTGTTGACCCCAGAACCATCATCACAGTCTCTAGGCTCTATCGACACGAAAACGACTTAAGTCTGCAAGGAAAAATCGAAAGCAAGCCTTGCAATATCACCATTGATACCGGAGCAATGAAGTCGATTTTGCGGATGGATTTGGTGGAAGCATGGAGACTGGGTAACGTTGGGCGATATGTACTTCGTACAGCAACAGGCGAATCTGCACCAGTTCACGGAGAAATAACTCATCAAATACAGCTCGGTGATTTGGTGTTCCAGCATCGGTTCCTTGTAGCAGATATAACCGACGAATGTATACTTGGGATGGACTTCCTGGGCCCTCATCTGACCTGGTTTTAGGAGAAAGAGTTATCAAATGGAAAAACATAGAAATACCGTTGGTGGGTAACGGAAAAGGAAACGACCAGCTGAGAATCGTCGTCTGCGTAAACACCAAAGTCGTCGGAAAACATCATCTGGGCCACATTAGATGGTGAGCCTGGGGGCCACCAATTCTTCATCGTGGAGCCAACGCAAAACTCAGTCAGTCAGTAAGGTTGCAGTCAGCAACCTTATGGTGGTAAAAAGCCTGATCACAATTGCGGAGGGGAATAATGTTTCTGTAAGGGTGCTGAATTCAGCGGAGCAGGAAAATAAACTTAAGAAAGGAGAAGTAATCGCCGACTGCCAACCAGTTTCTTCAATTACTTCTTTGGAGATGGCAGAAGTACAATCTGAACACAAAAAGGTACCCAACAGCAAGATAGGTGAGCTAGCAAAGAACATGCTACAGTTTTCGGAGCTAAGCGACGAACAGTACCAACAAGGAGTTCAGCTAATTAAACGCTATGCTGACACCTTATCGACTCGAGATGACGATTACGGAAGAACAAGGTTGACTACTCATCGAATCGATACACGAAATGCATCACCGATTCGGCAGGCTCCCCGCCGCTTACCACTAGCCAAACAAGCGGAGATCGCCGACATGATACAGGACATGCAAGAACAAGGAATCATAGAGCCTTCGAATAGCCCTTGGACATCGCCTGTTGTCTTAGTCAAAAAGAAGGACGGCAGTACATGGTTCTGCGTTGACTATCGACGATTGAATGATCTTACGAAAAAGGATAGCTACCCATTGCCGAGAATGGATAACATTATGGATACTCTAGCCAGTGCGAAGTGGTTTTCACCGTTGGATTTGAAGAGCGGATACTGGCAGGTCGAAATCGAGAGAAGTGACCGTGAAAAGACAGCATTTTCCGTGGGAACTGGACTCTGGCTATTTGTTGTAATGCCGTTCGGACTCTGTAATGCTGCTGCGACCTTTGAACGACTCATGGAGCAAGTACTGCTTGGATTAAGTTGGAAGACATGTTTGGTGTACCTGGATGACATCATTGTCATCGGCAGAACGTTCAAGGAACACCTGAAAAACCTGGAGGATGTATTCGAAAGGTTGCGAGCGGCTAACTTGAAGCTAAGTCCCAAAAAGTGCAACCTTTTCTGCAGTGAAGTGAAATACCTTGGTCGTGTGGTTTCTACTGGAGGAATAAAAACCGACCCTACAAAAATTGAATCCGTTAAAAATTGGCCAGTACCTAAGGATAAGCATCAACTTCGGAGTTTTCTGGGATTGGCAACGTACTATCGCCGGTTCGTGATGCTCTCTCCAGACGTCCATGTAAGCCGGAATGCAAGCATTGTCATCGGTTAGAAGAAAAGGTAGTCGATGCCGAGGTAAAGTGGATATCCGTTTCACCAGCAAGAGGATGGTCGCAGTCAGAACTACTGGACGAGCAACTGGCGGATGGAGATCTACGGTATATCATAGACTGGAAGGAGTCTGCACATCAGCCTGAATGGCAAAGCATATCGAGTCGAAGTCCTACGATAAAGAGCTACTGGGCACAATGGAATTCCTTGCATCTTGATGGAGGCCTACTAAAAAGAAAATGGGAAACTGCGGATGGGTCAGCGCATCGCATGCAGGTTGTACTTCCTCGGAGCAAAGTTAGGGATGTTTTGCAGGAAATACACGAGGGAACATCAGGCGGCCACCTGGGTATAAACAAAACACTTAATAAAATAAGAGAACGATTTTATTGGGTACATGCGCGGGAAGATGTGGAGGACTGGTGTAGGAAATGCGCAGCCTGTGCATCTGTAAAGCGACCCAGGAGAAAGCCTAGAGGTGATCTGAAGACCTATAACGTTGGAACCCCTTTCGAAAGGATCGCCATCGATGTAGCAGGACCGTTTCCGGTGTCGCGACAAGCAAATCGCTACGTGCTAGTAGTATCCCACTATTTCACCAAATGGACAGAAGTCTACGCTATTCCAAATCAGGAAGTATCTACAGTGGCGGAGCAAATCGTGATTAACTGGGTTAGTAGGTACGGAGTCCCAAACCAGCTACATTCCGATCAAGGTCGAAATTTCGAATCCCAAGTGTTTACTGAGTTTTGCGGTGCCTTGGGCATAAAGAAGACGAGAACCACTCCACTTTACCCATAGTCCGATGGAATGGTCGAAAGGTTCAACAAAACCTTGATCGAGCACTTGACCAAAGTGGTAGAAGACCATCAACATGATTGGGATCGTCATATCCCATTCTTCCTAATGGCTTATCGAACAGCGACGCATACTACAACTGGAGAATCTCCTTCACGTATCATATTTGGACGAAATATTCGACTACCGGCTGATGTTAAATTCGGAATACCACCAGGAGAACCAACGACAACAACGGAGTACGTTTCGGAGCACTTTCAGCTGAAAAAGTACATCAGCGATTCGGGCTAGTCAGGAAGCTTTGTTGGCCGATAGCCTTATAATAGCCGATCGCCTAGCATGATTAGCGCTAGCAAGCACCAGTTGATTGCACCTCCCATTAGAAAATGACATCACAGCAAACTGCAATTTTCTGTCTAGAGAAGAAGCACTAATTGGAAGCTCTAATATAATTTGTTTTTGGAAAAAAAAAGGTCTTATGATCTAAATAAAATACTCTTATGAATACAAAATAACTAAAAAATAATTAATTACTTTAAAAATTATATAAGGCCAAAAAAATAAAAAATATGAGTACTGTAATCAACAAGCTAGCATCCTGCTGTAGGTTTAGATAACGAATTCAAGATTCAGAGGGCAGAAGAGGTAGAGCACCAGGTTTGCATATTGCTAAAGTATTCTTTTAAAAATTACGTTTCGATTTATAAAAGCTCTCAGAATATCACGGCACAAAAAATCAGCGATGAGAAAAAACTAGGGAATGGTAAAGGGAAATGTTATTGGACTCTTTCAAGTTGGGTTTATGCGTCAAAAATTAATATATTTTTCATTACTTCTATTTATATTTAATGCTTGCTGTTCATTTACACATAATTTTCAAAAATTAACAGACGAACAATTTTAGTAATGGTTTTTTGTTGCAGTACTATTTCAGAATGCTCATCGATTTTTTGTCAGTAGTTATAGTAGAATCTATTTTTGTACCAACAAAGCGCTTTTAGTGTGAGCAACGGAGCTTTCAACTATGCAGCATTATCGTTAAATCACTTCACATATATTGAATGGCGCAACAACACGGGTAAATGCACAATAAATTCTCTAAATCTCATTAATATTTTTTGTCAACATAGTATTCTGTCCAAAAATGTAGCAAGATTTCAATTGTGTTGCTATTTGGTGAAACAGCTATTTTGATTTGATGAGTGACCAGAATGTGCACAAATATACCCAGTTGAGTCATTAGGATTTAGATAGCCTACGGTTTTTTTTTTGCATATTCAAGGGTATTTTCGTGAGTACCAAAGAGCTGCAGCACTTTATTCGTAACGAATTTTTGTCGAAAAATATACAATTTTCACAAAGTTGCTCGAACAACTTATTTAGGCAGCAATCAAAACTAAAAGGGTTTTATAACAAATAAATATTCATAACATGTCTGTTTTTCATGGTATACAGTTGTGAACTTTTATGATTTTGCCAACCAATTCAAGCTCTGTTTGCTATGCGACAATCCGCACATTATAACATTGTATGCGCTGTTCTAACATAAATCAACAGATCAAATATCTTAACATCTCGTGCCTTTGCAAGCCCTATTATTTATGTTGATGGAAATCCATAAGAACACTTTATGTACGAATATCGTCTGTTCATTTTTCAAATAGTCATAATATATACTTTAAATTACAATTTCAATAATAAATTCTAGTAACAAAATACAAAATTTCTGACTCGAAGTAATAAGAATTACTCATTTTGATTTTTACACGAGAAGCTGTAATCACTCGTCCATATCACTTTTTAGTGCACCCGAAACTCAGATTTGATCTTTTTATTTTCCTTGTTTCAACACTCACGCCAACACTACTCGTAAACAACAAATCAAAAAAATACCTTGCTGATTTAAAATAACTAAAAATAATGGTTTCATGCCACTCGTTGTTCGCACTTCAGCATCATTGTAAATTTCTTCGAGCGTAAAAGAGTAAATACGGCGTCACCATGATCTTCCTATTCGGCGAGAGCAACTCCTCGAATTCACGTTGTGACATTGCTTTGATTTTGTCATCGTCACACATGTACCATATTGGCTGACTATTTACTGAAGATTTCGTCTTGCTATTACTACCATAACCGATTGTATCACCATAACTGTTCGTAGAGTTAAACACTGAAGAAGACTGACTGCTTTCATCTGTCGAGTCAGCATATGTACCGTTGCTCATAGTGTTCGAACTTCCACTACTCGGACCATTGAAATTACTATTACACACAATAGGGTGGTTTTTAATTTTCAGACCACAGCAGTTCAAACTAGGGCACGTCGTATTTATATTCAGCTTCTCCACGCCGTTCGTTATGTTCTTATTTTGCACACCATTCACACTTTTCACTTGCTTGCTCATATCGCTGCTGCTCGACGCTTTGCTTCGTCCAAATCTCATTTTTTTCATCAAACCGATATTCTTTTCGCCCACCAAACTAGTTGTGCTAGCATTCGAGCTAATGTTGCTACTGTTGCTGTTAGCGCTTATTGAATTCAACGAATTGAGCTGCGCCTGTCGTCTTCGGTCTTTAGGGCAGTTCACGTAATCATTGGCCCAGTCTAGTGAACAAGTGTACGCTATGTAATGCCCTACAGACATTGTAGCCCCGACATGAGTTATGACACTATACAATTTATATACATGATGTTTCTTATTATCAGGTTGTTCACAGCACTTTGCGCAAAAACATTGCAGTGTGAATGGGGTTGGCAGGTAGCTATTGATTTTCTCCATCCCTCCGGAAAATCGACTCAGTTGAATAACTAGCAAGCGAGGAAGAACTTCATACGAAATGGAACGAATCGCCTCCGTGTAGCCAATACACTGTTCACATCTATACTTATTTTCACCGCGGAAATATTCACGGGTTATACAGGAGTTCTAAAACGAAAACAAGGGATGCAATTTAGTATTTGTTCAAAAGTTTTTTTCCCAATGAAAACGGAAAAAATATGAAAAGCCTATTGCGGTACGAGTGTTTTTAGTTATTTTAACACTCACTTTATTGCAAATCTCGGTGTGATGAAGTAATACGGTAAAATATTTCAAAATATGTTACCATTCATGCTTTAATGCCGACTCGAAGCTTCTACAGTGTGGGGTTCTTGGTTCAAATCTTGATGCAGACGGAGCACTTCAAATTTTATGTTAACATTGCCTTAAGTGAGTACTTGAAGCAAATCTGAGACGAATAATTTCACATTCGTAAAAATTACGATTGAGGAAGTAGAGTCTGCATAATCTTCAAACTCTAAGATTCTAAATGGGTTGTGCAGGGACAACTTTTTACAGAACCGTAATATTTTCGATATTGCAAGATAAGTGAACCAAGAGGCAGAGAGATCTGTTCTCCCAGATTAAGATTCATCGGTTTCTCCAGATTAAAGTTGAAATAATTTGTCTAAAGACATGCATAGCCGTTAAGGAATTTATAATTAACTTTGCATTCGATTTATCTTATAGGAAAACAAACACCCAAAAGAATTTCAGAGTATCCTGAAAGTAAGCATGCCAGATTCTCTCAAGAGTTTTTCTGAACAATTTGAAAAAATCAAATGAAAATGTACATTACAAAAAGAAATTTACAATCCATGACATATGGAAATAGAGCGATATAAATTGTCAAGGAAAAAAAGATGAGAAGGAACTTGAAAGAAGAAAGAAAAATTAAAAGAAAGATATAAAAAAAGAAAAAGGATAAAGAAAAAAATGTAAATAAAAAATGTAAAAATGTAAATTTTTCCAACGGATCGTATTGATGATACGTGGAATATTGAATAGTGTGGACACCGTATCCGTTTAGCGAACTATATGCAACAGGAATACGATACGCAAGAAATGCAACATATGGATACCTACCTTTAGAGGACAGCAGGCCCATAATGGAGGGCATGAGGGCCATAATGGAAATGCTGAGCTTCAGCGATCAAATAAAGGCAAGGACAACCTTCGAGAAAAGGTTCAAGGTCACAACTGCATCAAGGGACAAATTGGAGAATGGTTCACTCCCCTCGCAAAAAGGGACGCAAATATAGTGTAGGGACGACTCGAATATGAGACTGTGGAGTGGGAGCAGATCCAAGACGTACTTTCGTCTCCCTAATAAGGCTACTATCCATCAAGCAAAATTGCCTGCTATACTTAAGGCCACGCATATAACAAAGATAAAAAATACTAAAAGAGCCAGCATTAAATTTTATCAGATAGACAAGCAGTTCTCAAGTCTATCAAATAACCTCAGCTTTATTCTTAGAAGCGAGAGAGGCCCTAAGTGAAATAATGGCAAATACGAGTCTAAATAAAGTAGGCGCTAATTTAGGTCCCAGGCCATGAAGAAGGGACTAAATTGCTCTACATGTCACTCTGTGCTGGCGGTTTGCGAAGGCTGATACGGATAGGGAATTTAGAGCATAGGGACAGGGAGTGTAGAATATCTGCTCACACACTGTCCACCACTAGTGAGAAAGAGGTTAGAGCTGCTTTATTCTGCTCTCCTCTCGATCTAAAACATTAGAAAAGTCTCGTCTGTGAACTAATCCAAGTACATAAGAAGTCTGGATACACTATAGGACATAGCGCTGAGGAGGAACAATATATTCAAGAGGTCGTACTGGTAGGAACCATCTGGACACGCTCCATGTATTCACACATTCATTCAGGGCAATATAGATTATTTCAAAAGACTTTGCGTTGCGGAAAGTTAAGGCAACGTAGAGTATGGTTTACGTTTGCACTACTACAACCATGTGTTAGTAGGAAGTTCGCCGAGCTTTATGTACGAAAAAATTCGCTAAGGAGCATATTCACCTCTCGAAATTCCATATTCTCTCAAATATACGTAATTATGACCTGCATCATATATAGATATTAAAATTTTAGCTTAAAATCAAATATCAAATATTTAATGAGTATAGTCGCTGGTTTAGTTTGAAATCTAACTTTGAAAAACTAAATGAAAAGCTATAGCTGTTTGTATTTATATTACTACAAATGTGTACATCAGTATTGGTTTTGCATTTCATGTTTAGCTAGGTAACGCAAATAACCGTAAAACATTAAGTTATTTAGAGGAGTGGCGTCAATTCGTATTATGTTTAGACTGCTTTTTTGCGAAAAACTCAGATGCGAAAAAAATATCCCGTCATAACAACAATAATACTCACTTGTATGAAAGACTGCGATTTCTCACTGGTATCCATATTTTCATAGCCTGATATGGGAACAGCTATGTCTATCATCGTTTCTTTCTGCTCCGTTACTGTTTCACAGCTTAAGCATTTTGTTGTTGAAACAGTAATCCCTTCAAAATCTTCTGTGAAAAAATCCAGTCCCAACTGCTTGATCTTTTCGTTAAGTCTTTCTTTATCACTGGTAATGATCTCATCATCAGCCGTTGATGACGAGCTTGCACTGTTTTTAACATCGTTTGCATTTTCCATTGCATCCAAATGCACGCCGCTCACAGTGTAATTTTCTTTGTGGGGTGAGTTTAAGCGTAGTCCCTTCGGTTGTTTTGCCTCTTCTTTTCGTTTTGAACGACGTGAGAAGAACGATGTTTTGATAATGCTAGTTTCTCTTTCTCGTTCACGCTCTTTTGCCGGGGCTGGTTGCGACAATTCAATTTGTTCTGGAAGACTGAGACATGATAACGATTTAATATTTATGTAATGTACAAATTCTATGAATTTTATTTTTAAAAATCTGGTGTATTTTAACTGGAACCGGATGTGAAATGGAAATTTTGAGTGAAAGACTTTTTCTTGGCACTGGTAGCTTTTTGTAACTAAATAATCTTGAAATCACAAGGAAGTAACAAATCAATCAATAAACCTAGGTGTCCGCAAGAATCGCAAGGATTGTGAAGAGTGAAAAACAAAAATCATGCATTGAGAAGAGCTTAAATATTTCGAATCAAGAAGAAATAACAAACACTGATAGCCTGATAGTTTGTTGCATGAAAAAATATTGCCTAATGTTTGGACTGGCCTAGAGGGGTAAGATTAAAAATTGTTTATTGACTTTATTAAAATAGCACTAAAATACTCGACTAGTTCGCTTTTGATGAATTGTTGAATGTTTTTTTTATGCACAAAAATGCAAGGCGAGTTTAGTAGTATTTATTTCTTGATCATTCATTTCAAACAAATTTTGAATTGTTTATATTGTGATTTCAACAACTTTAAAACTGATTTGCATAATGAGCGATATGAAAATTTAATGCTTTAGCCGAAATTTTGTATACTCTTTGAATAGAATAACTTTCAGCCACTATCCTTTAATTGTTATTGTAACATGACGCAAAAAAGACGGACAATGAAGACGAACAAATTGATTTAATTTTCGGTATGTTAAATTTGAGAATTGGTGAGCATCTTTACCGCGATAAAACTCACAGTTTCGAATATTTGCTAAACAAATCACGTGAAGTGGAAAAAAAGTTGAAAGAACGCCACGAAATGAGCCGAAAGGGAAAAACCCTTAGCGCATCAGAACCGCTAGAAACACTAATTAATGTTCGAAGAACAGTAGAGGATTTGTGCAGATTTTGAGGGTGTATTCTACCACTAGGTACTTCTCTTACTTAAGAACAATACACTCTATGCAATAATAGACCAATTTCGATGACTTCATGGAAAGTTATAGCGATAGAAAGGTGTTTGGGGCTGCCATCCGAAAATTGTCCAGACCTTAGAAAATTTAAACATTGTTTATTTATTTTCATTGCAAATGTTCGCGATGTGAATACTTAATGTAAGCATTTATTGATACGAAAATAACAAAAACGCATCGTGCTGGCAACCCTTTGCTGTCATCGAAGCCAAATATATGCCACATCTGCCTAACGTTTAAGTCAACCTACTCTGCGAATTTCGTATTGATCTGATGACTGCATTGGGAGTTATAGGAATACAAATAAATTTAGGGCTACCACCCGCAAAAATTTCAAATTTTCTAGATCGTAATATTTCTTGTTTATTTCCACTACAAGATGACTGTGATAAAATCGCTTAATAAAGATAGGGGGAAAAAGAAAAAGAATACCAACCATATCTGGCAACCCTATCATTGTTTTTCCAACTAGATTTCCGCTGAGTATTGTCTACAATTAGTTTAATTTGCCTTATGAATTTCGTTATGATTTCATGGCTGCACTGGAATCTATAGGACAAAGAGCTTTATTTTCCTGAGCGAATTTTCAAAATTTAAGACACCAAAATTATCATACCTCTCAGCTCCAACCTAATTTTTCAACTAAATTTCTACCAAACGTGGCTTAGCTACTGTGTGAATTTCGTCAAAATCTCAGATTTTATAGGGCCAAAAGCAGTTATTTTTCTTAGTGATTTTTCAAAATGGCACCACTGGCACGGAATTGCTCAAATTTCAATTCGAGAGGGGTTGCCGTTCTTGTCCGACATGGAATTTCCAAAGTTTTACTTTGACTGTGTAGACAAAGCATACGATTTGTATATAAGTTGCTTTTTTTCTTAAAAGCGAAAATATTTCAGGAGAGTCGACGACTTGAAAGTTTTAACTTTCAGCGCCTGCCGTAGCTACAACGTTGCTAGCACGTTCATACAAAACTATATTAGTATACAACTTAGTAACATTAATAGGCGCCTTAATATGTTTTTACAGATTTTTTGTGGTCAGCCTGGTTGACTAATTTGGGGGAATTATCAATTTTTTTCACTCTCGCGTAAATTTCCACCCTAGCTACGTTATAATAGGCGGCTTGAAGTTGATGAAAACATGGAATTGCTTAAAGTAATCTTACAGAAGCGTCTCCATGCAGCAGAGGAGAAAACTGATCTCCTACCGATTTGTCAGATGAAGCCTCATGGATACGACGGGCCGATTACTTTCTTAATGAATGGGGCTATCAGGCATACTAGGACAGCAGAGAACACTTTATAGACGGTACTCAGCAATGTAATACTCCTACACTCTGCGGTAACTTCTTTCCAGAGTATTGAACAGATCAAACCAAAATGAAAATCTTGGAATATGGTTTCGCTGTCTCAGTCTTTTAACACTAGCTGATAAGTCGCATTATGTAATCTTTCTCCACTTCGTAGGTTCTTCACCGTAGGTTCTTGGTAACTTGTTTTTGACCCATTGGATAACGCGGACGGTTTATTTGTTTGTGGCGATAGTTCGCGTCCGTCATCAGTGAAAAAGACTTCAAACTCATCTCCATCCTCGTTGTTGAACAGTTAGCAAAGTATTGGACCCATCGCTCCAGGATTCTTAGCTGGTCAGAAATTCGATTTCCTTCTTTGTTTTTGTATATTGCTCACTTGTTGGTACAATATATGTGCCTGGCGCGATTGCCTTCTGTATTGTGTTCCTCTTTTATCTGGGGCTAATTCATCTGAGCCCCGGCGCGCATTGCATGTGAAAGAGAATATGATAAGAGCATCGCGCGCATATTGCATGAGCAAAGTAAGTTCTCTTGAATCGATTTTTACTAATTTGTGTTGTGTAAATAAATCCAAGTTTTGAATAAGAGAAACGAGATGAGGCAAAAAAAAAATTGAAATTATTTAAAAACAGTAAGTGCGCGAAGTAGTTTGATGATATGACTTACTTATATAAAGTTTTAGAAATATGAAACAATTGAAATACGAATACGTTTCTTTTTATTTTAGAATGAAAAAAGATGGTGGGGCGAAGCCCCACTAGCCCCAAACGTAGAGCCGCCGCTGCTAGGAACCTAAAATTTTGAGGCCGGTCATCGCACAAAATACAATCGATGGTATTCTCTTGCATAAATTGCTGGCTGTCAGTCCTATTTTAGGCGCAGGAGTTGCAGCCAAGCAGATATCTGTGAGCAAGCCAACCGTCCCTCTCAAGCAGTTTCCTACTCTTGCTAGAAGAGGGTGAAGGCTCTAATATATTGGCTATCCTACGGTTCCTTTTGTGTTCCCCTTTGAACTTATGATTAGCCCATATGGCCACATCAGCAGGTGACTTTATTAAACCTGGTGACAGAGTTCAATCGTGCCCTGCACAGTTAGGCAATTTTTGAACAGGTCAGGGGCTACGTAGCGCCAGCAGCGCCACTTGACTGTCACTGCAAATAGCGAAACTTTTCGCCTGTACTTTACATGAATCGGCCAGCATTTAGTTCTCAAGATAGCAAATATTTCTGCTTGAAAAACTCAAACATGTTTTCCCAAAGAAAAAGCAGATAGACACTAGCTCCAGATCTAACAACTACCTTCAAGCTATCCGCGAAGAAGATCTCGGAGTATACCCTCGTATAGACTTCTGGGTACTCCGAGTCACTTCTACTCAAGAAGTTTACTTCGTATGTTCTCCCGAAGTCGAGTAAGAGCACTCGAGCGTCGGAACACTTCGCGAGAATCGGAGAGCTCTCTCGCATCAACCCTCTAAGAGAACAGTGACCCACATAGTCGTTTCCTACCCATATGCTAAGTTGAATTACTTTATCGGCAGAGCTCATCGCAACATTTTGAATTTGAATATTGAGTGGAGGCAGATTAAAATGCGCACCAAGGGCCAAGTAGTACTCGTGGCATTAAAGATACTCAGGCCCACAGTCCTTTACAGCGTAGCTAATTTCCTGCGAGCATACAATATTTTCACAATAGTCCACCACACCACGGATGCGTATTTCGTTATCGACCTAATCACTGATCGTAGATTAACAGAACTACATGAAACTCCAGACTCCATATAGTGACAAAACTCCCTTGTACTGTCCCAAAGCTTTAAAAGCTCGATTAAGCTCCATTTTATGCTTCTTCCAGAGAAGTTTGTTGTAAAAGATAACTCCTGGATATTTGAAATCGCCTATAAATAGAAGAGATTTGCTCTTCATTTTCGGAAGCAAAAATCCTTCCAGTTTTATTCCCCTGGTACCAGATTCCATTGTTAAACTGTTCCTCGAAAGCCAACTGTTAATCAAATTCAATGTGCGTTTTGTACTTCTAAATAGCACACTCAGATCCTTACTCCGTCATTCTTCTTGCAGTTCGTTTAACAAGGAGACAGCTAGTATATTTCACAGGAGTGGTGAATGTAAACCCCTTGAGGGCATCCATTTGTCTTTGTCGCCTCCATTGACAGGTAGCAGTCGGTTTCATCTTCCGACAGCAAAAGTCTCTGCGTCAGCATGGCATGTATCCATTTACCTAGCGCGTCGTCAACGCCATGAGCTTTCGCAGCTTTGCATAGCTCCCTTCAATATCCACAAATGCACCCACCTCACCATTTAAAATCCTTGCTCAAATCTGGAAACCAGGGTCTGAAGATCCGACTCGTATAATTTTCATCGCTGGTATGCATGTTTCAAGGAGTTAGATTTAAGCGCCCTAGTACGTAGGTTTCTTTCAACAAACCTCTTCAATATGATAAATAATCATCTCACCGTTTTGACATATGGACTACCTTAACTTGCTGCCAAGGTAACGAAACATATCCAGGGCTAGGAGTGCCTAAAATACATGTGTTAATTTCCCGCTCAGATAGTCAACTCCTTCCCTTAGTATAACCGGATGGACGCCATCCAGGCTCGGCAATTTGAAATTTTGAAAGGACATTATTGCATCCCTAATTTTTTCACTGGTGACCACAGATCTAGCTGCATTCCAGCATTTTTTGTCGCTGCGCAGAGCAGGAGATTTGGTCAGGGACACAAATGACTTTGCGTTTCAATCCCCGGTGCGCCTGGAAAATGATCCCCAAGAAAAGTATGTAGAGATACCCTCTTTGACTTGGTAAACTCACCATCCGCACGTTTTAGAGATTCTAGCTTAGCTGATTCGCCCTTCTCCAGGGCCTTGCACAACCTCGAAATCTCAAGTGCTTTTTTCAGTCCCTCACAGAACAATCTAAATGATTTCCATTTAGAAGTCCTGACCGAATCTTCATAAGTACTCTGCGAAGTTTTGCGCGTGATTTAGTCATCTTCAATGTTGCTGTTACAAGCTCGATTGAGGAGTTTCCCGTTATTTTTCCCGAGCTTCTGCAGTTCCCAGTTCACCTCAATCCAGAGTGTTCAATCGGGATTTATTGACTTTGGCGACTTTATCTTACCACGGTTAATCTTACATGCTCTAGCTGTGACTAGTCGATTGCACTAACCTCAATAAGTGTTTCTGAATCCGTGTTGCTGAATCCCTAGTTAAGGGGGAGAGCCACTGTGACGGGTCAAAAAAAATTTTTGTTTGTTTGCTTTAAATCAAACTTTATAAATTCAAAAATATGTGTATAAAATTCTAGATTGAAATTCCGAAAACTTTTAAAGTTATAGTTGCTTTAGTGAGAGCAGGTATTTCATGGGATACATGAGAACGCGTTTTTCTCAAAACGACTTTTTTTCAAACTGTTCGCATCAATAACTCAAACCATTATCAGCCGATTTTCAATTTTTTTTTGTTTTATTCGGCTTTATAGTGGCTAAAGTTGCACACAGCCGATTCAAAAAATTATAATTTTTAAGATTTTTTAAGGCTGTTTGAGTCCAAAAAATGGCAAAAAACAATGAAAAAGAATTCAATCAGTCGCCATTTTCTTCCCAATTAAAATGAAAAAAAACCCTAGCGCATCAGAACCGCTAAAAACACTAATGTTCGAAGAGTATGTATTCTACCACTACTTACTTTTCCTACTTAAAACTAATACAACCGTAAGTAATAATAGAATCTAAGCTTATTTTAATTTCGGTGACTTCATCGAAATTTGCAGCGATAGAAAAGGTGTTTGGGGTTGTCATCCGAAAAATATGCAGATCTCAGAAAATTTAAACATTGTTTACTTATTTTCATTGCAAATGTTTGCGATGAAAATACTTAATGCAAGCATTTATTGGAACGAAAATAACCAAATGTCCTAGTGCTGGCAGCCCTTTGCTAGCACCGTAGCAAAAAATATGTCGCATCTGCCTTACGTTAAAGTTAGCCTGCTGTGCGAATTTCGTATTGACCCAATGACTGCATTGGAAGTTATAGGGATGCAAAGAAATTTAGGGTTACCATTCGCAAAAATTTTCAAATT